>WBNO01013157.1:91183-169185 GCA_013400575.1 Peucedramus taeniatus | reverse complement strand
GGCCGCGGGGGCTCCGCCGAGTTCCTCCCTCCGGCGCTGGGCTCCGGCCGCGGCTGCTTGTACCGGAGGGACTGCGGGGGTCAGCCGCGGCCGAGGGCAAAGCAAAGCAAAGCCGTGAACTGCGTTTTACCGGCCGCGGAGAAAACATTCCAGAAGAAAGAATAAAATCTTGAGGATGAAAAGGTGGGGGGACGGACCGACACGACAATCTGCTTGTTTTCCTTGTTTTTTTTTCGTCTTTTTCTGCAATAAATAACACTGGGAGTTATTTAGCTCTCCATTGGAATGTGACAGATCACACGGCGGGGCGTGCGGCACAAGCGCTGCGCGGAGCGGGGGTCAGGCCGAGCTGCGGGCGGGGGCAGCCAGGAGCAGACGCGCGCCTCAGCAGGGCGCCTATAGAAACATAGGACCCGGTCCAGGGAAAGTTTCTGACAGCCTGGATGAGCCGAGCACAAATGTTAATACAGCTAACTTTGTTTCTTTCTTCCCCCCCGCCCCGCTTCCTTTCATGATTTTCTTTTCATCCTTTAAGAAATAGACTGCGAAGAAGTTTAGACCACGAGGTAATTATAAAAACCAATATAGAGATTTTGAAGGAGAGACCCACTTCACAATTTTATACTGAGGAGCAAAATATTCTGGCGAAGTCTGGGGTCATCACCTACAACAGAGCAATGTTCCCTCCCTGTTTAATATACATGGTGTGGGAAATGGAGGGAAAATATAGCTAGCACCTGTAGTGCCAAAGGAAAAAAAATTAAATTACTACATCATATTTTGGGGCTATTTTGCAGGACATTCTTCAAAAATAGACCCATATTTAATTATAGCTCTAATGATTTTCTCTGTGCGACTGCTAGTTAATAGTAAGGAGGAAATGGGGTTTCTATCGAGTTTTTGCATTTTGGTATCTTTAAAAAAATAGTAATTTTCTTACGTGATAATAGCGCACCTGGGACTGCAAGTGACCAACCTGGACCAACTTTTAATTAACACACTGACCTGCCGAAGAAGCAAAGCTCCTTTAAAAAAAATAAAAGCGTATATATACATACACCGCCGTATCGGCGTGACCCTGGAAACCCCAGGGCTCTCCTTGCCCTTTTTGTAGGGAGGAGGTGATTTTCCAAAGGGGCGAGGAGACGTTCAGCACCCGCCCGCCTCCCCTCCCCGGGGCCGCGCAGCCCCGCTCAAGCTGCGCGGGCGGCGGCGACCCCGGGAAGGGGGGAGGCGGTCGAAGCGGGCGGGGCATTAGGAACAGAGCCCCTGAGCAGCTTGTGCGAGGAAAAGGCCGTGGCAGAAAGAGGGAGGATTTGGGCTCTATGGGAGGTGTGGTACAAACACCAGTGAGGGGGTGAACACAAGCTCACGCGTGGGTGCTACAAGCTCCAGAGCCTGTTCGGCAGCTCCCCCACACGAAGCACAAAGAGAGGTCAGCAGCCTGAAAGATAAACTCCTTTTCTTTCTGCTGCAGCCTCGTCAATGCTTTGTTTGTATTTTTTTCCCCTTGATGGTTAAATTAAACATGGTTTTAAAATTAATATTTTTTTTCCATTCGCATACACACTTCAGGCAGGCTGGATGCCTGATGCAGCAGCCACCCCCCAAAACTGTCACTGGAGTACGTTACTGCCGAGTTACACTTTAACTTCTCTGCAGGTAATAATTAAAGACCTTTCTAAATCTCTTTCCCCCACAGAAACACCGAGGCTCTCTTTCGCAATAGATTATATTGATCACACACACAGAGGCACACTCTCCTCGGAGCTGCTGTCTGTGAGCTGCTCTCAATTCTGTGCACTCTGGGCTACTTTTCTCAGATCTTCTCCCATTTTTTCCCCAAGCTGAAAGGTTTCTTCAGGGATGCATTTCTATGAACACTCCCAAATCCCCCCAAGAGGAAGCTCCACGTGCAAAAGGGGACAGCCAGTCACTCAGATGCACACCTGCAGGCTTTGGCCATAAGTCTGAATTTTGTCCTACAGTTGCATTGTATGTGAGTTTAAAAATAAGAGATATAGAGGTAACAAAGTCATCTGACATCAGTAATCTCTGTCTAGTGAAAAGAGCTCCATCTTTTTTTTAGTTGTGACACTTTCCAAAGAAAACCTTCAGCTTTAACAGCTGTACTGAAAGTTTTAGGGGTTCTGAGTTGAGATCACAAATTAGTCTGCCAGAGAAGAGCGGCACACACCTGATATCAACGGAGGGTCAAGAGCTGGCCAGTTCCAGCTGGTCCCGCATTTGATTTACTTCAGGCTGTTAAGATGTATGCTGTGGTGTTTTGATAAGAAAAAAGGAGTCAGCAGTTTGATTTGGCAATTCTTTCCCTTCTTTTTTTTTCCCCTCTGAAGAGAGCCGCAGTTTAAGCTGAGGAATTTGTTATTGCTAGTGGGATGGTTTTTAGTGGAGGTTTTTGGTCTGCATGGGGCTATCTCATCACATACTGTTAACACTTAACTGTGTTTCTTACTCTCCCAAGTGAGCCAGACTGTGGCATGAACTTTTATGCAGCTTGTCTGCCTCAGGCTTCCAGCATCTCTGGCTGGTGCCTTTGATGGGGTTCACCCCAGCCAGAGAACTTGGAGCAACAGCAAAGGCAGTGACCATCACCCAGTGGGTCACACCAGCAACCTTCCCGGTCTTGTTGGAGCCCTTCTACAGCTTTCCCCTCACACCTGTCTCTTCCACAGGGCCTTGTCCCTGAGTTTCATCAGATGCCACTGAAATACTTAAATATTGGGTTTTTTATACTGTACTGACGTACTCATACAAGCTGAGTATGGAGACTGCTTGCTCTTAGCTGAATTAAACTATTATTTGAAGATATCTCCTGCACCTGCTGTGCCCTCTCTTACAGCCCCCAAAACTTTAGATCACAGAGAGTTAAATCACAGTAATTACACCAGGGAGGTTATCTCAGTTATGTGTCTGTGCAGTGTAAGAACACCTGCAATACCCCAGATCAGAGGACCATTGCACAAATGACACCCCTCAGAGGTGGCACCAACGGGTGCATAAACAGGGAAATAAGGAGCAGATCAGGTTTTTTTTATTCTATCCCTCATTTTTGTTTTCCCTTCCTCTTATTTTAGTTTCTCTGCCTCTAAAATAGGGAAGAGTCACTGACCCTGTTGCCTTTCCATGAGGCAATTGGTGTTTGAAAAAAACCCCAGAAATCCTCAGAGGATGTAATCTGTGATCATGTATATTCTAAGGAAGATGTGCTGCCATTCCCTGTATTGGGGTTGGCAAACACTGTTCAGCACAGACCACATTTTTTGTTGCATGTAGCTTTAGAGAAAACATCATCACTTAGGCTGAAAAGTGATATGCTGACTGTCTGTACTGGGCAGATTATTTTGAAAATACCTGCCAAAACAATTTGTCCATTTCTAAGAACAAGGTTATGGAAAAATAAACAGTTTTGCTCATACTAAAATGGAAACTTTTTTCCTTTGAAATGCTCTGCTGCCCTCAGGCTTTGAAGCACAGCCTCAAAATGTGACCTTTTTTATTTAAAATGTGCTTTTCCCACTCTGTCTAAAAATTTATCTAGATGTGTCTAACTTATAAATATTAGAAATTGTGTAATGAACAGATGGCCAGCAATGATTTCTTTTATTCTAGCAGGAAAAAGGCATTGCTAAAGGTTGGCCCTCTCTGCAAATAGAAGCTTAAGGAGACAGTGGTGAGGCTCGATTTCCACTTTAATCCCCACATGCAAGTTTCCCCCGTGAGCCTGAGCTTTGGCGCAGAATCTGAGAGGTAGGAATCCTATCTCTCTTGAGCTCCAAGTGATTTGAAGGTTGTGTCAGGAAGAAAGGTCTCCATGTGAATACAACACAGAGGAAAAAAAACCATCCAGCCTGTGACAGAGAAGGCAATAGAAGCAGCCAAGCCAGTCAGAGAGAAAAGCTGGGACTGGTGTTTGGAGGCAGGAGCCTGGGAGTGATTAGGTAAAGAGACACAGAGGTTGTACAGAGAGAGCAGAGAGAAGCTGTTCTGTTGAGGAGCCTGGAGGGCAGATAAGAGGGCAAGGCTGGAAAAACCAACTAATGTTGCCAGCCAAGAGCAAGGATGCTTAATTGCAGGATGTCCAGAGTAGCTGGGCTGAATTTCATTTGAAGCATGGTAGAAATTCTGAAAGTCAAAATGTGGAGGTTTTTTCCCACTATTTATAGCTGATGCAGTTTAGCCACATAATTAATGCTTTTTATTTGGAATAGAGTCTGCTTTCTAATGCTGAAAAAGAACTGACCTTCAAGAGAAGTGTTTCTGAGATGATCCAAAACATATTTTAATTTGTGTGTGTGTGATCACTGAACTAAGGAAATGTGTTATATATTCAACATTAGCCACCACGTTGTGGATGTTAAGGAAATTACTTAACCTGAGGGCTTCAGAGCACCTTGATTCATCTTCCATACATTAGAATACATGACCACACAGATTATATTCCACAAATTTCCTGAAGCAGAAATGAAACCCTGCAAGGTACCCTTCCTCTGGGAACAGATCAGTACTTTGTAGGTTTTATTCACTGGATTCCTGTCTAATTTGTCACAGAGCTGGGTACAGCTCATGTACAAGGCAGCGAATTACAAGGAGGGAAAGCAGAACTTGGTGGCAGAACGGTTGCTGAATTGTACCTGCTGAGTTTGCTTCCATTCCCCTTCCACCTCAAAGATTCTACAGTATGGGGAAAGTTGCCTCAAGAGTCAATAATTAGTTGAGATTTTCATATGATGAGGGCTCATCTTGAAATTTTGGAGTCTGGTGGGCTGAAGTGAATCACTCACTTTGCATGGACTAGGCCAAGCGATGCAGAATGCCAAACAGGTTGGAAAATCAAGTAGATAATATCTCTAATTGGATACCCAAAATTAGCAGGCATTTTGTACTTTAATCTCATTTGTTTGGAAAAGAGATTTATAAAAAGGATAGGATGATATAATCTCTTCAGTTTCAGGCTGTAAAAAAGAAGCACCCAGATGCTATAGCATGGTGGGAAGAGGAACAGGAGAAGAACAAGATCAGGATTTATATACCCCAGATATGGCTCCATGTAGGTAAATTTTACACTGGAAGTAACTCCTGAAGAAAGCTTTGCCCATGCCCTACTCTGCAAGCCAAAGGGGTGCTTGTGAAGAAGATCAAGCAGAAAAGCCCCACTGCCCTGTCAAATTGCTTTCATATTTCATGGCAGGAGAACAGATGGAACAAAGGCTTTGTAAAGTCCTTTGTGAAAAGGGGGAAGGAGAGAGAGGAAAAAAGAGAGAACAAGCCCCAGGTACCAGAGATCATGGAAATAAGGTGCTGACCCAGAAGAGACTAAAAGTGCTTGTCTGTACCAGTGAAAGCACTGGAATCTGGGGACACTTCATGTCAGGTATATACCATGGTGACTTGCCTTTTGGGTACTGCACAATCTCTTTCCCTTTGTTTCTTGGTATTTTTTCTCTTACTTAGTCTGATTTTTGAGGAAAACTTTTTCTTTTTTTCCTGGAAAATTCCTCGTCATCTCCTAGTACATGATGGTGTAATGATAAAGCACCTGCACAAGGGATTGGTCCTGAGCAATGTGATTAGCTTTCATTCTCTCACTTCCTACTGGCTTTAAATGTTTATAGTTCCTGAATTACTCTTTTAATTTGTATGTGTCTTAACAAAGTTAATCTTAATAGCAAAAGAGCAATCAAACAGGGGAGCCCAAGTACTTTCAAACTTTTTTATTTCTCAATAAACACCTATTTAACTCCTTTTTTAGTGAGTAGTACTGAAACCTATTCATTTGGAACTGGACTAAAATCTTCAAAGTATTTCAGGGGGAAGGATTTAACACTAGCAGTCCTACAGATTGCCATACATCTGGCTGGATTTAAACAAACAACAGGGAAAAAAACTACTCTTGAACTTCTCAATTTCTGTTTTCTGTGTTAGAATATAGAAGAGCTCCAGAATCTCTTCTTTCAGTCAGAGATAGGAAGTGCCCTCACCAGGCACATGGTTCTGACCTCAGCTGGAGGATCCTTGGCCTGGAGTCAAGCAGTCGCTGCACTCACTGAAACAGCCAAATTAGCTGTCTGCTCAGCCATGGATTAAAATTCATTCACTGATCTAAGACAGTAAGTGAGACAATAATTTGCTACTCCTGCTTTGTTTTGCAGCAAATTCTCATTCAGAATAAACCTGCAGGATTTTTTACCCAGCAGTAACCACGGTGGCATTGTAAAATTGTACCTCCAATAGCTTCAACAAGTAGGATAAATAAATGCAGATTTAAGATCTTTAAAGATTTTTTTAGTAAAAAGAGAAAACTCATCCTGTTTTTAGTAGCACAGAGACTGCATGAGAGCAGAGGAGAAAGATTCAGGAGTCCTGATGCAGTCAGCAGTCACCATTATTTTGAGTGGTAACTTGTAAGAAATAAAGTGTCATTTCCTCTGAGCCAAAGACCTCTACGTAACTGCCTTTACCACCACAGCCTAACTCCTTTCTTCTCTAACAAACCACAGGCTTGATTGAAACGCTAAAGAATAAATTGCTTAATGCTTTCTAGAGACCTCAAATATGTGAAGTACCCAGCGCATAAAAGAGAGAGCTTATTTCAAAGCCAAGCATAGCGAAACTGACCTGCTGGAGAAAAGAGCCTCTGCCTTGTTCCTGCTCACATAAGGTACTGTGCTTGCATTTCCCAACAAAGCAACGCATGCTTCCAAGTCCATCACTTTTAAACCAATATACAAGACAAAAAAACAAATACAATCTAATTATGCAATGCAATCTGGCTGCTTAGGAATTGCAATTGACCCAGATATCAGCAAATGTTTTTCGTATCGGAGGCAAAAATTTAGGTGTGACATCCATATCTCTCCTATTATCATTGATAATGACAAAACAAAATTTCAAGATGTAGTACAAAAGTCATGTTGATGGAAAGCAGTATATCTTCTGCTGTATGTATATCCTATACATTATCAGACTCTTTGCAGAACAAGAGTCCTCCCACCAAGGCCAGTAATAATAGAAGAGAATAGGAAAAAAAAGCTTTTCTCAGTGTATCTGACCAAGTCAAAGATCTGCTATTCATGTCAATAAAGCTTTACTATTGCTTGTGATGATAATCCTGCATCATCCCACCCCTGAGGTGCCTATAGCTCATCATGAATGAATAGATCATTATATGAAAGTATGTACCTACTTTGATGTACAGTAATCTGACTGTATCTCTGTGTGATGCAAAAGGCCCCCAAACAGTGGGGGTGGTCATAATAAATCATTTGAGTATAAATTTAGCACTCACTGCAATATCACTGCACTATTTCATAGACACAGGTTCCAGGGGACAGGGTTTGTTCATAAATACACTGAGGATATAACTGACTTGGACACTGCCAGTGTGAGTTTAGAGAGAGGAGTAAAATGAAAGTTTATTCTGATTTTCTGGGTATGAGGATGGCTTTTCCACTAGCAGTGGCTGGTCCATCCTTGTCACATGTGTTCAAAAACTCCACATTCACTCACCCATACCACCAATACATAGGAAAAGAAAGGCAGAGTTGTCTGGTAGTAAATGTAGGATGAGGAAGATATTCTGGACCTGCTATGTGGCCTCTCTCCTGGGGAAGGTTTGCAAAGAGGTAAAGAGAAGCCTTTGCTTAGGCAAGAACCAGCTTCCTAAAGGCAGATGAGCACTGGTCTCTCACCAAGTTCAACTTGTCTAGAAGAGCTACAGTGTTTAAACTACTTTTGTGGGGTGATTTTTCCCTTTTCTTTTCCTCCAGGTTACTCCACCTTTCTGAGGATGAGGAGCATATGCAGGCTTAGTTGTGACACTTAGCAGAGAAGTGGTAAATGCTTGAGAAGAGGCAGCCTTAATTTGTGACTCAATAAGTTTTCAGACTAGCTTTCCCTTCAAAAAAATGGAATAGCTTTTAAACTAAATATCCACTATAAAGTGTATTGACAATAACAAGTGAAAATTCTATTTGAACTCTCACTATTTAAGGGAAGCTCCTGTAAAAGAAGTCATTGTGTGCATTCACTACAACAGACACACTAATATTTTGGTTTGTACAGAATATAGAGGAAAATAGTGTGCAGAAAGCCCAGTAAGCTACCATCTTCTGCATTGACAAAAGGCAACAACAATGAAGAAGGTAAAGGGTGTAGAATTGCATGGAGGGGACTGATGCTGAAGATCGAACTTTATCCTTACTGATAAGGATGCTGAGATGAATAAAACCAGAAATTAATTATTATCCATCATACAAATCCTCCACGCTATCCTATTTTAATGATTTCATATGTTCTCTGCACCTGAAAAGGATGTATTTTCTTTCAGTAACTACACACCTATTTAATTCACCTTCCTAATAAATCAACACACATTGAGTATTTGCTTTGCATGCTCACTTTTCCTTAATACTGAGGATCATACAGTTAATGCTAGAGTATTCACTTGAAAAGCTGAGGAAGAGCATTACAAATAAACAAAATCTAAAATGAATTAAACTCCTGTTTTATTCAGTGGAAGAATAAAGAACAGCAGTACACATATTTAGAGTCATAAATGAACCAACAATCTTAATTGAACTAGTATTTTCAAGCATGTGACTGAATCAAGTAATGGACTGGAACAGAGCCTGCAATCAGCAATGATGCATTCAGACTCTGTTTGAAATCTGTTTAAATTTAAGCTCAGAAAAATAGATTTTTAGCCTAATAAATTTGCCTCCCGGAGTATCTTTTTTACTGCTTGGCAGTGTGCTATTGTGGTGGGAGAGTCACACCTATTAATCTGAAAGTGCACTGGATCCTCTCTTCAGGAATAAGTTTTCTTCAGTGCATATTTATATCCTCCACAGCCTTGATGGAGCAACTCTCATTTATCTTGAAGCAGATGGATATCAAACCCAACTCTTTCTTCAGACTAGAATGTATTAGGAATTGCTCAGATGTATCAGTGCCCCAGATAAAAGTGATTCAGACCTTTACCTTTGTACTTGTCTCATCTGGCAGAGAAGTTATGCCCTGTAAGCTCCACAGTGATCAGGCTGCTGGGGCTGACTTCCCTAAGCTCATTGTGCAGCTACAGAGTTGTCTTCTCTTAAGGCAGCTCCAGCCAAGATTCTTATCTCAGGTGATCTGACTTGTCTTTTGGGGCAATCCCTTTACTCACAGCTGCTGCACCTCACACCTACTCCTGAGGCACAGACTGTACCATCTGTTTAAAGAGGAACTTTTTAAAAATAGAAATCCATCAATGGATGGACAAGCATTGTCTGGCTTCTCCCAAGCTTCAGACAACACCATCCAAAATAAACCAAAGCTGACCCTGAATGTTCTTCCACAAGGCATGAGAACACGAGAGCTTTACTTATTGACCAGCAGGTGCCATGCTGGGATTGTACCAATGGTCTTCCTACACCAGTCTGCCTCCACCACCACCTCCTCACGAGCCAGAATCAGACATGCCCACGAAAAATGTTGGAACTGCACCACAAGGAAGTGGAACTGGCCTCCTGGAGGACTTACTCTGGTTTTAGGAGTCAGTGACTCTTTGTTCAGTCAGGAGAAAATACAATTGGCTTTTACTTATGGCTGGAAAAGAAGTGATATATTAATACGAAGGTACTCAGAAAAGAGTGTTTATACTGTCAAGACCAATTTCTAAGAAGCCAAAATTTTCAAGGCTATGTGAACACAATGGCATGTTTCTGTTCATTTGCTCTTCCCTATGCAACAATAACTTCCTATAGCAGCAATCAAGAACAAGGTGAATTTTACATTCACCTAAACCAAACGCATTTGAGAAGAATAAATTAGGGAATTTTGTTAGCTTTAATGCAAAAGATTGTGTTTCTGAAGTCTTTATCATTTTATTCCTGCAAAGGAATTAAGCAGATGACATGATTAGCAGGTTAGGAAAATATCTGTGGAAGTGCCAGTCACTATAACTGTTTGATGAACATGATACTTATGGAATAGATAAGGAGCTTTCTGTTCTGGCACTTAAAAGATTTACAACTTGCAAACACTTTGCAGAGTACCATTGATTTAACTGGATCTTGAACGCTGGCACAACAGACCAGTGCTGAAAACGATAAAAGTTCTGCTTGTGGATAGCCCAGTCATCTGATGCTGCTTGCTTTGGGCCCATGGTTAATTGTTAACATTTTGGGGACAAGCCAGTGACCCTGTGTTCTTGCTCAGGAATGTATGACCCATTCACCAGCAACCAGTTTGTGCTGAATGCCCACTAGGCTGGAATATTTTGGTGTTTAAAGATGCACCCAGCTCAAACTTTCCTGTGTTGCTACTGACTTTTCATCCGATATCCTGCTTTATGGAATATTCTGTCATCTTGCTTTGTAGTGATGGATACATTACACTGTGAGGAAAGTTTGTAAAAGCTAAAGATCACTCAAGGAGAAATTAAATGGCTTTTGATTAAAATTTCTTATTAGGTTTAAGAAACTGCTTTAATGAAATCAAGATGGAACACTTTGGATGCAGCAAAATTATGACTTTAACTTGAAATAACAACAGAAATATTTAAGTATAAATAAATTAGGACATTGTAGAAATATGATTAAGACCAGTGCAACTAGTAATAAAACTGAAAAAGAGACATATTTATTCCAAGTTTAATTTATTTGTGGCTAGCAAGTTTTAATTAAAACAAATCCTATTTGCTGTGTATTTACCAATTTATCATACAAGGACCATAAAGTGGAATTATATTGGGTGATTTATTTTGTGGCTGTTTCTCTCTGCTTCTGTGTTCATGTCTACATCATGAAGAGAAAATGAGACCACTAGCAAAATCCAAATAGTTTATTTAAAACAAAATGTGTAATTGTTCAGAAATAGACTATTGACTTTCACTGGGTTAAACAGCTCATGTACTGATTAGGCTTGAAGCTATAATTGTTCTTGTCACCCAAACTCTGCTCAGTCAATACCTTTTTATCATATACATTTTTAATCACATATTAATAAACAAGAAGGTGTGCTTTATTGATGGCTGGATTAGTTTATTGACCAACTCAACAACTCTCTATATGGTTTCTGAACACAGAAACAAGGTCAATGTGTAAAGATGAGGAATAGTACATTCACCATCTTTAATATACTTCAATCTGGCAGTGTGCTCTCTTTCTTACAAGTGCTGCAATCTCTACAATTTCTCCAATTCTTTTAGAATTATTTCATATTTGAAACAATCTCACTGTTCAAGCACATTTTGGCATTTATTTCAGGAACTTTAGACTTCTAAGAGTTTCTCTAATTTACTTTTTTTTGGTCACCTTCACACTAAGCTGCATTATTTTTTAAACCTTCGGGAATTCAAGTTTTCAGACACTTGTAGATTCTTACCAAGTATTCTTTAACTATTCATATTTCAGAAAACACTGTTGGAAAATGTTCAGATCCTCCTAAATGATAACTTTATTCATCCTTCCAATCAGTTCTCGTAAGGTTTTTCTCTGTGAATTGTTACTGTGAGTATTCTCCTTGAGATCCAGGTTTGAAATTGTGGCCTCTAAAACTACCAGTGTGTATTCTTTTCCTGTCAGAAAACACTTGTGCTGAGGAAATCCCATTCTACACCTCCTCTTTTATTTTGGTTTTTAGATATTGCTTTTATTTTTCAAAGGAATGGAAAGTGGAATAGCAATAGATCTTTTTATCAGGATCTCCATTTTTACAAAACACTGTTTTGCAACAGAAAAGTAATAAATCGAAAATATGTTGATGACTCTGCCTGTCAGGCACTCACATGATCACCTAAACCCAAAAGTCATGTGGAAAAACAGCTGACTGCCAGCACACACTTCTCCTCAGCCAGAAACAGAGACGAAGCATGTTTTCAGCCTGAAGTTTTTAGTCTCTAAACCCTTCCACGTGCTTTTCTCCTTAAGGTATTAGGTATGAGGTCAATCACTGCAGTATCACGTACCAGTAGCTCTGATTTTACCACAGGCACATGCCTGAATAGTTTAGGTGATAAGATGTACGGGAAAAAAAGTCTGGCTCGACTGTTTCTGAAATCACATGCAGAGGCACTATTGCTTTGCTTTCTCCCTGTGCAGTTCTGCAGATGCCTCTCAAATAAGCTCTATTCCCCACTATGGATTACAGCTCACAGTAAAGAGAGGCTGTCTGAAGAGGTCTCTGTATTTCTTTTTTTCCCACTCAGAAATTGTTTTGTCTCCCAGAGTATATTGTTATCAGCTTTGGTTTTCTTGCAAATAGATTAATTTATTATTTAACTACTTTTCTGTTCCCTCTAGGTCTTTTTATGCTACTGATTGTATTTACATGGTTTTTTAGGAAGAGGTAAAATACCTCAGTACTATGCAGTAATGTTTTTCTGTTCCTTTGTCTCTGTAGTTTAAAAGATATAGCAATTTTATCCTTTTTGTGAGTGCTATGCTATAATCCTCAGCCTGCCAGTCAAGGAAAACACTTAAGATTCAAATATACCGAAGTATAAAAATCTAGCATAATGATGGAGAGAAAGCTGCTAGTGCAGTTATTAAACACTAACCAGTGACCCTCAGGCACTTCAGTTTTAAATGGGGAAGTTTGAGAAAGTAAGTGAAGAAGAGAGGATCCTTCACTCCACTAATACCTCAAAATATTGTGAAAGGGGAACTGAGACAACAGCAGAGGGTCAGGCTGAACTGCTCATTACCACAAGGTCTTCTCAAGAAACAAAAGGTGTTACAGAAACACGTCTGAACCAAGAGCAGACTAAACTCCTGTGGATGACTAAACTGGCAAACCCATTCATATTCACATGAGCATTAGCCCTGTGAAAGCACAGAGTGCACTGAGATGTTGTGTAGAAGTTCTGGTCATGCAAGGTAAAGCTTCCCAGAGGCACCCTTTAATTGGTCTCATTTTCTCTGCCAAACATCATCAAAGTTTCAGATGTTCAGGCCAGGTCTTGTCACTTTACTATTTCATCATTTTTTGGGTTACTGGCTCCCAGCATAAATGTTCTCAAACATATTTGCACCCTGTATGCTTTTCTGCCTTTCACATGTCACTTCCTTCCCTAAAAGCCTTGATAGATTCTTAAAAAAGTAGAGAAAGGAAAATTATGGAGTGTGAACGACTAAAACCCCACAAGGTAAATGGCTGTCCAGATACTTTTTAATTTCAAGGGCAGACAGGAAATTTTCATAACCCTTCAGGAACACAGTCCCCTCTACCTAATTTCTGGCCTTTTTAAGAAAAAAAAAAAGCCCCAAAACACAAGAAACCCCAGCAACTATGCAAGCTGTGGATACCACATGCTGCTCCCTATGTCTATGAGTAGGAAGCATACGGAGTGAGGCAAGCAAAAGCACTTCTGGGAAAATTGTTATTAAAGGGAAGGCAACTACTAGAGCCAGTTTATGAAATGATTGAAATGAGTACTATGCACAATGAATAGGCTGATTTCCATGGTAGGAACACACCAAACCATGCCAGCGTGGGCTGACTCACCACAAATAGGTGGGTTTGACTCTTGGCTCTGACACTGACTTATTGCACGGCCTCAGGCAAATCCTTAAACATTTGTTTTTAGTTCTCCATTTATATGATTTGGATAATACTTATATACCTGAAGGGGATACTTTAAGATACAATATGTTTAAGATACTACAAAGATTTTAAATGCTGTAACATAGCTAAGCCTCATTAACACCGTCAGACTAAAATAAACACCAGATGATTTAGGTAATGCCGTACGTGTTCCTGGAACTGGGGAACTTCACTGAACAAAGAGCAAAATCTTCAAAGAGCCAGAGGAAAGGGAAGGTACAGCCTATTGTGAAGGTGAAGCACTTTGCAAGGGTGGGTGAATTGGTAGGGGAAGAAGAACAAGTTTGTTAATAGGCAAGAGTTCATCCTTCATTAATTATTGAAGTGGTTGGACAGTGCTGAAAAGCAGCATGTGCTCAGGACTGGATGAAGAAAAAACAAGAATCATAGCCTCAGTTACCCTCTGTATTGGAGCTAGAGAGGACTTTGCCAAGAAGAGACCTGAGGGTTTACTTTTATTTCCTATATAATGTGAAAACAAAAATGTCAAAAGAAATCCTCTCCATTCAGACTTTCCTCTCCTGTCAGGAAGGGGAGATGGTTTTCTCCAAAACAGCACGAGATGCTCTGAGAGTTCCCCAGGATTGAATCATGCAGAAGGATGATGTTTATCCTGCTGAACTTTTCAGCAGGAGAGAAGTCCTGGCATGGTGAGAGATGGGTTGGAAATCCCTCTAGGAGTAAACGGCCCAGTAAAGCCACTGGGAAGAGAGCTCATCCTATGGTGACTGCATTAAACTCATTGCAGTGAGGACAAAGTCGGAAGCCCCAGACCTCTGCTGGAGACTCTGGACCTGCCATCAATGTCCTAAAATCCTTAATCACAGAATCAGAAGAGTTTGTGTTGGAAGGGACCTTAAAGACCATCTAGTTCCAACCTCCCTGCTACAGGCAGGAACACTTCCCACTAGACCAGGTTGCTCAGAGCTCTATCCAGCCTGACCTTAGCACACTTTAGGCCAGGACAACCTGTTCCAGTGCCTCACCACCTTCAAAATAAAGAACTTCTTTCCAATACCTAATTTAACCCTATTTTCTTTCAGTTCAAAGCCCTTCCCCTTTGTCCTATCTCCACATGCCCTTGCAATAAACATCCCTCTCCAGCTGTCCTGGTCCTGTAGCTCCCTTTATGGCAGCTGGAAGGTGCTATAAAGTCTCCCTGGAGCCTTCTCTGCTCAAGGCTCAAAAAGCTGAACTCTCTCAGCCTGTCTTCATCTTAAGCCCCACTTACACCAGAAGGAATGCATTTTTGGGCTCACCCAGAGAGAGGCAAATCCCACACACAGAATATCAGATAAGATAAAACAGCAACATTAGCACTTCTGAGGTTTCCTCTCCCCACTGATTTTTTTTTTCCTTCTCTAAAGTTTTTTTCCACACTTAAAGGCCTTAGTGAAAAAACACATTCTTTAAAAAGGGTGGAGGGAAAGCCTGGAAGCATAAAGAGTGGTATAACAGGATGTGAAATCAGGTTAGCTGCTCTAGAGGTAGGAGGGAGAGGTTGGAAGTGAACAAGGAAGAGGAGGAGAAGCTGAAGTGGAGGTCTTGGAGTGAGGGAGATGCAGTCAGAAGTAGAGAAAAAAGGGACTTCTCTTGGTCAGTGGTAGGGAGCAGGTGAAGCTGCAGCAGTCAGGTTTCAAGTATTAAGAAATGATAATTGTGACAATTAGTGCCAAGATCTATTCTTTTCACAAAATACATCTGTAGTAAGCCTGAGAAAACAAGCTGAGGGGCCAGTGATTCAAACAGGATCTCAAACTTTTGGGGGTAAACCTTAGTCCTTTTTACTGATTTGACTGGAAAGGAATAACAGCCAGTCCTGTCCCCAGACCAGTTCTAGCATCATCCCGCTCTGAATGCCCACTCCTGGTTGAAAAATGTTGCCCTTTCCTGCAGCTTTTATTGCCCTGGTGAGTCCCACAGAAGGGAGTCCTGACTGTCACCTCCAAGATCGCCCAACAATGTGAACCAAAGGATGGTAGGGGGAGAAACCTTGGAGATTTTCTTCCAAAGAGCACCTCTATTCCTGAAGAGAGTGCTCTGTCAGGCACATTCTAACAGTGTGGTGCATATGAGAAGGTAAGCTGGACTTCTTCTACATCCCACAGTGACACCAAGGCCATTTTTAAGTTGCTAGCACAGAGTGCTGCACAACTCCTTGGTAGATGTCACTGAATTGGGCAACTTGGGCTCTCCACTCACTACAATTATTTTTGTGTCTTATTTACCACTTGTGATAGCCCTAAAGATGAAGCTGGATCCAGAAGACAGTTTGAGACACTGCCACACTGCTGGCTAGAAAACTGTTGCCCATACCAGAAAACAAAAGTATTTTCGCCTTGTAAACTGATAAGTTCTTTATAGGTATAGATTGGTTGAGAGACACAAAATCAAATTCATATTAAACTAGCAAAGATGATCCATTTTTACTATGTCTACAGACCACAGAACACTTTTCTTCCAAGAAAAGTTGAATAAACTGCAGAGCTTTCTTAAGGAGACTTTTCTCCTTGTCTTCAGAAAGTCCTTAACATGACATCTGTCCCTGCACTGTCACCTCCTTTAAAACTAACAAATGCATGACAGATAGTACAAGATTTATAAATTAAAGAAACCCACCCCTTTTAAGTAATATTCTTTAAATCTCAGTTTCTGACAGTCCTCCTATTTGCTCAGTAACTGTAATAGGCGCATTTTTCAGAAAATAGTGAATAAAAACTGACAAGCTATCGGGGGAATCTGAATGCATAATTGATAGGGGCATAAATTAATATGATTAGGCCTTTATTGGGTGCCACTGCTGCCAAACCTACAAAAGGGGCATGGAATAAAACATGGCTATGTTCTCAGGGCTGATAGACATCAATATGTAATGCATATTATCTCAAACCTTCTCATGTAGTCTGCTTATGACAGCACTCAACCTAATTGAAATTTTTATCTTTCTGTTGCATACAGACAGTTTTGACTAGCTGCTTCCAGGGAAAAGAGAGAAATCCAAATGACCCAAACCAAGATTTCTCTGTAGAGGTATATACCCTTCTTGGAAATCACTTTAAAATGGCTTTTTGCTTGCTGGTTTTATAAAGCCGTTCTCAGAAAGCTGCATTAAAGTCAACTCGGGATTTGGTTTGCTTCTCTCCCTTTTAACTAAGCTTAACAGAGTATTTCCCTAAAAGAAAGAAAAGAATCAAAAGATTTCTTTGTAAAAATCAATATATTGTATGCTCACATCCACTGAGGCCACATTTTGCTGCAGTTCTTCGCACTGCACACATACACCTTAGGAAACAATCACTTTCCTGTTTATTAAAGAATTTTAAACTGAACCTCAAGGTCTGTGAGGAAGCAGTTAAAAATTAGGAGTGATTTCTTGAACTGACATTCCCAGTCCCTCAGAAAATGCTGGTCAGGTGATACAGTTCAAATATGAGAATTTGAAATTATGTTTCAAGTTTTTCTTTACTTTTTCATCTCTCTTTATGAATTCACACACTGTGAAATGAAAAGTCATGGCAAAATAGTGATAGCTATCAGTTCTAAAATGTTTCAAACATTTTTCTGTAAATGAGAATGCAATCAATGTTCACTTTTCATGAAGGATTTCTTCTTTGACAAGTCAAAGTTGATTAAAAAGTTTCACATTTAAAATTTATCTCTTCATGGAAAAGTTCTGTACTGCATGAGTGTTCCAGAGAATTTGAGCTACCATTACTAAATATTTTTATTACAATTGTGCAGGAAATTTGTACAAATAATATAATGAATCAGTTTCTGCTCTGTTGTTTACAGTTTAGAATGGGATTACTGCCGGAGTAACACACATTTAACCTGTAAAGATAAAAATAAAACTGAGAGGGGCAGAAATGGGTCCAAAAACTTATTTTGGCTTTACTGAAACTAACTTCCTAAGGCACAGGAAATAAATTTAATCTTTCTTTATGAAATATGTTTAAAAGCCCATGCATCTACATTGATAAATAAAAATTATGTTATTGGTTATTTTCATACCATGACATGAAGACAAAGGCAACAAGCTAAAAAAAAGACTTTTCTGTGTTAATGGCCAATCTTTTACTCTTCTGCCTCATCACTCCATTATCACAAGCAGTAAGGCATCCATAAATATAAAGAGGCCACGCATTTTGTAGCTTGAAGAATGACACATTGTGTTCTGAATGATCCATTTTGCTGCAGCCGTTATTTCAAGTAATTTATTTATTTCAGAGGCTGCAGAGAAGTCCCACTTTCATTTTACATCTGCCTTTGCTAGTTGCAAGTTCAAGATGGGAAACAGACCTGTCATGATTTCCTTTTCACTTATGTATGGCAGAGAGGTCAGGGCAGTTGATGGACAACAGGAGCTCATGAATTTTCCCCTCAAGCGCCCTGGAGAAACTCCAGAATTTATTTTACCCTAACGAGAATTTGTCATATGAATAAGTTTTAAAGAAACACGTGTTGGGAGCCTACTGCTGCATGGCTTCAGTGCTGTTTATTCCTGCTGTGGGGCTCTATTGAACAGGGATCTCCCTGTCCTTTTCCATAAACAAGGCTGATAACCATATCACTGGAACATTGTGCACACACTGCAGCTTTGTGTGGATTATCAGGGGCACAGGGGTGACATGTGGGTGTGGGGATTTAAAGGCTGGCTGCTAAAATAATGGATTAAAAATATAGCTTTAAGTTAAAAACTACTATTCCTTATCCAATCATAAGGTACCTTTAGACATCCCTCTTCATACTGCAGCTTCAAAACTGGAAGCCTCAGTCCAAGTTCATGAACAAAATTAGCACTGGCAAATGAGAGAAATATGAAGGTTTGCCAGTAGCCTGTGGAGCACAGAGGTAGGATCCTGCAGACTGACTTGGGTGCTTCCCTGGGTTTGAATGCAGGTTTGGTCATAGAAGTTATGGAATCCAGATGTTGCCAACAGGAGCACTAATACCCAAATGTCCTCTCTCAGACACCTGTGAGCCACCCAGGACTTCTGAAGAAAAGTGATGATGTGGGGCTTGCTGCTTGCTTTGCATGGGACAGTGCAGACTTTGAAATTTTCACACTGTTTTAGAAAGCTGTGAAGAATGATTGAAGGCTTTTCAACAGGGCAAATTCACAGGTTACATAAGAAAACCAGCACAGGTTATGGCATATTTTTGGTGGCTCTCTATAAGCCAGGCTTTTTTGGCTGTCCTGTGTACTTTATTATCTACTTGGCCAAACCAAGTGTGTAATGGAGGGTGTAGTAGATGAAGCCAGCTTGTGTAGACATGGCATCCACTTGGACCCACTGCTTCACATGGGCTTGATGATCCATAACACAAATCCAGGTTATTACAATGGCCTTGAAACCAGACAATGAACACATGCCCAGGTGTTCAAACATGGGACAGAAGAAGAGAGAAACGAGCATCATTTTCATGGGTAGGAAAGCACAGGACCACACAGAAAATAAAAAAAACCCAAACCATCTGCAGTGATATAATGAATCACAGGTATTAATTAACTCACAGAACCCTTGTACAGGAGGGATGGGCTCTGCTATCCCTTCATGCAGAGGAGAGAACTAAGACTCAGGAAACAAGAGAGATATTTCCAGAGAGGTGAATGGTACCTGAGGCCTCCAAGCCTCTTTGTAGTTTTGAGGTCTGTTCCTCCTCCACAAAGTATTTTGCCTGAGGTCAAAAAGAGCTTCTAAACAGAGGTGGCTGTAGAAATTCCAGTCCTAAACTTCCACTGAATCACCTTGCAGGATATTGGCAGAAATCTTACTGTGTTTACTGCAAACCAGTGAAAGCCCAAATTTGCCAAATAACTATGGCTCCTTGAGGGGCTAGAACTTGCTGGAAATGAGCAAAATAAAACGCATATAAGGTTTTAATATCCCCTTCCCTCACTGCAAAGCCATTTGAGGAATTTCATCATTGTGGCATTTTTAAATGTCCAAACTGAAACACTTTACATGTTAGTAAAAGGCATTGTACCAACCATGTTTAAACAAAGATCATTTATCACCGCTGGAAAGTTGCTGAGTAAATCCTTTTGACTTTGTGTTATCCCATTCATCCTTGTTTCAAATAATGTAATTCTAACATTGTATTGATATTCTTTTAGATTTTCCCCCCTTATTTTCAATTTAAAAACTAGTTTCTAAACACATTTGATGCAACTAAGTTTTATATTTGTCTCCTTATGGAAGTATGCAGAAGATGTGCTCAGCTATATTGATCTCTGAGGAAATGTGGATGAAGTAGATAATGTGAAACCTTTTTGTCATTACTACCAGTTATATAGGTTCTGGAAACTTTCTGTGTTTGGTTGAC
Source organism: Peucedramus taeniatus (assembly GCA_013400575.1). Lineage (NCBI taxonomy): Eukaryota > Metazoa > Chordata > Aves > Passeriformes > Fringillidae > Peucedramus > Peucedramus taeniatus. Next base: position 149,250 of record WBNO01013157.1, on the reverse strand, counting down.
TAGATAAGTGGATGCACTCACATTTATTTGATTGGAAAAGTATGGGGACTAAACTGTGTCTCCCCAGTTCCTGTATGGAATTGATCTTTTGTGTATTAACAATTTTCTACTACAGCAAAGGAATTGCTGATTAGGAGAGCAGAAGCACCCCTTTCTTTCTGCTGCAGTCTTTAGAGACCAGACTTAAAGAAAAGGGAAGGAAAATGAACAAGTTAAGGAAGGGACAACAAAAGGGCACAGTGCAAAGTGCAAAACATTTCCACCTCTAACCTTCAGAAAATGAAGGGGAAAGAAATTTCTCTCTTGACTGCACTAGCTCCTTGCATCCCTCACATCTGTGACAGACCTCTCCTTCCTCCCCCTGGTCTGGAGTAGCTGCAGGTGGCAGGTACTTGCTTGGTTCTGGCTCAGTTGCAGGAGCCAAGGCTGGTACTCAGCTTTACCCTGACAGCTGGGGCACCAGGCAGAATGCTTACCATGGGGCACCAGGTCATCAGTGTTTACATGCAAGCCTCCTGACTCGGTGTACAGGAGTTTGTGTAAAAGGTGAATGGGTATAAACTGAATCACGCAGTTACAGAATAAGCTGAGTTGGAGGGGACCCTCAAGGATCATCAAAGTCCAACTTCTAGCCCTGCCCAGGACACCCCAAGAGCCCCATCATGTGCCTGAGAGCACTGTCCAAACACTCCTTGAACAGTCTTGGTGCTGTGACCACTTCCCCAAGGAGCCTGTTCCCATGCTCAGCCATTCTGTGGGTGAAGAATCTTCTTCTAATCTTTAACCTATGAGGTATTTTCTACTGGGGTAGAAAATATTACTCAAGTAATTGATTCCCTTCCCTCCATTCTAATTCCTCTGATTGTTCAACATGCCTTAACACATCCCCCACTTTTCTCTGAGTTTCCAGATTGTGTTCTGTACCTGCTCTACAGCAGACACCAAGACGCACACAAATTACTGCAAACAAGTCCAGGCCATGAAATCTTAATTCTGGATCCAGACTTTCCTTTATGATAAAGAGATCTTTCAGTCCTCTTGCATCACTTACTCCCACCCCCATATAGGTTACTGCCTTCTTATCTGAACTGATTTAACCCTCTGCTCTGTGGAAACAACCATTAACCAAATCAAAAGGCTTTTTTTGGAAAATGTATCTTTTCCTTGACCTGGTTTACAATGTGAGCCCAAACCCCTGTTGGATAGTGAGACAGAGAGACTTTCTGGCCACAGGGAAAGCAGCTGGGAACAGGGATCATTTAAACTGTCATTGCTGTTATAGTGCAGATAATTCATAATACAGGGGTAGGTGCTGGCACCCAGAGTGCAGAGGTGAACAGCAAAAAGTTTCTGATGCTGTTTTCTCAATCTGATGGATCTCAGGACCAGGATCAGATGTTAGAGACAGCCTCCTTGCAGAGAGCAGGCAAAAGCAAAGTCTCTCACACTCTGTCCACAGTCCTGAGACCCACCATTACTTGGCACAGTCCACCCTCACAGCTCGAGTGAATGTGCTGATATGGATCTGATAGGCTGGGCTTTGGCTCAGTGCTCCTTCAGCCAGAATCTTCTTCCCCTCCTCTGCACCCAACGTGCATTTTTTCTGACTCCCCTTTCTTTCTGAGACCTACAAACCAGAGAGCTGGCATCAGCTACTTTATCACGTTTCTTTGTTTTTACGTCAGCCCGTGCTGTTTATTAAAATACAAATCCATTAGGTTTATGTCCATATGGTCAATCTCCTTTCTAAGTTGGTTGCTGACCCACAATACAATTTCTGATAACGGTGGTGATTGGCATAAAGTCGACTAATCACAATAAATCCTGCACACACTGAGGTCTCTGTCCTGCCCTTGGTGACCCTCTTACGCATTTCATCTTTTTATGTAAGTTTAGACCAGCACTTTTTTAATCCAGTCTTAATCAAAATTAAACAAATATGTGCTATGATCTCTGCCAAAATTAAACAATCTCTGCAACTGACAAATAGAAGCAACAAGATCTCAGGCAAAGCTAAAAGTGACCAACTTGTACATATTGGCAAAGTGGTACATTGTAGGCAAGAGATACAGCTCAGGAAACCTGGGATGGAGCTTTCTCTTTAAATTAACTGTACCATTTTATGTTGTCCAAGATTCTGGCCTGTCTTTCTTAAAAAAAAATGTTTTGGATGTGTCAAAAAAATTGGGTGTATAAATAACAGCTGCCCTTGTGACACTTTAACTTGAATGACCAGTACTTATTCAGTCAACTACAATAGGTCTCACTGTCCTTGGCAGGATTACAGGGGTAATAATTTCTAACATGGATGAGCAGCTCTTGAACAATTCCTCCAATGTATTAAGCATGAACAGGCTTTCCTTCAACATCAGGTGAGCATGTCTTCTCACATTTATTTTTCTTCCCCACACAAATTTATTGTGGTCGTTACATGGGGAGAAAACTTCCCTTCCTATAAATGTTTGTCTTCTCCTCCCTCCCTTTCATGGGAACACCACAGACTGGTGGAGTGATTTTGTTTCACATGTCTGCCTTTTATTATTTATTTATATAATCAAAGGCAATGTTCACTATTGTTATATTGCTAAGGCTTCTTCATTGCTTGCAAAGGAACTTGTGGGCAAAGATGAAGACATGCTGTGATAGATACTTTGTTAAAGACTGATCCTCTAGCTGCTTACTGACAAGAAATCTCATCTGTTTAAAGGGAGTTTATAGTATCAAATAATTTACAAGTTTAGATTTAAAAAGGTTGATTTATTCTGCCTTTATAAAAAGTTTTGGGGGCCTTGACATATCCTCTACTGACAGCTGGACATGAAGGACTTCAAATAGATGAAGTAAGAATATTAATATCTTCTACATAAGAATGACTGATAGAACAACATGACTGGTACATAGATGGCACATATTATCTCAAATTCTGTATCTTAGCAATTTTCCTTCTGCAAATGCAGGCCCTATCATAAAGGGCTCAAAAAGAATATTCAAACACTTCAATAGCAGGGGCTTAATTCTTTCATTAATTATCAATCCATTGCCAAAGCAGAGGGTGCTTTTGTTTTTTTCCCCCTCACCCTGCCCGCTCTCTGTTCCACCCCTTGACCTGCATTTTCTAAAGTGTTTATTGATTTATTGGAATGCATTCTCACATGTTCATAAAATTTCCTTAGGCAATGTAGTGGTTGTTTTTATAGAAGAGCTGTAAGTATTGGTAACTGACAATCTAACTCTGAAGATGCAAATAAGTTCCCTGTTTAGCATCCAAGCCTACTGAAGACTTATAGAAAACAGAGCAAGTGTGTGCAGGCTGAATTGAAAATAAAATTCTTTATACTTTACAAATCCTGGATACAATTGCATAGTTGTAATTTTATTTTTGTTGACTTTCTAACAGAAAAATGTACTCTGATCTTAATCATGTGGCTTTTCTAAAGTTCAGAAATAAGGTCTAGCATTAAAAGACATTTAGAAAGACTTTGCAAGTCTACATGAAGTAGTATATTGAAAGATGCCTTCATTTGCTTGGCCAAATTCTCATTTTAATTATTTGAGACTCCAAACTTCCTTGTCCTTTAAGCAGTATTCCTTAAAGTATGTCTTCTCAGCTCAAGTGTCAGATCAATTAATTTTTTCTCTCTTTGTTTGCTCTAGAGGAGACTTCTTTTATTACAAGAAAAGGAAAAAATGTACATATGTGATAGTAACTTTAATTATTAAAGGTTTTTGACACTGGCGATGACAATGCTTCCCACAAAGTCAGCTTTGAGCATAGGCAGGGACGAGGCTGTGAAGGTCAGTGTTCAGATTAACGTGCTTACTGTAAAAACACGACAGACTTTTGTACGAATCGAAGGAAGAACGTATGAACTGGTTGGAAGAGGGAAAAACTTAGATCCACAGTAAGTAGAAGCCTCTGACACCAGGCAACTAAACAGGCTTCCTTGTGAAACAAAAACTTCAAATTTGTGTCCTTGCCTGTTTCACTTAAAGTGATTTTAATTCTGAGAATATATATTTTTTAAGTTCCTTCTGAGACAGTTGCTTGGCAGAATTTGGATAGATCAAACTATATATTCAGTATCTTCCTTAATATTAAAGGCATTACACACTGATTCCTGTCCTCTCTCAGGGTGTAATTCAGGGAACCTTCATGGGAATCAGCTAGTAAAAGGCTCAAGAGTTTTCAGTGTGCAATGGAATTAATTTTTGGCTGGCAGACATAAAAACTGAGTTTTGAAAAAAAATGGATCTCTTTGATGACAAGTAAGCCATTGCACGTGAGACAGCAGATAGAGAATTGTGCAGTGCTTTGCACCACAGAAAAATTGTGCCTTGGTAGTATCACCATCCTATACACATTCAAGGCTGATGAGGAAGATGGGTAAAGATAAGCATGACACTTTCCCAGGACAACTGACAACACACTTAAAGGAACAGAAGTTTTGGAGAAGAAATTAAATATTCTGAAGGAATAAATTTACTTTCCCTCCAGAATCCCACAAAAATCATATGCATGGGAAAAGCTTGAAAAAAGTATCACAGCTGATACAAAAGAGAAGTCAGCTGATGTTCTGTGAAACAGAGAATCTGGAAACAATTTACAGAAATACAGAGAAGGCTTTTTAGCAGAATCCTTCTCCTTACTGATTTTTGCTCCCTGCCCTTTGATAAGGCCTTGTGAAAGGAGTGATCACTATCCTGGAGAAGACATGGTCATGCAAAGGTTTCCTTTTCACCAAATTGCAAACTTCAAGTTACACTAAATAAATAAATAAACAAAACGCATTAAAACCAGGACAAAATTGAAACAACAGGACATAGATTTTTTAGGTTTTTTTTTTTTTTTTTTTTTTTAACAAACAATTCAACAGAAAACCCCAGATGCCCTGTATCTTGGTCACTGGTCATAGAGCTAGTTGGATGGGTGGCTCACAATGAACTACTACAGGGTGAAGCTTCAGCTGTTTTGCACATCTAGGTTACTCAGAGTGATTTAGTCCTCTGTGGCCATAAGGCAGAGCATAAGGAAGAAATGGCAGTGGCAGAGGGGAAAAAAAAAAAATCTGTCCTTAAGCAGTAATAATTGGATTTGGGGCTCTCTCCAGCACAAATTAGCATTTATGGCATCTGGCCCAAGGACCAGATGCTGTAGGACTTCAGAGGTGTTTGGAAGCATCCAGTTAATGGCAGCAAGCTGCTGTTGAGGGAAGAACAGGAGACAGGTCTGTGAGAAGGACAGTGCTTTCACCATGCTCTACCTCAGAGTTTCATGGTCTGGAGGGACCTAAGCCATTGCTCAAAATGGATGGAGATAGAGTTTTTTCTCTGGAGGACTCAGGGCAAAAAAAAAAGAATCATCTTCTTCTCTAAATGTTTTCATTTATATAAAGATCAATTTGACACTGTCTATGTGTGGTTGAATCAATCCCTCTAAGAAGTGTAAGGTTTTACTACCTCCCACATTGAATCAGCCCCTTTGAACAGGTCATTCACCTTTCAAACCACCCTGCCATTTCTGAAAATTCTACATTTCCCTTCAGCTCTATGCCAGCTTGGCACACTGATTCTGGTATGCAGCTAACCAAGAGAGTCCAAAATGCCTTGAACATTTTTATTGTGTGTCATTGGAGTCTTTGTTTATATAAAATTCTGTAAAATTTAGACATCGACTTTACAGAAAATCAACCAAAAGATCCAAGAGCAGACCAGAATGGTCTAGAATATGTGAGAAAATGAAGGGAGAATTGTGAAGTAGCAAAGAAATACATGGCCTAATAAATCATAAGCAACGAAGGTAAGCCTAAGAGATTTAGCGATCGTCAGTTTTTCTGTGACACTTTTTATTTTGCCAGCTAGATAGAGAACATACACAAAGTCTCATTTCAGCTCTAGCTTTCCTTCACTTTTGGATCTGCAGATTCATTTGACCAGTCTGTCACTGTGACACTAAATAACACTATTCTGGAAATTTCCCAGCAAAATGTTGTCTGTTTTGAGCTGGGAAGTGAGATGTTGATGCTATCAGAAGTGTTTATGGTGACCTATAAGCATTATGGCTGACATTTTACCTAGAAAAAGTTAAAGGTTCCCAAATGGCTGACTAGGGATTGAACAGCCCTTTTTCCCTCTCAGCTCTTTTGTCTGTAGCTTTGCTATTTCAGAGCTGCCTACAGCTGGGAGTATTTTTTGGAATGTGCAAAGCCCAGCTGAGGTCCCTTTGTTGAACTGGTTGGAAGCCATAACCATCAAACTATCAGCCCAGCTGACCTCTCAGGTACATGCAACTCTTCCTTATAACAAATATTCCAGCCAACAAATACTTAAGTAGGAGACACATTCTCAACAGTCTGTTCCAAGAAACATTTCTACCCACACATATCTAGATTCTGTGATGTATTTATGTAATTGGACAGCTCCAAAGATGGAAGGGAAGAAGCTCCAGCACAGCAATCAGCAGCTGTTGCATCACCAGACACATGAGAGCAGGGGTGTTCCCATGGTTTTTGCTCATTTTAATCCATGACAAGAGCCATGCAAAAGAATGATGAAACATGGGGTCAGTAAGAAACAAAAGACAGAAGATGAAGTAAGCCTGTTGAACCTAGATGGAACCTGAAGCCAGTGGGCAGCCAAAATCTGTCTGCTGAGGTAAAAAGGGAGGAGTAGGATAATGGGAAGTAGTCAATCTCCTTCAGTTTGGAGACTGAGTCTTTGTGTCCATGGGAATGGGGTCTTTAGCAGTTTTTCAGTACTAACACCTCAACTGCCTTTTCTTCTGGTCTCCACATTAACAGCAGGGAGCTGAAGGGTTTGAAAAGTGCCTAAATAATTTGGCTGAAAAAATTAAATGGAATTATAAGCCATCACCTAGCATTTAAAATAATTTAGTAATTAAAAGTCATCCCTCAAGCATTTTCAGAGTCACCCTCTTAAAGCAAAAGAATTAATCTTCAGAGCAAGTTTTATAATCCTACCTAATTTTTCTTGAATAAATCTTGTCCAAAATAGGCCTTTCAGAAATAGATGACCTAACCATTATATTTTAATCAACAGCCATATGAAATGAATATTTCAAACCCTCACACTCTACATGCAACATGGATATCTCAGGTGAAAAAAAAAACAACCTGCAGAATGCTTTGAAATTATGACAGTTTGAACACACCATCCATATTTTGAAATGCAACCTCATAATTTCCTCTAAGCCAACCCATTTGCTACAGTACCAGTGGCTGAGAGTGGCTGTCCACAAGACTGACAACACAAATGCCCACTGATCCCTACAAATCTTACCCAAAAAGAAAATTCAGCCATTACTGCCTTCTCTCCTGCACAAATTACAAGACACTGTCAGAGACACCCAGATTATTCTTATTTCCTGCCCTCTTAATTTTTTTTAAATCCTCTGCTAATTTCTGGATTACTGAAGAACATAGCTGGCAATTTCTCACAGGAATATTTTCAGTTTTGCCCTAAGACTAGTCAGAGAAAGTAAAGGGATCCTCTCTGTACTTGAATTAATGTTTCTCTGTTTGCCACAAAATGCTGCTGCCTTGATTAACTTTATGAAGAGAAGCTGGAATTATCTTTCATGGTCTTAGAGCGCACTGCTGACACAAACTGTTCCTAACCAGTGACAAGACCAGATCATACAAACATGTTATGTTTCTAAAAAAAGCTCTTCTTACCCATACAGGAACTTGGAAAGGGGTAAAAAAAAAATACATCCTGGTGAAAATCAGATATATTTAATAAATTGAAATTCATTAAATTAGATTTTTAAAACTGAAATTAACACCGAGAAACTGAGGAGAAATAGCTCAGCCTATTTTTTACTAGACAGTGTGATATTTAAATGGCTTGTAGGAGATATTAGTACCATAAAAACTAAGCTCAGCCACTCAGTGCCCCCACCTCCAAGGGGGGTTCTGGGTTTGAGTAAGCAGTACTTCTATGACTTCCTAAGCTGTTTGTTTGCTGAAACGTGTTCTTGAGAAGAGACTGAAAAGAGAGATATCAAGTGTTGATAACTACTCTTATTTTTCTCCTTGCTGAGACATTCACAAGCTGGACAAAATTGTGTCAATATGACATCATACAATTTTAAGAAAGATGCAGTAGAACTGGCCCCTCCTCTCATTTCCCCCCTCCTCCCACCCCCCCCAAACAGCACAGCATTAATTGCACTTGCCACTCACCTGATTTTTAAATTTAAGGCATTTTAAGAAGATTGTCATTTATAGCCTGCAATTCAAGTCTGCTAGTCCTTTTGCAAAAGAATCAGTTATACTGAACTGGAAATATCACCCTCTAACTATTTATTAATATAGTTTTAAAGGAATTCTCAGATTTTTGTTGCTAACTGCTCACTTGGGTTGAAATGTGATGCACTTGTTGGCAGTGTAGCCCCAGAGGGACTGCAGTGAGACAGACTTACTCAAGCTTCACTTGAACATAGAAATGAAAATCAATAAACAATTTGAACTTCTCAGAAGAGAATTTTTCTCCTCTAATGAATATACAAGCTTGGTTACAGCTTAATTTAAAGATTGAATTTAGTGTGTGTTTTTTCCCTGCACTAGGAGCATGACAAACACAAGCTTCAAGTGACATGTCCCAAAGGGAGACTTATTGTTTAAAAAAAGTGAGGAAAAGAAGAGAAAAAAAAAAAGTGAGCAGATACAAAACAAAAAAGATTCCCAGTCCTATGAGAGTGAGGTACTTTAAAAATAAGGAAAATAACATGCAGCTGCAAAACAGATCTCCTTTGTGACTGTAGAGATAACTAAACTTTAAGCTTCTGCTGGGACAAATTTCATAATGTATGTATTTTTATTTGCTTCTATAAGTGACTGCAAATGGGGTCAGACCACAGTGCATAAATGCGGTTGTAAATTCTCTATTAGTTGAGGATGTTTGAATGCAGTGTGTATTTTGTGGGTTAGTTTCTCCCACACACACAAATCAGATCTATTTAAAACTTTTGCTTTCAGTATTGGAGTAGGTTAATACTGTAACTTCTGTAGAAATTAATAATATTAATTAAATAAAGAGGATTACTGTAGAATCAATGCTTCCAAAATATGACACGCTTATATGCAATATTAACTATCAGAGGGGAGAGGGCTGGGATGAGCTGCTGCACTTTTGTTTTTCAGAATTTCTGCAGAGTTGTCAAACTAAACAGCTTTTGCCATCTGATAGTCTTGGCAAAGCAATTAGTTGAAAGCCACAAAAGTGATTGTGTACAGCATTTTATTCTTCATCTCAACAAGAAACAGATTTGATATGGAAACTTAGATCTCATCTGTGCAAACCTGGAAACCTGGAAGAAAAATCAGGTCTTATATACAAGTTCATATCAAATAAGTGACAAAATAAAACAAGATCTCTTTTTCAAAACCAGTTCTAAAAAGACAGTGTTTTCCGGAAAAAAACCCAGTGGGAATATAGATGGACAGATTCACCCCATAGTATAAATTTCAATCATTTGGTTGCAGTTTCTATACTGTGTAGACAATATATTTAGGACATTCACATAGATAACAGGTAGATTGACTTTCCAAACCAAACCAGTTAGAGCCACATTTCTGTTAGTATATTAAAAAAATCTGAAATTTCTTTAGCCCCTTAACTTTTTTTCATGTTTGTAATCTTAACACCCCACTCAAAGGGATCTCTAAAGCTTTTCATTTAAACTACAATTATTCTTTCGTCTACTGGGAACCCAGTGCAAAGATGATGTCCTGTGTGCAAGAAGCAAGCAAGCTGAATATTAATTAATGAACACTACTTAATATGCAGAAGAAGAGAAGCAACAATCAGTTGTGAGCCTTTACATATTAACTGGTAGATCATTGTTATTCTGGGAGGCATCATAAGGCCAAATGCAGGTTACAACTAGTTTAGAAAATCTCTTTAATTAAGAAATGTGTAAGTTTAAGTCTCTCATTTTAAATATCTTATTGTGGCCATAAAAGACATCATTAAATGGTGTGATGGTGTAGCACTTTTAATGCAGTCTGAGGTGGTGAACTGGACTTCAGCTGTTACTCTGCTTGCAGTGTTATCAAATAAACAAGCAAAACACTTGAGTTTTCCTAAGATCACAGAATCATTACAGTTGAAAAAGACCTCTAAGATCATCGAGTCCAACCATTAACCCAGCAACTCCATGTTCACCATTAAAGCATACCCCCAAGCACCACATGAGCCCTTTTTTTGAACACTTCAGGGATGCTGATCCCACCACTCCTCTGGGCAGCCTGTTCCAGTGGCTGAACTACCTTTTCAGTGAAGAAATTATTATATCTAATCTAAACCTCTCTTATGCAACTTAAAGCCATTCCCTCCTGTCCCATCACTTGTTATCTGGGAGAAGAGACTGACATTTCTCACTCCACCCTTCATTCAGGGAGTTGTAGAGGACAATAAGATCCCCCCTGAGCCTCCTTTTCTCCAGACTAAACAAATCCAGCTCCCTCAGCAGCTCCTCACATGACTGACTCTCCAGACCCTTCACCAGCTCTGTTGTCTTTCTCTGGACTCTCTCCAGCCCCTCAATGTCTTCCTTGCAGTGAGGGGCCCAGAACTAAACACAGGATTTGAGGTGTGGCCTCACCAGTGCCCAGGACAGGGGGACAATCCCTCCCCTGGGTCCTGCTGGCCACACTACTTCTAGTACAGGCCAGGGTGCCATTGGCCTTCTTGGCCCCCTGGCTATACACTGACTCATTCAGCTCAGCCAGCTGTCCACCAGCATCCCCAGGTCCTTTTCCACTGGGCCATTTTCCAGCCACTGCCCCAGCCTGAAGCTTTGCAAGGGGTTGGTGTGACCCAGGGCCGGGACCTGGCACTTGACCTTATTGAAACTCATAAAATTGGCCTTGGTCCATTGATCCAGATCCCTCTGCAGAGCCTTCCTGCCCTTCAACAGGACAACACTCCCATCCAGCTCAGTGTTATAAACCTGCTGAGAGTGCACTTGATTCTCTCATTCAGGTCATTGTTGCAGAGAAACAATTTTTTCTTTTCTTAAGGACATGTGAAGGCCATGAACAAACAAATCTCCATGAAACACCTCCAAATAGGTGGATCAAGAGTTTTACAAAGCAGTAGTCACAGAACTACTCCTGTTTGTCACTTTCTACAACTATTTGCAGCCTTGCAGAAGAGAGGAAAATATGCATGCTATGGTCCAATGTTTTTTACTTTTCTAAATTAACTGAAACAGAAAGAGCACTCCCATCAGTAAGTCTCTGGGCCCATGGCTGAAGGAGACTGGCCTGCTTTTTGCCATTTATCAGATGAAAAAAAGATTGTGAAAAAATGAGGTGTAAAGCTACTGCTGAGGCCAGCATCAGAAGAAAATAGATATGTCTTTCCAGACATGGTCTCTACACTCATCAATATTGCTTTTCCTGTTAACAAACTAACCCTCCCCCTTTATTAATGAAACCTATGAATATTGAAATCACAACAAGAATACATCTTCATAAGGTTCCTACTTCAAATTTTGCATGTCTGATGACAGGCATTCTTCAGGTTTTGTTATTGCATGGAACCACAACAAATAAAACTGAAGTCATCCATTGTAGTGCATTAGTTCACTACAAAGTGCATTGTAATGAAAGGAGCATCATTGCTTGCAGATCTATTTCTTGCAATATGCTTGACTGTGAGACAGGAAGAATCAAATTCAGTTCTCAACTGTATGCAAGGTAAAGTACTGATGACAACACTTCTTTTTAGGAAAGGATGCAGCAGTGCACAGTGATTCAGCTTTTTATCCTGTTCAATGAGTTATATGAGACTTTCCTGCATTTGCTGTACACAAAACATTTTCCTGATACATTACACAAAAATACATTTCTGTTTGCTGATGGCAAAAGGCTTCTCTGCCAAATACACAGTTTCTCTCTGAAGCAGTATTTAAACAGCTTTTACAGGAACAGTTTGGACAAGAAAAAAGATGTAGCAACATCTTACAAGGATTTAATGATAAGACCTTTGTTTTATATTAAATTACATGAACATGTTTTTATGCACTATATATGGAAAAATCTTTATTGTTTTAGACAATCTGGACAGGCTCAGCAACTTGAACTGAAATATATGGCCATTGATTTGGAAGAAGTATACATTTGCTTCTGAAAAGGTGGTAAATCTTGTGGAATACTCAAGGTTTACTTAACATGCATGAGCAGAGAAATGCCATGAAATCTGACTCAATTAGAGGTTTTACAGAGTTATTTATTCTTAGGAGTACCCAACATTATTTACACAACATTTTCTCTTTCTGGAGATCTTCAAGGCATGATCTAGCCTTGAAGAATCCGAATCAGCCCCTTTTCTCAGTTTGTTTGTTAACTACCCATCAAATATAATTAGCCCAGTACACTGATGCCACTTGCTAGACTGGAAGTGAAATGATGCAAAAAAACAAGACTGGGTAAGAGTAGGAGGAGGGATAATGTTTACAAAGTATGGAAAACAAATGAGCCAGTATTTCCAAGATCCTCCTGGCAGCAGTGGAAATCCTTACACTAAATGTAAATTCCCACCAACAGGGAGGGAGCTGAAGTTGGCTAAGAACACTCTAAAAATCTCCCTGGTGATAGAGAAATCACCAGGTGGCACTGTTTTATACCACCATTAAAACCTGCACAGATTTCTGCTGAGCAGGGGAACCTCTGGGGAGAAAATGTTGGCCTTGAGAAGGGTCCTGTTTGCTGCCTGCCTGTGCTGCCCCAGACTGGAGCTGGCCAGAGGTGCCAGTGGTGCTTTGAGCTGCTATGGACAGCTCCTGGCATATTCCACCCATCCCATGCTGGTTCTCATTTTGCATATGGTCCATAAAACGTCAGTAAAAGGATAAACCTATAAACCAGGAAAGAATGTATTTTTCTATGGAAAAAAAAAACCCCAAAAAGTAGGAAGCCTGGATATGACAGGAAACTTTGGGTGGATGGGGGAGCAAGAGAAAAGGGAGAAAGTCAGAAGTGATTCTCAGGATTAGAGACATTGCCAGAGCAGTGGATGAACAAGAATAGGAAAGGCATGGAAACATAAAAATCACAGCTCATAGCTCCCTTTGCAAAGTAGCAGCATTCAGAGAATCTTCTCTGTTTTGGGGCAAGTTGGGAAGTTCTGCTACGCTCATTCACTTAAAAAGAGAAAAAAAAAAGAAACAAAAAGAAAGAAAATCAAAACTTATAATGTTTGAAGACTTTTTTTTTTTTTGGTTTTGTTTTTTTTTTTTTTTTTTTTTCAAGATGTACTACTCCTTTGTGGGTGCATAATTGTCTGTAAGAATTATTTTAAAATCCACTCTTTCCATCTACAATAGCTCTTGAATGAAAAAAAAAATTCTCAGGCCATTGTGGTCGTATGGTTTGAAAACTTTTTAACAAGAGACAGCTACTACGTCAAATTTAAATGTCCTTTTCTTAAATTAACTTGGTAACAACTTCTGATTTGCTTAATGTCCTGTTCAGAGAGAGAACACCCTTCCATGCAAGGTCGCTTGTTTGGTTTTTTTTTAATGTGTTGTTTTTGTAAGAAAAATAGCAGGCCACAAATAAGTCAATCTTTTTTGTCCAGAGATCAGAGAGTTTTTCTAAAGATCTGACATGCAAAAATACACCCCATTTGGTATCATTATTTGCCTTCTCCTAAACTCAGTATCGTGCTTATATTCTGTGCACTCAGATGTTTGCAGACTGTGCAGGTTGTCAGGATGCAGCATATGTTTAACCTAAAATAGCTTCTCTGAACTTAAAGACAGCACAAGCTATGGGCCACACCAATCACATCAGATTGCCCCTTCCTAATGGGAAAATCTCCTCCTCTCTGGCTTTCCAGGTTCATTAATGTCTGACTGGTCTAAATGATGTCAGGAGCAGGAGAATGGAGGCAGCTTGTTTACTCTGAGACACCATCTGAAATCCAGCATGAGGTAAGGCTACACATTGCAAAGGAAATGTCACCTCCCTCACCCAGAATGAGATGGCTGTGATGGAAACATTGACTAATATCTCCCATCTGGAAATAGGCTCCCAAATCCAAAAAGAGAGCTTGCCAAGGAGTCACTACAGGTCTGCATTATGAGAATATATAATGCCTTGCATTATAATTACCTATAAAACCACTATGCCAGTGGACCTTATCACTCCTGAAAGCCAAATATGTGGTACTTTTAAAAAAGTACTAATTTATAATGCTGAAAAGTAATTTTAAAGTAAGTCAGGAACTTCCTGCCTGTATTGCCTTCGATTCATCATCTTCAGTAATAGTCAGTCTTTGCCTGCTTTTTCCACATTTTCCTTTTCCCCTCTTTAGGTGCTTGAACTCCATAGCAAGAATCCCCACTTGATTAAAAGAGCATTGCCAAGAATTGCACTTTAAGCACGTGGTGAAAGAATCATAATGTAGCCAATAATCTGGGTGGCACAGACAGACAGCAGAATAGCCTAAGATTCACTCTCCTAATAGAAATAGTTACATTCTATTTACTAGGGAGACTTAATTTGCCATCTGAACAGAATTAATTCATTAGTTAAATCAGTGCATAGCATCATTTGTTTCCTTTAAGTAACATCACTGAAATTTAAATGAGAGGATCGCATAAACAGTTCATAAGGTGAGAAAGTAAGAGTCCCATGAAAGAAGGGATATGGACTTTGCTACGTGGTAAAGGGGAGGAAAAAATACTCAGACCTTTCTCAGCAGCTTGTTTTTCAGTCACATTTGTGAAATCTGCTTTTGCCTAGCTCTAGCTTATCTTCCAAAACATACCTCAGAGGTATGTCAGAACTTCAGCTATAAATAATAGAGGAAGAACCAAAATAAGAAAAGGAAATATAGAAAAGGGAAGAGCAGAGTTTTTAATGTTTATATTCCTAAATTGTATGTGTAAAATAATGAAAATATTTGTGAAGGAATAATTTACTTCAAGAAAATTCAGATTAATTTTAAATCAATTATATGCCCATATCCCATATTTACTTAGCAAGTAATCACTGAAATCCCTACATATTCATGCCAGTTATTACAGAAATTAGACAGAATGCATAGAGAAATTTTCTGAGATACACTTAGGTTTTTCTTTTCCAATAAAATGCACCACAAAGGGAATAAAGAAATTCTTTGCCCAAATTAATGGTGAATTATTTTGTCATGAGAATAGAAGTTTATATTCATTTAAATGAAAGCACATAAATTGTTCTTGACAAGAAAAACAAAGCTAGCCTTAGGCAGTATTTTCATTATAGAAAAAGGCACATGTCCATGAATATCTAGTGTAATATTAACAAAAACTGTTCAATTAGCTATGCATGTGCCATTGTTATGAATATTTATTTGCATTGCAGCTGGGTAACATTGATACCTTTTTTCCAGCCTGTTTAGAGATACAAAATGAAGTGAACATTACTGCTCAGTGGAGAGCAGCAGAACTTCTCCAGAGAGCTGGTCAGACATAACCCTTATTATTAGCAGAACCTTCTTAACTACCAGTTCTTTCAATCTTTTTCACGCTGGAAACTTATTCAAGAAATTTTAATCCATTTTTGAGTAATTTTGATCCATTTGACAGCCTAATCTCATATTTTCTTTAAAGAAAAGTTATTTATGGAAAGAATACCTAGTGCATGAGCTTTTTTTTTCCCTGAAGTTGATTCACTTGAATTGCATTCTAACTACATAGAGGTTGCTTTTTCAAAATATTTCACTTTTTGGTAGAAAGCACTGCAAAATAACAATATTAAAGCAAAGCAAGTTTTACCAGTGTATGTGTATAAAAATTACTAAACTTAGTTATCATAGGCTTAAGAATCAGTTAGATTGGTTATATCAGTAGGAATGTTTATCATTAACAATTCAGTATTAACCATCATGTGCTTTATATCTTCCATTACAAATAAATGTTGAATATTTAGCATTTGTAATGAATTACCTGTAAGAAACTGCAGACAAGAGGTTTAATTTGACAAAAACATATTCATGTGGTTAAAAATGTTGTTCTGTATATGAATAAAGGTATTAGCTGAAGAACTTGCTCTAGAAGGAATTTCAAATAATGAATCATTAGATTTACTCACTATTAGAAACTGAAAAAGCTAAATTAATTTAATAAATTTGTCCCATTTATGATTACCAGAAAAGAAACCTTCAAGAAAATGGTTAAGAAACAATTATACATGGTCTCTTGAAATTTTATTGATCATGGATCTCATTCTTGTTTCCATTCTACCACTCCAGGAACCTTTTCCAAAATCCACTAAGGTCAGCAAGAATTATTTTATATAGTGGACAAGCAAAGATCACAAAAATATTCTAAATCACTGATTCTCCATGAAACTATTTCTGAATGATTAAGGCAAGATCAGGTTCTGTAAACTGTTTTAGAATTTGCCTCTGCTCTTTTCTAGGCTTTATATAGATATTAACAATATTTCTTTCTCAGCAGCACAATGCTATGCACTACAAGAACACATGTATAAAGCAGGAAATTCTCAGTGTGTTTTGAAAAGGAGAGAAATAGTAAAAAGTAAAATGTGACATTAATATATGATGTATTTGTAGCCCCATTAATAAAGATGAAATCAATTTTACTTTAAGATGGCTTAAAGGAAAGCAAACAGGCTAATATAGAATAATGCAATAGGTAACCATATGGAAGATGCTTTGTGTTGATTTCTAGACAGGTTCACTTGATTCCCTTCTAGAGAAAGGCCTAAGTCAACAGTAAGATACATTTTCTGTACTTGATCTTGCAAGTATATATAACCCACCCTCCTCAATAAAATATGACAGTTAGCATAGCAACACATTGAGAAAGAAAGGATAATAAAATTGTGATAAAGTATTCCTCTCAGAAAGACTTTGGTTGATTTTAACATGTCCAGAGTGAAGATATCAAAAAAAGAACATCTTGAAGCTGATGAGCTGGACAGAAAAGAAAATAAATGTAAGTGACATGATCTGGATAGCCCTCAAAATTAAAATCTCAACAGATCACGGTTTTTGAGACCACTGCCAAGAAGGATGCATGTCCAAAGTTTTGTTATCTATTAGAACATGAGCTGCTTGCCTCTTGCACTGCTCTCTCTTTGCATGTGTCACACCAGATGCGTAGCTCTGCCATCACAGCAGTGATAGGAGTTGTTATTGTAAATGGTACACGTTGCGTGTTGGTGATGAAATAGGAAGCGACAAGCACCAGAGAAATTTTGCTGGTAATTTCTTTTGATGAGATACTTGCAAGTATAAAAGCAAGAAAAAGACAAGCTAATAAATAATAGGGTTCTGGGAGAGTTAAGAGGAAGAGACTCCTGGTTAAGCTGGACTGGGTGCTTTGTCTTGGCAGCCAAGTGATGGCGTGGTAACAAAGCGGTAAAATCAAAGCAGCGGCTGTGAGGTCGTGGCAGCACAGACATGACCTGTCAAGCCCTCTGGGGACCTGGCGTGGTGCTGCAGTTGCTGGCCCCCAAAGGACCTGTGTCCTCTGCATTCTTGCCATTACCTGTGCTAACTGAATTACAGAGCGCCTGTACACGCCTGACCATGTCACAGTCATGGTTGTTCGGCCGTGCAGGCAGAACAACGGGGTAGGTGCGCAGCACTTGGATGAGGTACCTCATGCCACAGGATCAACAGATGTATTCCAAGCGATCAAAACCGCATCCAGGACAGGAATTCCAAAACAGATTAGACCTGAAGCTCCAGTGCAGGCCCAGCAAGGCCAGGCAACCACCAGTGTGAGCCATGGTCCTCAGGGGCAGAGGGAGTGGTAGCAATGAAGGAGCGTTTAGTTTGAATCAGCAACTAGACTTTTTCATATAAAGTTACAAAACTTGCTATTTGTGAGGAAAAAAAGCCTATAAAAGGGTGTTTATTTAGTGTGGGAAAGGTTTAAGACCCAATAAAAAAAAAAAAGAAAAAAGGAGCTGAGCAGGCAGACCTCAAGCTTAACCTCAACCCTTTGCAGCTTGGAGCTCAGGGGATCTCTCAAGTCACTTGAAGAACAGCAACTGTGCTACCCCTTGAAGGGAAAATGAGGAAAGAAGGTTGGAGTAGCTATTTGTTTATCTTTCCAGTTCTCAAACTATAAAAATCCCTTATAAGTTTATTTTTACAACTTCTTAAGTGGAAAGGCAGGTTCTTGATTTATCTGTAGTCTGCTGACAGACCTATTCCCTGAGAAAAAAATCAGCTGCAAGATCCACACCATGCCCCTTTCTTTTCCTCAGCTGTTTACCAGAACTTCAAGAACTTGCCTGGGAATATTTGTCAAAAAGACAACAATACCTTGACGCACTACAATCAAATAGGAAGAGATGTTCCTACAGTAACCAAATTTAGTGGTACAGAACTTTGAAGAGGCTGCAGGTTTTCTATCCAAAATCTGTTAATTATTTTGTGGCTAAGAAGGCATTGGTCTTATTTAAGTATGCTGAAAAGAAATTTTATTAAATTCTTACATTTGGTGGTTGAGAGACTCAGCGAGTCACCTTCAAAATTTGTCTTATTGAACGCTCTGAACCTGGACATTTATTGGGTACAACGTGGTGTCAAAAGCAGCCTGTGAGCCCTCAAATTGAGCTTAAAAGTCACCACAAAGCATGTCAAAACCCAGGATGAAGGGCTTGAACTACAGCTTTCTGGAAGCTTCAAGTATTGTTCAGCATCTCCAAATTTAGTGCCCAGCTACAGTGATGATCTGTGCAGTCAGCAGGCACCAAACAGCCATAGAGAAAGCTGTGTAGAGAAATTAAGAGATATTTACTATGCTAAAAAAAAAATCAAACAGGACATGAGAGAAATCTAACACACCAATCTGGTTTTTGGTATTCAGCTCTCATACAGGGAACCTTTAATCTGATTGAACTGGTGTGGTGACTGTTTGTTTTTCCTGACTGGGAGTGCACATGTGTATGTGATAGTACCATGGCAGCAGGCCAGGCTATTAAATGGAGCAACTACATTCAATAAGAAGCAAACAATGGCATTAAGCTTTCTATCATCTTTGTTATTAGGCTGAATCTAAAGTTTTCAAAAGAATAAAAGTTGGGTGCTTGAACATGGAAATCCAATATAACTTAAACTTCTAAATAACAGAGTCCTTTTCTTGGGTAGCTTATGAAGCTAAGCTACTTCAGGATTTCAGGAAAAAACTCCCTTTCACTTTCTACCTTTCATTGTAGCCTGATCTGATGAGATAGAGGGGCAGGTTTGAACAACAACTTCCCTAGAACTCAGAACACTTAACACTGTCAGCATTTAATGCAAAAGATGGAATTGCACCAGTATCATCCACCATGTTTTATCACAGGCCAGGAGCATCCATCTCAGTTGCTGCTGCTGTATTTTCCAGCAGACTTCTGAGTGGCCTCAATCCTGCTCATTCCATTTGGAAAACAAGAGACTTCCCAAACTCTGCAGTATTAAAATTATTGCATATATTTAGTTACCGAACTCAAGTATAGGAAACCATATTTATATACATAATATATAACATTGCTGGGCAGTATGTAACCTTCACCTTAGGCTTAAGTAGGAAGTAATCTGTTCCACACTGCTCTGTCCCACCTTTTTTTTCTGACAAAAAAGGAGAACAAACAAATATTTGGACTGCCACAATAGCATTAATAAAAATGAGAATGCAACAGCTAGTGTTATTCTACAGAAATGAATGAATAAATAAATAGACTATAAGCACTTTATTCTTCTCACATAATTTCTTCTCAGTGACATTATTGAACAGACTGTTGAAAACAAACATCGTTAAATGAGAAAAGAAGAGCAGGAGCCTGTCTAATTCCCCACTGCAACATTTTCCAATGACGAATGCTCCCTAAATGGATTTAGCTTTTTGAAAAGAAGTCAGAGAGAAATTTGATGTGGCCCCCTGACCCCTGGTAAGCACATGTATCTTCACCTGTCACATAACACACTGGCACTTGCTTACTTTTCAGCAAAGACTATTGATTTTGCTTATTGGCTGCAGGCTAGTCCATAAAGAACAAATTACAAAGTCAGAGGTCTACAGTTAGCAATTGCTTGCATGATAACAGGGAACTCAGCACTATTCCCACAATGTGGTATTAACATTCTTACAAATGTGTGCAAACCTAAACCACTCACTGCTGCTGTGAAGTCCTCTGGATTTTTAATGATGTACAGCAAGCAGAACACAGAGCACATCCCATCCCACCACAAATGATCTAAAACTACAGAGATTTTGCCCCAGTACATGAGCTACATTTGTGGTTTAAACAATATCTTTGTAAAGAACAAAGAGAGAGAGCAATGGTTACATTCTACTGTTATAAAAAGAAAAATGTTAGACACAACCTACTGTTATCATGAATGCCTTCACAACTAAATCTTACACAGAAAAAGCCAATGTGGTGACTTTTAAGAAATGTTTCATTGTGCTGCTTCTCTGGAGTTGTAAAGTTTATCTTTACCCCTGCCTTGATAGATGACCTTGGGAACATATATTTTGATTTGCTACCCCTTGCTTTCATCTTACAGAAAATAGGATACAATACTGTCGTCTGCTCTTCATGTGCTGTTGAAACCCACTGCCAAAATGTCCCTTCAAGAGCCAGTGCAGCCTGGCTTTTATTTCTGAAATGGGACAGGCTAGGAGAAGAACCCTGGTGAGGATCAAAACGGGAGAGCCTGAGCAAGTCTCCAAAGTGTCATTTTAGTTTTTGGAACTTAAATTATACTTGCCTGATATAATAACTGCAATTGTCTTTTGTCTATAGCAGTTATAAAAATAGAAATATGTAGCATTCATCTGGCATATATTTTTCTGTAAGAGCCATGAGAATGGCACAGAAGGGTCTCATTTTAACACCACTTCAAGTTCAAGAAATTTATAATAATTTCAAATATGAGATTATTAATGACAAAAAAATGATGAGCTATTGTATTAACTCACTTCCCTAGAAAGGACAGTTTTCTTAACTTTTAAAAGATGCCTGCTATAATAAAATGTGATGATTCAGCAGGTCTGACACAAAAGCTTTCAGGAAAAATTTCCTTTTCTAGAATATTAGACTGGGAGAAAGAGGCTGAAAATTTCAAAGGTGTGTTAAAACTGAGCATATTTGAAAATCCTATCCCAATTCCATGCCGAAATCAAGAGTGTTCAGGAAGAAAGAGCAACAAAAAAAAAAAACATTTTGGGAACTCATAGTAAGCACTGGCTTAGTGTGTATCTGTAAGAGACTGTTTTGCTTCAGGTTAACTGATTACCAATTAACTAGAACTAGTGAGTGCATTAGTAAATTCTACTGCTGACACTTCCTAAATGTTTCTGGCTTATCCTAAGAGTGAACATGGTAACAGCCTAGAATAATAAGCTATACAGAAAGCTGGACAGGACAAAGTAATCTTGTGGAGTAATTTACAGGGCAAACTGAGATCAGTGATTTCCCAAGACATGGCCCTTCCTCTGGGAAGGCACAGACATCCAAGTGGTCAAGTGACATGCAGGAACAAGCAGCCAAAATGCCTCATCAAGCACTGACAGTCACAACACAAGGAAAGGCTCAGAGGGATAGCTGGGAGACACTGTCCCAAGGTGCATTGGACTTCAGAGGTGGTGGCAAATAACTTTTAATTGCCAAGAGGAAGTTTGTGCCATGTGGGGTAGACTGTGTTTTAAATAGCTCCAGGGCTGGTAGCACAACCATTTCCCTGGGCAGCCTGTTCCAGTGTTTGAAAATCCTTTCAGTAAAGAATTTTTCTTAAAATCCAATCTAAATTTTACAAGATTTATTAATAATCTCCAAGGCAGAAATTCAACTTCTCACATTACAAGATTATCAGGTCCCCTTCTCTCTGTTCCTCAGGGAGATCAACCTGAAAGTGAGGTCTTGCAGTGCCTGAACACTTCTACTGTGCCTAATCTGTACTACTAATGGTGACCATGTTTCTTTAGAATTACAGGTTCTGAGTCTTCAACCATTTCCCACAAACAAACAAACAAACAAACAACAACAACAACAACAAAAAAAAACAACCAAAAACCACAACAACAACAAACACAAAAAAAACCCCCAAACAAACAGAAAAAGCCAGCACAAGAAACATGTCACAGTTTTGGATGCCTTCATCAAGGTCTGCAGCCAAAATTCAGCATTGCTGTGAATGCATGATAGTAAAAGAGGTTAGGTGACAACTAACCATCCTGAAAACTTACAGATGGAGCCTTCAACTAGCATCATAAGTCTACATTTTGCAAAATAGAACCTTTCCATTACAAAAAGCTAGGCTTTATTTTCATTTCCTACTTCTCATCTCACTTGCTTTCTACTTTGATACCCCAACAGACACAAACTTCACTCACATAATGGGAAACCACTATGACAATGTGGATTGCATCTCTGTCTCTATTCTGTATCAAAAAAAACCCCAAAAACAAAAAGAAAAAAAAAAAGGAGCATAACAGAGAAACAAGCTACTGAAAACAAATGCAGAAATCAAGTAATAAAGGGCATGCAGATACCTATGTGAAATTGTTATGGTATTGCCAGTTCCAAGGAGCAAAGAAACCCAGTGAGTTGCCCAAAACCTGAATTTTAAAGGCTTTTGAGTTTTTCTGCTGCAGAGGGATTTTATGGTTTATGTCTTCAAGGGTTTGTAAAATTAAAATAAAAAAAAAAGAGAGAAAAAAATTATTACTTTGCAAATACTGAAGTTGAGATAATTATTTTCTCAGATGAATACTGGGGCTGCATGAAGACCTCCTTTATCAGCAGACATGTAAAGAAACAGCAACATGATGGCCTTTGATCCAGCCAAAGAAGGGAATATAGCCCAAGAGAGAGATCATTTGATGTTTGAACCTTCTGACCTTCCTGGCAAGGCTCTATAAGGACCTCTAGCTGCAGAGAACAGCTCATTGTGCTCAGCTAGGGATGCTTGCAATTTGATTAAAGAGAATTACTGTCATGCAGGATATACCTCATTATTTCCTCCTTTATAACAAAGCAGAGAATGACTTCTCCAGTTAGGACTATAAAAGATGTAAATTTACAGACATTTAGAAATTATTTCTGCTCTTTTAAATTACTTTTCTTAGTTTGAATACCTTTCAGTTTTGTTTAATGTTAGCATCTCGTTGAAAAGTTCTTACTAATAGTCCTAACTAAAGAAGAACACCACAACCACAAAAGAAGTAATAAAAGGTGAAACAAAGCTGGAAATTAGACCCCCCTAATCTTGTCCAAGATGAAAAGTCCTCATGAATGGGCATAGAGAGAAAAGCTGAAGAATCCCCATGGATTACAATTAACAACCCACTGGTCACATGAGTCAACCCAAGAATGTGGGCTGGAATCTGGGCTGAAAAGCAGATCATCTGTGTTCAGCTCAATGTCAATAAGCACATAATTACTTGTTAAAACTGAGATGGGCTCCTCTTACTCCTTCTAATTTGTGTAATCAGTACCAAAACCCACTCCAAATCTGACTTTTTAAAAGCTATTACTACTTATATGGGAAGGGGAAGATTCTTGACTGCAGAGAAAAGCTGATACTATTATTCAAGCAAGGCATCATTGTTTCACAAGTAAAACTGAATTACTTTACTGTCAAATGGCCAAATCTTGATTTCAGTATTCAAGTTCCTTTTCATTTCTCACATGCATTGACTTCGGAATGAATTAATCTTGCATTGTGCCATTTGTTACCCTCAATGTGGCAGAAAAAAAAAGAAAGAGATACAGGAAGTCAAGGTTTCTGAACCAAGAGGTAACTCATCCATACACAAACGCATTCACTTCCTCTGTCTTCATTGGGTTATGCCAAACCAGAGTGCACTCTGTTTTGCCTCTATGCCACTGCCTTCTACGGAATTTTAGTTTTGGCCACTTCCACCGATCGACAGCCTGCATCCAGTAAGGCCATGATTCAATGAATAAAATATTGAAATATTTAATACTTCTAATATTGTAGAGTTCCCAATTCCATTTCATGCTGGTTTCCATAAATCAAAGAAGCAAAATCAATATAGGCAACAATAAGACACACATTGTTTTTTAAAACTCAGTCATAAAAATAATGTCATCGAAAATACATAATTGTTTAGAACATATGCTAAGGCTCTCACTGTCACACTGGAAAAGAAAAAATTTACTTTCTGAACACTGCTCTTCTGACAGTGTAAACCTTTTAAAAACCCATTTTTATATGTGAATATTGATTTGAGTTGAACATATGGAGAGCAACTAACAGACACTTTTGGCTTTGAAGTCAGGTTTGATGAGACATTGGTGCACTAAAAATCAACTATTCAGTTTAACTATATCCTCTGTATGAAACTTTGAAAATACCTATTGTTACTATAAAATACATAAAATCCCTTCCCCTAGTTGAGGCTGAGAAATTTTAAGTGGAATTTTTATGTGCAAGATATCTAACTTCATACTAAAAGCTGTACTTCTAAGGATACTACTTGGAGTTGCAAACAGTGATTGAGCCATTTTTTGTTTCAGGTAGAAGAAAGCATTTAAAATTTCTTTCAAGCAGTACAAGTCAGTGCTGCTGTTTAAAATTCATCACTGAACACTTCAGAAAAGACTGCTTATCTATTCAAGCCACGCATTTTAAGTGAACTCTTACTAAATTCACTATGTACAGATCAGGATTACATGTACTCTGAATACGGAGAACTTCATCTGACAAATTAAAGAGAGAGAGTGGGGTGTTCAGCAGAGTCCAAATGCAGAGATCTACTGTGCCTTGTAAAGACTGACAGTGTAATATGTCAGGCAAGGAGAGCTTCAGGTACCAGGGCCAAGCCGTGCTTGTTCCCAGGATGTGATTTAGTGTCTCAGAACCGGTGGCTTTGCAGCGTGTGGACATCTCACGGCACCGAGTGAAGGGAACAGATTTGTCACCGCCTGCTGCCAGGGTCCTGAACAGGGACATTTTCAGCCTTCAACAGTGATTGCTGTTACTAATTCTACTGTGAAACATGCGGAGCATCTGCACAGGGACTTCAGGAAAGTGCTGCCAAAACAGCTCTGGCTTGATGCTGTTGCTCCTGGTGTCTGGTTGAGGCAGTGATGAGACAGATCATATGACTTGAGCCCTTGCAAGACCTCATCACTTTTCATGGGAGAATGGAAAAGTGCTGATCCCAAGGCTTTTATGCTGAGGGAAAGCAGATAAAAATCTGCAGGTATAACTTAAAAAAGTTGGTATGAGAAGCACAAAATAGTGTCAATAAGGCTGAATTTCTAAGGAAAACAAATAAAGATCAAGCATGCAATGGCAAATAAACGAAAATAAGAATTTAATGATATAAGCACAGACGTGTGCATTGTTAATCTAAGTGGATAGCATTTTGATTTCCAGAGTATCTGTTAGTTTTAAGCTACTAACAGTATTGATACAAAAAAGCCCAACGATGAATGGATGTAACAATTTCTATTTTATTTTTCCAATGAAAAGGAACTAGTTATAATTGACTGTAACTCTGCCTGGCTCCATCTCTGGAGAGCCATAATCATTCTGGATATATGAAAATAGATTGCTCATTCTAATCCACTATTGTTTTATACTCTTTGGGGCCCACTTCTCAGCTGGTGATAATCAATGGTATTAGTCATTGCAATACAGGGAGTTGATTTACTCTATCAAGGGTTCTGGCCTTGAGCAAAACTCAGATTACCCATTTCTCTTCCTAGCAGCAGCAAACTTAACAAAGCTCAGACAAAAAGTTGTCTCCTTTCATCCAGTGTGCCAGGAAAAGCTCAGAAACACTCTCCATACACTGCTGAATCATACCAAGAGCAGCCACCAGAACCCATGCAGTGGATGTTATGACCTTAGGTCCTCCAAACACCAAAGTTTTCACTTTGAGAGCTCTTCAGAGAGCTGTTGAGAAATTGGTGTTTTAGAGCCAAGGCAAGAACAGTTTGGTTTTGTGCACATCCTCAATGATTACCAAGATGTTCAGCTTTTTCCGTGTCTGCATTTTCTTGGCCAGAATTATCACGCCTGGCATTTAAGAGTGTCATAAAACTACGTGAAATTTACCTAGGCTTTTCTAACTTGGGCAACGAAACAACTCAAACATGGAGAGAAGCCTTCCCTGCTCCCCCAATGTATCTGGCCACATCTTACTTGAATTATCAGGAAAAAACAGGAATTGGCTGCATTTAACTGTTAAATAGCATTTTCAGTCCAATTCCAAATGCCTAAAGTGAGCATGAGTTGGGTATGAATTCCATTATTCAGTCACAATATTATTAGCATGGGAGGAGCAAGGTTTATCACTGTTGTCAGCACAATTATGCAGCTTTCCCATTTGCCTTATCTCAGAGAACATACACAGCATGGTCCTGACCAGGCTTGTCATCTTCCCCATGCCTTGGCTATGATGACAGTCAGAACGAATGATCAGATTGGCACTTTGAAGTGCTCATTGATATCTTGCGGTCGGATGTTCCTTGCATGTTTCTGGACCCTTTCCAGGCACATGGGAAGCGACAGGAGCAACGGTAGCACAACTGGCTATGCCAGTCTTCCCCAACTCTACCCTGCTCCCTCCCCTCATGGCCTTGTTGGCTAACATGTGCCAGAAGTCAGAGCAGAAGATTGCCACCTTTTCTTTTTGGTAATGAAGAACTGTTACATCAAAGCGGTTTGGGAGCATTGCTTAAACTGTCTCGCTGAATCTGAGCTAGCTATCAACTTATTCCTCCCACACAGAGAAGAACAGCTTAGTCCTGCTGTTTAGGGGTCCTTGCCAGCTGCAGAGACAGGAAAGGATTTTTAAAAAATTTTGTCTTCATTTTTACTTGTTCTATTTTCTCCTGTGCAAGTTTGCTAAACTGAAGCTTGGAGAAAATGTAATTCAAGAGAACATCCAAACAAAAGGACCAAAGATTGAAAAAATAGGAAAAAAAGACAATCAATATGTATTAGCATGGCAGAACTCTTGTCAATATGAATATTCAAGAAGAACAAGTTCTGAAGTCCTTAATCTATTTCAATATTTTTTTTTCTAATTCCTGTTTTTGTTCAAGCAAATATATCCCAAAACATGAAGAAGAGCTGCAATTGCAAAGATGTCACAGTTCTTGTTTGGAGTAACTCACATTGTTAAGAAGATAAGTCAATGAGAAACTGCCCAAGGGAAAACCTAAGGAATGTGCCGTGCCGAGATTAAAATAGTTTATAAAATAATAGCAGGTCTAGGACATATGAATTTAGCTGAAGGTTTTGTTTCCCTCTCTGCCTTAAAAATAAATTACACTGGAACAAACCTTTTTCAACTTTAGAGTTGACAGTTACCATTTTCTGGTATGCATTTTTAAAAAAAAATCCCTGTCATCACCAGCTCCTCAGAGCAATACATAAAACTTCCTTAAACAGCTGGTAAAATGAATGTTTGGTACACTTTGGAGCAGTCCCTGGGAAGCAGCATGGCTGCAGCAAGACGCCAGACGGCAATTCCTCAAGAGAAGAAAGGTGCGCCACCAGCAAATAAACACACCCAAAGAATGCCACTGATCAGCAAATATTTTGTGCTATTTCCATAATGAAACTCCACTGCTGTGGAGAACTTTTCATCCTCAAAGCCTAGGGCTAGAATAGGTAAATTACAAATCAGCTCCTGGAGAAGTACTGCCTTATGCACACCACATGGGTGTTCTTGACATTGCTCCTCTTCGGAGACCTCCAGTTCCCGGTCAGGGAAATCATCATTTCAGCAACTCAGGCAACTGAAAAGATCTGTGCATCACCATCACATGTAATGCTGCTTGGCTTCCTAGCACATTAACACCTACTGCTGGCAGTGCTCTATTCCAAATGGTCCACGAGAAAAGGTTATGTTTAAATGTCCAGGTAAAGACTTCAGGTGACACTGCAAAGAGATTTCAGAACTCCAACAAACACTATGAGCCAGTGTACTGCAACCTACAACATGACTACTCCTATTTACTTGATTAGTCCATTTACTCCTATTTACTTAATGAGTCACATGGAATGTTTAAGAATGTGTTTACAATAAAATGCAAAAAACCTAACCAAAGCAGCTGCTGCCTGAATTCATCTAACATGAAGGCAGTCTTCAGGTTAATCAAAGAAAACAAAACACAGCTCCTCTGTACATCTATTTTGCTTTACAGAAGAAAAAGAAAAGGTATCCAGAAGGGCAACACAGATTGAGCAAAGGTATTACACAGCTAATGTAGCCTACCATCAGCATCTTATGGTGTAGGGCTTAAGGCACCCTAACTCAAAAATTTCTAGGTAAGTTGAACTCTTGAAGCAAAATACAAAAGACAGGTAATTTCAGAGATATACAGGATCCAATCCAAAAAGAGCTTTGTACATCAAAACCAGCACTTTGAAATCAACCCGTAAATAAAATGCAAGTCTGAAGCAGGTCAAGATACCACTAAGAAAGCAGGAAGTCACTAACCCATTCCAGGGGGGTCAAGGATACCTCCAAATGAAGTGCAGTAGCAGGTTCAAAATGTGGAAGCTGTGGGCTGCAATTTTCACATCTGATAGTTTCATTACAAGAATGAAAGAAATTACAGCTTCCTGCCCCTTTCCTAACGATGAGTGACATTGGTGCCAGGACAGAAATGTGACCGTGTCCAACCAATATTTTGTACAGCCTTGTTGCACACTTGAATTATCAACAGTCCTGGTCTCCATGCAGCCTAATTGCATCTTACTCTGTGCATGGCCCTGCCATATCACTGTTTCAGCCCCCTTCCTGACCCTATTTCCTGGATTAGAACAAATCAGGATCTTCCCAAAAGATCACTTTGTCCATTCCCTTGCCCCAAAGCAGAATCAGCTGCTGCTGACAGAAGAATGTCCAAAAAATCTTGATAACAGCATTCGACAATGGAGATGCTACAGCCTGTTCATCCCACTGCCCAACTACCGTAAACATGAGACAGCTTTTCTGAAGTCTTATTGCGCTTTAACCACTGTCTCACCTGTTGCAGACCTGAAACAAAGCACAGGTAATTTACAGACTCAACCCTCTGCTGCAGGCTTTCAAAGATTTTAAGACTGTTACCACATCCTGCCCTTGCACCTCCATTTCCCATTTTCTTTGCTGCACTAAACCACACAACTCTTCCACTCTCATTTAGTTAAAATCTAACATCTAAAATCACACATTTTGTTAAAATATTTTTGACAATCTTACTGTTCCCCTTTGGACTGTTTCCAGGTGGTCTCAGAGGGACAGAAAGAGGCAGAGGAAAGCCATGGGAAGAGAAGAAGTGGGCACAGCCTGGGTTTGCATCTCTCTGCACACTGACTGAAAGGCCCACATGCTGAAAAGCATGACAGGAACAGAGAAATTCCCAGGAGATGAGAGAGGTTCTGCCCCAGAGCAAAGGAGGAGCAGAGGAGGAAATGGAAGCTTGAGGTATAAGCCAATTTCTTGTCTGTTCACGTGCACTGGCCATCATAATGCCATGACTAAGAGTGGTCTGTTGGGTTGCAAATTCATCCTATGTAGTAAAAGAATATAGAAACATCTTTAATAGCTGTCTAAAAAGGCTAATAACAGAAGTTATCTGCCTGGACGCTGAAGTATGGTCCTTTTAATATGTGTGGGGTGCCAGGGGGACATGGCAAAACAAGCTTTCTTTTGTTTACACACTGTTGTTTGGAAGGCACATGGATTCTGGGCAGCTGGAATGGTGAGGTATTTTCATGGAGAAATAACAAATCAGAAAAAAATCCCTATGAAACTTCAGTTCAATCTAGAAAATACTACAACCTTTGCACAAATCTAAGGGTCCGTATTCTATCTAATCTACAGATGAATCAATGGCTCAGCAGGCTGCTGCCATCTACTAATTTTACCTCTGTGTGGGTTTACAGACAGGTGAGATTGTCACAGTCACTAGACCGATGCACCCTGGACTCTTGGTCCCAGTAACAGACTGGTTTGCACATACAATCCTCCCCTAACACACACCTTTTTCTTTTAGACAATGTCCCTCATGACATTTGAGCACCTGCCTTTGCCAAGTTTGTCTGAATTCTTTTCCGCTGGAAGAAAAATCTTCTCGACCATAGGAAGAACCTGGCCAAAGAAAGTTTCTGATCTTCCATGAAAAGATACTTTCTTCTGCCATTTTATTTTACCCACCAAAAATGAGGTTCTTCCACCAAAATATTTCTAGCATGTACAAGGACCTACAAAGAAGTAATTGCCATTTCTTGATGTGACCAAGAACACATGCCTACTGCCCTGTTTTTTTCCCCATAATATGAATATTTTCTGCTCTCCAGGATCTTTACTTCAAGCAGTTTTTCAACTGTATTTTTTGTCTGTTTTACACTCCAGCATACAAATACTGAGCAGAACACAATAAATATTCACAAAAGGGTAGCAAAGTAATCCAGGATCTGAGTCCCAATTTGTATGGCAGTGGATGCACTTGGTAAAGAGGCTGCTGTGCTCAGAAAGCTCCTCAGACACCACTTCTAAGCCTGACAGAGGCCATGAATCAGAGCTCTGAGCTGCAGCAGTTCACAGCCAGGGATATCCATGTAAACTGAAATCAATAATGATTTAAACCATGATACCAGGCCCTCAGCTCTGGCCATGCCACAGAGCTGGTTGCCAGGATAGAGGAGGGATGAATCACTGGGATAGGAACATCTGACCCCACCTCTCCATGATTCATCAGACGTCTTGAGCCTGCCACCCTTGGACATCTGGTTCTTCCTGAGCTGCTCCAGTGTAAGCATTGTAAAATAAAACCTGAAAGAACCTGCACCATACCCAAGTCACAGCTCTGTATCTTTTTAAAAGCAAAAGCCAAAGAAAACAATCCAAAAACCCCAACCCCCAAATTTCTACATATGAAGCAGTACTTTTATTCTAAAGGGACTGCTGTTGTGTACCCAATATGTTGCTTGTGACTGTTCATAGAAAATTAGGATTAGGAAGTGTGACTCAAAGTTCTGAAAACACTATCCTAGAAATACATTAAAATTCATGCCTCCAACCTATTTTCATGTTTGGAAAATTGCTTTAAATATTTTTAAAAAGGCTCATTCCTACTAAAATGCCTTGTAATACTGTAATTACTCCAAATCCAAAGTTAATAACAAACCAAAGATAGCTAGCAGGATGGAAAACTTGGTGTGTTTATAACTGAGATGCTTCCATTCTTAGCCATGTTAGAAGAATACTTTGCATACACATATGTGTAAGAATTACTGCAGCCTGCTGAACTTGTCATTGTTGGCAATTATCTTTCTCATTTTGTAGTTGTGAAGGCAGTTGAAAAGCATGTTATTGTTCTAGAAATGTTCTTCTCAGAGCTGTAGACCCTCGCCCCAGGGTGAAAATAAAGAAACTTATGATTTGATGAAACCAACCATCTGCAACAGCCCCTGAGCTAAGAGATCCAAAGTGAGATAAAGTGGAAGCACCCAGTTCTTGCTGTGGTTTTGGAAGATAAAATAATTATCTTAGACAAAATGTCAAATTAATCTTGTACTCATGTGTTTGTCAAAGCTCTAATTCAGTAGCAACAGTCAGATTTAACTTCTCTTTAAAGTTTTATTACATTTACCTGGGTGTTACTTTCAACACAAATATTTCTACAGAACCCAAAGCACATAGTAACTATTGCAGACCTGATTCTGAGGTCAGATGGAGGCAATAAATCATTTATTCCACTGGACTTGTTGGAATTACAGTGAGACAAATGGGTTCATCAGAATTACAGCCCCTTAGCTGCAATAAATAAAAGATATATTCAAATCTGTGAGCAATTTTCTATTACTTAATCTTTCATTTTCATTTCCCCACAAACTTTACCTAAATAGAAATTAAAGCACTGTGGCTGAAACTGAGAGCTTCATGAGTCCATAAAAGGCACAAGACTAATGTTCTCTACGTGATGGCGAATTATGCTTTTTTGTGTGCAATACAATACTTTTACAAGAGTTGCTATGTAAAAAGAAAATACTGATGATCATTTAACACAGTAAGAATTCACTTAAATGAACTGCCAGAAGAACAGAACTCTTAAAATAATTGATTTTTCCCCACATCAGATGAAAAATGCATAACACTGTACAATGAAGTCCGTTTGAGCTAAAGTCATTTTCTGTCCATTAAAAGAAACATAAAATACATTGGGGTACTTAATTAAAAGTCTTAGAACCAATTCACACACCATAAATTTACCAAACACACACAAATTTAAGAAAAATACCTTAATTAATGCTTTTACTAAATCTGTGGGTCCTCCCAAATATTTTATAAGTGTAGAAAATTTACACTCACAACAGTTTGAAGAATAGCACCGTCACTAAGAAATAAATTCATAACAGTTGCTGCCTCAGTGTTTCTGCCAGCATGCTGATGCCTTATATTTATGGAATGTATGGAGTGATTTGGAAATGACAGCTATCTCATGACAGGCAATACCAGCAGACAGCCTTTGAAAAAAAATCTATACTGACCTCACCTCCATCCAACACCTATTGACAGTTGTCACTCAAACTGTGATATCACATAAACACTTTCCGATCTGAGGCTTAAGTTTCCATAGTAGGGCAAAATCCTGTTAACTTCTGACCCACCTCTCAGACACTCTTTCTGTTGTATTCATGTTTGCAAACCGCTGACAGGTTTTTCAAGGCAGAGCATGTACGGCTTGTGCAACACCGCACTCACTGCCCTCTAAGTTTCTTCCCTTAAAACCCAGTCAGAAACTTGTTGCTAATCAAAGGTAGAGAAACCTGCGTCTGAAAAAAAGACACAGAGCAATCCAGAGAAAGAAATAGAATACTGTTTGAATGTAGTCTGTGAAAGACCTGTGCCACTTTTTCTACGCGGTTTTTTCCACCTTCTGTTATAGGTGGATCAGTTTCCCTGGTTATCCATTCCTTTTTATTTCAAAACTTTGGGTAGCTTCAAAACACTGTGATGAAATAATGACCAACCACAAAACCACACTGTAGATATCACCCAGATTATAAAGAGAGATCAGGAAGCATAAAATCCTCTTCAATTAGAAAACTTAGGACCTCCATAAGAAGACAGCAAGGAATGAAGTGTTCTCAGCGTTATAAAAAGAATGATTTACAGCTGAAGCAAAGAAATTAATGTCCATCAATCACAGCTGTTGATACAATATTGTAATGAGAGGTTTCAGAAACATGGAGTGTGGATGAGTGTTTATAACCACATCTATCTGCCCCTATGCAAAACTTTTGGTCATTTATAACAAACTAAGAAATTCTTCAAAGGAATTCTTCAAACTAAGGAGTTCTTCAAACTCTGTCAAGCAATTAAAGAGGATCAGTTTCTTTCCTTCTCCTGCACTTCAGTAACAACTGCTAAAGGCTTATTAGTCCAATAAATCTAGTAATAACACAGCAAGTTTATACTCAAATACTATAATGCTTCAATCTAGCCTTTCTTGTATACCTTTTCTACCCTAAAAAAGTGCATCTTGAACAAAAAAACATGGATCTCTTGGGCTACATACAAAACATATCTCTAGATGAGTAATTTCTTTGCCTTTTGCTCTCTGACACAAATTATAGATATATTTCCAAGTTACATTTTGCATTCTGAAACTAAATACAAAGTACAGAGGAATGGCTGGGAACTTCAGCCAGGTTTTTGAAGTAAACAGAAACTTAGTTTTGTAACTGAACTTTTGTAATGATTGTAATTCACAGGAACTGAGAAATAAGATCTAGTCTTTGGGAAACTGCACTAGATATGGATCTAGAATGAAAGGCTGTCCCAGAAAATTAGAGAGAGTTTGGAGATATGGATTTATTCTTAAGGATATATTCCTTCCTGGATGTCAGGTGCCATTTGTCACACCCTGGATTTTGCTGTCCATCAGGATATAGGTGAAAAAAAAAATTAAACTGCTTCATAGCTCAAGGAATTTAGTCAAGAGACATTTTTATACAATAGAGAAAGAAGTCACTATCCATTAACAACGAATAAAAGATCCAGGCAAATCTGTATTAGTGTGCATATGTACAGTGGCAGGATGCACAACACCACATTTCTTGAAGAAGTATTGTTGCAGAGTGTGCTGCAGCCCCACGAAAAATATCACATGCTTTTGGCCTG
The DNA here is from genome assembly GCA_013400575.1 of Peucedramus taeniatus. Lineage (NCBI taxonomy): Eukaryota > Metazoa > Chordata > Aves > Passeriformes > Fringillidae > Peucedramus > Peucedramus taeniatus. Next base: position 115,112 of record WBNO01013157.1, on the reverse strand, counting down.
CCTAGTTTGATGCAAGGGTGCAGAAATGTTTTTTGATTGCAACAGGACTAGAGACACACATAGCAACTTCTGAATCCCCAGGTACATTTAGCTGATTAATTCATTTACTCTGCTTTATTTGCAGGTTTGAAATTGCATTAAAGATGTAAAAAAATCTCTTTCCAGGCTCTGGTCCTGAAATTGACACTCCATTGCCAGGCTGCTTTGTCCACACTGAGCCCCATGGACTTCTCCATGGCTCCAGGCAGAGCATCATCATTTGCCTACACGCTGCTGGCTGCAAGAGCAGATCTCACAGACACTGACACTACCAAGAGGTGCCATTAAATAACCTTAAAAAAAAAAATCGCCTTTTTCCCCTTTTCTCTTCAGATAGATTAGAAAGAGGGGGAACAGCTGCACAACAAGACTGTCATATCAGCCACCAGCCCATTGCTGAGGATCACACCTGACCTTGGGCCACCACCCCCTGCTGGCCCCAGACAGAAATTTCTTTCTTCTCCCTCCACCCTATGGGCCTCCCACAGCTGGAAGTGAGAAGCTGGTGCCAGTGCACTGCTGTTTTATTGAATATGTTCATGTATAATGGGGGACCAAGGTCATCTGAACTCATTTCATCTGGGAGCTTTTGCATCCATTGCGTCAGGCTGGTCAGCACTGCCCTGAATCCAGCTGGTCTGAGATGCAAGTACTTGTGTGACTGGAAACACCAACCCATGGAAGTGCAGTGGCCCTTAAAGTTCAGCAGGAAAGTTAAGCTTGACATTTATCCGTTTTCAGGGTACTCTGGAGCCCTATGTTGGTTCATTGGTACAACCTTCCTGAAATGTTGACACTGAGCCATTAAAATAAAGAAAATTTATTCTGTAATGACAAATCTGCTTTGTATGATGTCTGTTGGCCCAACAGGAGCACTTGCGGATTCTCTGGGATGATGTCACTACCACATGGCATGTCCCAAAAATGTACAGGGAAAACAGGGATAGAACTGAGGTTGTCTAGTGCTGTTCAGTCCCTGTGACAGAAATTTACATAATTCTCATTCATCTACTATGAACCATGAGCTACGTGTGGTAAGGTACTGATGTCAGAGAGATGACTTCTAATTCCCTCTATACATATACGTACATCTATTTTATATATATAAAAAAAAAATACAAACCCATATGTAAATATATATAAAAACGATACAAAATATGGGACAGTCTCCAGGAGTGTCACCACAATCTGAGTGATTAATTACAAGAAAGTATAAACCAACTGAAAAGAGACCTAGAACATATCCTATTTCTATTTTCCCTTCCCACGCAGTCTGGTGCTGTTAATTTAATTTTCTTAATTTAGTGATGATTACAGATGCAAATCTGACAGTGTGTAAAAACCAAAATTAGGAAGCAAATAGTAATGGTTGGGTTGGTACTAACATCAAATGGTGCCTTTAGCATCACATCTGGTTTGTGATCTGAGAGGAGTACCTCTGCAGGGAGAGGCATTCACAATCATCTTTGAAAGCAGGATGAAGATTCTCATTATCAGGGAATTTATCTGCTAGCAGTAAATTACGAGCTGTAGGAACACCTTCCTCAGTACTGCAGGAGCCAGACATGAAATTAGGAGGATGTGGTGATGTTAGGCCAGGTGCTGCATGACTCCACAAACCTCTTACTCAGTTTTATACAGCAGGGACACTTTGTGGGAATTAAAGGTATGTGTAGTAGAAATAGAGAGCAAGGGTGGAAACAAATGATGTTTTCTAACATGTCATTGTTAGTAGACACCAGGGAGACAAAAGAGTTGCTTAAGCTGGAGGACAGTGTTCATATATTAAGAAATGGGTGATGGGCCAAATAACTTAAGTCTGCAAAATAGGGCTAAGTTTCTGGGACTCAGAAATCTAGGAATCCTGAGCTTTCTCCTAGTGGGGGCAAGCAACCCAATTTTCTTTCCACCTTATAATGTGGTTTTATTATATTTGTAAACAGAACAATATGAAATAGATACCTATGATAGTACAGACTTTTTCAGAAGCCAAGAGCTTTCTTCTAGCCCTGTAGCCCTACAAAGGGAGAAGGAGAAAGAGTAAAATAGTGCACGGGTACAATTTACCCTGAGAAAACATGATTCTTGTTAAACAGCTTGACAAGAATATTGTGGTTTGGGAGACAGAAGGGCAGCAAGGGGCAGGGTTCTTGAGGGTCACATTACTTTGCAGCCCGGGGCATGTGGTGGCCTCAAGCTTTATGAACACTCACTACCACGGGGTCTATTATTTGCCAGGCGCCACTGATGCCTGAATTATTGTATTTCAATAAAAATTGCAGCTTTGGTACTTAACCCAATAACTAGATTGTTGCATTCCGTTCTCACGCTGAATTGGCATCAGCAAAGAAGTGGAAAGCAGGATAGCTGCCCCCGTGCTCCCCCCTCAGCAGACACACATATATGGCAGCTCTGGGCTCAGACAGGCCAGGGACAGAGGAAACTCAGTTGGTGATGAACGCTAAGAATGCATCACCACAAACCACAGAAACATCCGTGCTAGGCACAAAGTATAAAATGCAGCCTGACTGGAGGCAGAGTGGAGACATTGTATCGGGGGAAAGCAGAGATAAGCTAATAAACCCCCAGAAATTTAAAAAAAAAAAAAAATCACCAAAAATGTATTTTAAAATTTTGTCTGTAACAGCAAGCTGTAAAAACCCAGAAGAAGAAGAAAAAAAAAAAAAAAAAAACCACCAAATCATGCAGCTTACAAATGCCTCTATGGATGTAAACTCATTATTCATTTATATATGAAGTGAAAAGTATTAAGATAAATGATGCTATTTACTGACATGATGCACCTAACATCAAAACAGATGTGTATTTTCAATGTTGGGTGCATTAAACACATTATCCAACTTTCAAAATACAATAAGTGATTTATGCTAGAGGTTTAATATGCCCAAGCAGCAACTAAAAATATAACAGGAAGAAACCCAAACAACCCAGAGCAGATCAGCACAACTAAGATATAAAGTCAGTCAGAAAGTTCAGATTAACCACAAAATTGGAAGGTAAAAATTAAATAAATCCTGCTTTTGGGTATCTTGGGCAAAATCAATTTTTGTTTCTTCTAATTGTTCACAATGTTTTCCAGGATTTAATCTGTGGTCCTGCTACTTAGCGACACAAACATATTTGCCGACCAAGAAAAAAACACATTATTTTTATTTTGTCAGAGAATCCAGCACAAAAGTAAATTTTCTGGTAAAAGCATAAGCAAAATTTCTAGAGCCAAACATACTGTTTTCCAACCTTGGATTTTCCATATTAAAACCACAGCAAAATATTCATCCCCTCTCAACATGTCCCAAAGGGGACACACACTTCTCCCTTAACACGGGAAGCAAAGAAAACAACCAAGATTTTTAAATAGACTTTCCAAAATTTGACTACAAGATAAAGAAAAAGAAAAATTACCAGCCATTCTGCTTACCTTAATAACCTTGTCACAACTCAGTTAACCAGCCTGGGCATAAGGGGTTGTCCTTGGCGTGGTGGCTCACTCCGAGGAGACTGGAAGAACATTTCAGGAGAGACTTTACCTGCTGGCAGCAGAGGGGTTCCACCCTGGATAGCTCAGCTTAATCAGAAGGGCTTTCCTTCCTCGTTAAACAGCACCTAATCAGGATAAAAAAAAAAAAAAAGCAGGCTGAAGCTTATAGACATTTACCGCCCAAGCAGTGTTGAAACATCTGAAATCATTTTAGCCCTGATTTGCAGCCACTTCTCAGCCAGAGCAGTTAGCTGGTGCTGAGGCTGTGTGAGAATAATAAAAATGGCCAGAGTAGGCATTTCATGTGTGGTGTGGGCAGTGAGCACCCTCCAGGCTCAGCTCCCACATGAGGAGCAGTGGCTCTGCCATGGGACTACGCTGGTTGGTGTGGGGATAAGGGCTGCAGGGTGGGAGGTCTTCACGTCTGCTTTCTGAAAACTGGCCAAGGAATTACCTTGGAAAGGGCTTAGCCACTGTTTAGATACTTTGTTAAGGGCATTGAGACAAAAAGAAGGGGTTTCAAAATAAACTAGGGAACTCCAGTATATTATGGGGATTTAAGAAAAAAAATCATCGTGTCATACGGTAGTAGCATGACCATCTTAGACATGCAAGAGTTGTCCTGAGTTTACAAGCTGTGCTCAGTGATATTAAAAATCTGGGTTTGTTTTTAAGATGCAAAGAAACAAGGCTGCCAACATTCAGAAGATAGTTCCAAGAACAATTTGCTTCATTAGCCATGGGTCTGAGGCCCCCTCTGAGAACATATCATCACCTCAGGGGTAAGGAGAGGCTGATGGGGTGAAAGCCTAGGAATGCTCACCAGCTGGACCACCAAAATGGGCAGCAGGTGGCCGGGAAGCAGCTTGCTGAAGGTGCAGCTGCTTGGCTCTGCTTAACAGGAAGAGCTGTCCTGGGAAGACAGGCTGGAAAAGAGCTCCTGCAGGAAGGCAGTGCTGTGGGAGGGAGTTTATAGGGACTGGCCAGGCCTGGGTGGTGAGCACAGCTTGTCTGACCCTTCCCAGAGGCACTGAGAGTCTCTGCAGTCACCCAGGAGGGCACTGCCCACCTGGCAGATGTAGTCCAAGAAATGCTGCCTGGCCCTGCTTCCAGTGACAAATCACTGCACAGGGGGCTCCCTACCAAGGAATGTCCTTCCTGCTGAGTCCAAGCGCCAGCACACCGACAGAGGTAGGGTGTGAGCTCACTCTCCTCACATTCTCACTTTTCCTTGCTGGCTTTTCAAGTGTCACCTTCTTGCTGCGCTCTCTGGTGCCAGAGGCTGTAGGACACGTGAGAATTTGGAAAACCTGAAGATCCAAGTGACCTCTCCCTGGCCTGGCTCACATACTCACAAGCACTTGCTTCTTGGAAGCAGAAATTCCTCTTCTCCTCATGGTATGCCTGATGCTGCAGCACACAAACCTTTGTTGTCTCGCAGAACAAGAAACGGATTCAGTCTTATTTGTTCTTCAGGGAACAAATAAAATCTACATGGGAGCAGCTGTAAGCTGGAGAGATCTGCAGTTCCTGAGACTGCTCTTGGCTGAAAGAAAGCATCTCAGCTGCTGCTTTCATAAACTGGCTGACCAGTTTAGGACCCAGAATTAGAGCTGGACTGGTGAAAGACTGATCAATAGTTTCGGCACAACTTTTTTTTGCAATTTAGAAAAAAAAGATTTCTGATCACTTCTTCAAACCTATGTTTATGCATGCTCTCAGCTGCCCCTTGCAGCTCATTTCTACACAAAAGCATGAGGGGGAAAAAAAACCCCAAAATTATTCTAGCTACTCTCCCTTCAGGTTTTTAAAGGTGGTTTTATGAGTGTCCTTTCTAACTGTAAACACCTGGAGGGCAATCAGATGGGGGAGTGTTGGAGACCGTGTGAAATATTTGGTGGTTACACAGCACCAAGGAAGTCTGAGATAAACACACGAGAGACAAGACTAGCTAAAGACTAGCTGGTGTTATTTGTGGATAGAGTCAGTTGAACAGAATCATAGAATCATTCAGGTTGGAAAAGACCTGTAAGAGCATTGTGCCCAACCATTAACCCAGCACTGCCAGGCCCAGCACTAAACCATGTCCCAAAGTGCCCCATCTCCATGTCTTTCAAATACCTCCAGGGCTGGTGATTCAGCCACATCCCTGGGCAGCCTGTTCCAGGGCTTGACAACCATTTCAGTTGAGAAGCTTTTCCAGTAGGCATAGAAGAACATACTCCATCTCTATGGCCAGCTCTTAATAGCAGCCATTCACTCTGCTGGGGTCAGTAGAGACAGTGTGTTGTCAAAGTGTGTTAACATCCAGCTGAAACTTTTCTACCCAAATCTGGATAAAACTCATTTTTCTCATAACATTTCAAACTCATTATTTTGTCTCTAAGATCAGCCTAAGAGTTCTATTGCTCTTGTCAGACCTTGGGGTCAGCCCAGGCATTATTACCAGGGTATTCTGAAATCCCATCAATGCAGGGAAGAAATCCTTAAAATTAATTGATGGTGTTCAGAAAACATGATGTGATGCACCTCTATAAACATACATTTCAAAACCTGTCTATTATTCCTTGATATTTGGGCCAGGCCTTGCAGAGCAGGTGAAGCCTTGAAGAATTTACTTTCCATGGAGGAAGATTTGTCAGACGTATGAGTCAGAACCTTTGCATTGAGAAGCACAGTGAGGCAGGTCATGCAGAAGCCTGTAAGGGATGAGCTAGCTGTAGCACGTGGTCTATAAAATTTGCTGTACAACTGGCTTTTGACTCGTTCTGTGTTAAGAAGTTTCATTCTCCTGCAATTTTGCAATGGATATGAATAGAGTTTTAAAACTGATTCTTTCATTCTTCTCTATAATGTTCACAAATAAGTTTTCCTCTTTGCAGATTTCACCTCTTATTTCATCCTCAGTCCAACAAATGAGACTGTAGACACAAGAGTAATGGAATAAATCCCAACCCTGTAGTAAGTAACATTTAACTAACCAGCATTATCTGGGTGTACAAGTTCACACCTCAGTGAGGAATAGGGTGAAACATGGAGAATTGCCATCTTTGCAGCTGCTACTAGCTGACATGGCAGCAAGGCAGATTGCTGTGAGGACAGTGCTGCATCTGCTGCCCTGTTCATGGCAATGAACCAGATTCTCCACAGCCAGCTTCCTTGTGCTGCTCACATAGTGCAAAGGAGTGATAATAAGGCCACAAATAGCTTATAAAGAATTAAGATATTGAAGGAAAAAAGGGAAATCACACTCACCTAAGCATGCCAGACTTGAGTTTCTATCACGTGGGTCCTTCTCTTATTCACATTGCATGATGAAGAGTAAAATGTGGGAATGGTGGTGTACTGCTACAGCCATCCACTAATGGTCTATTCCAAAATTACAGTTCAGCACAACTTGGTAATTACTGTTATCCACGGGAGGGAGCAAAATGCCTTTAAAACAACCGTTAAGAACATACTGAAGAGAGTCCTCACACAGGAAAGAGTTTAACCCCAAAGCTCTGAAAAGAAGAAAAAGACAAAACCTTTGATCTTGATCATTTGCTATGGCCTGAGTGCACAGCTCAGAGCAGAAGCATTGGCCTCTGCCATCTTCAGAGCCTGGAGTGGCTGCATGCCAAGCAAGTGCTCTGCAGTCCAAGCATAAGGAGGCTCTAAATACCAACAGCCCAGAGGGCTGCATTGCAAGAGCTGAGTGTGAACTGGGACAGGCAGCACCATTGCCATGCATCCTGTTTTGGCAGCAAAGTGAGGTGTTGATTTTGAGAATGCCATCTCTAAGTTGTCTCTCGAAATAATATAATCCTCTTATTTCCTGCTTCACCAGTTTTAAGGTTGCTTTGGTCTTCTGGGGCACTGTAAAGCTGTTGTAGCTCCACAGGGGAAAATCTTGGCTATTCCTCTTAGAGCAAAGCTTGACTGTCTGAGATGCTGTAGAGAGGAACATGAATCTCAGTAACCCTCTGAAAGTGCAGTATACACAAATAATCTTTGTGCCTGCAATTCTCTCCTGGCCTAGATGCTAAGGCAGTTTTTAATGAGGATTTGGCTCTGAGTGCATGTTTCCATGAAATGCTTACAATCTTCTTTTCCAGCCCCCACAATAATACCTACGTGCACAAAAATAATAAAGTCTCGTGTACAAATATGCAGAGCCACATGCCAGTTCTTCAGCTTTCCAGCCCTTCCAAGGACTCCAACAGAGTGGCATTAGAGAGGGGGCAGGAGGACAGCTAAGATGCTGACACCCAGAGCAAGGAGCAAAGAACATACTGAAACACTTTGTCAGGTCAGATCTTTATTCTGGCACTGAAGACAGAGCTATAGACTGACAGAAAGTGTTTATGACCTGAGCAGAAAGAAGACAACAGTGAAAGGATCAAGGCCTGTTAAACCAGGATACAGCTGTCCCCACAGAACTAGATCCTGGCCAACGGCCTTTGGCAAGGAACAGTTCACATGCAATAGCTGTGTTTTGCTGTGGATGATTGCCTAAATCCCAGCTTAAAGAGGTTAAGTGTTCTACTCCCCCTCACATGATGATCTCTCAATCTGATAAGTCTAGGAGAAAGGGATTCAAAAATAACTAAAAATTAGGTTTTATGTATTTTTTAAACATCTATTTTCATTATGAAAAGAAATATAGAGGGGATAGATGCACATCACTTTTTTGCTTCCGTGAGGGTAAACAAAATTATGGGAGATGGCAGGAAGACAAAAAAACATGCTGGAAACAGAAAGAGAAGAAAACTGCAAAATCTAGTTCATTCATCATAAAATTAAGAAGTCTAATGATGATAAGAGTACCAAGAGGTACAACACAGAGTCACAGAATATGCTGCATTGAAAGGGACCCATCAGAATCATTGAGTCCAACTCCTGGCCCTGCACTTGACATCCCAGGAGTCACACCACGTGCCTGAGAGCATTGTCCAAATGCTTCTTGAACTCTGTCAGACGGGCTGGTGCTGTGACCACTTACCCAGGGAGCCTGTTCCAGTGCCCAGCCACTCTCTGGGTGAAGAACATTTTCCTGATATGCAACCTAAACCTGCACTGATTCAGCTTCATGCCATTAATAAATAATTAAATAAACAAATATTCACTGACTGTTCACTGACTTCTGAAAAATTGTCATTATCCTTAAGAAATGAGTAATAACAAAACATTTGAGTAATGTTACAAGGTTTTTCTGTACTTTCAAGAAAAATAAAATGATTGAATGTTTCTATGCAGGAAAATACAACCTTGAAAAACTAGTATTTTTGTTTCAGGGATATGCAAAACATGAATGAAGAGGATTAGGAAGTAGAAGTGTCCACATTAACAAAATGGACTGTCACAGGGATAGAGCTACCTGGAAGGATCCAAAAGGTGGCTGTCTGTGCAGCTCAGTCACTTATTGGTGCAAAGTCTTTGTGACCAGAAAACCCTTTGACATTAGCAATTCTACTGGGCAGTGACAGTGACATCAAGTGGATACATTAGTGAATTAAACAACGGAGTTACTCTGATACACGAGAAGCTGTATTTTAGTAATGATTCATCTGAAAAATGCTTTTTTTTTTTTTTTTTTACCATATGACAGATTGAGAAGTGATTTGCCCTTTGAGGGACTCTTTGTGTTCATGTGTACATCACCCCCTCCCTGCATCTTCATATGAAGGGTAACTCCCACTTCATTTATTTGAACAGAGGAAATGGGGAAATTTTCCAAAGAGGCTGAGAAAAGGGTAAAAAATTGGAAGCTTCATCCTTCCAGATACAAATAGCAACAGTTCATGAATGCAGAATTAGTTTGGGAAAACTCAGATGCATAAAATAGGGCTGCCCCAGGCTGTTTTAGCTTCTTCACAACAATGCTGTAGTACCTATTTAGTTACCCAGTAATGCCAGGCAACTGCTGATGACTTCATTATCCACAAAGTATGCATGCATGCACCCCAAATGAGCCCACTGCAAATGTACTCGCATCATTAAATTTAGAGTAAGGTACCAAAGCATTTTTAAAATACATGGGGACTATTTAATGAAAATACTTTTTGTCTACGTGGGTGAAAATATTCAAATACAAAACCTTCCTAGTAGCCTTGTTCTGAGATAAAAACACACCATTTTCACCATGAGAGTTGTGGCACTGTCTCTTTTATCTTCATCTGCCAACACCCCTGTTTCAACCATATACTCCCATGTGACCAATACTCCCATTTCAGCCTAAGTGCCTGCCACTCACTGGAACTTTTCTTTATTAGGACATTTTATTAGAGGGTTTGTATTGCTTGCTCAGCACTGCTGGAGTAGTGTCTTGCAAGTGAAATCAACAGCGATGCTCAAGTGTGTAGTGGACTTGGTGAAACACCCACACTCTTTTGGTAGCTAAAAACAGGCTTGCATTTTGTCTTGATTTCTGTCAGCCTCTGCCTGCTCACTACAAAGGAAAACTAAGTGTTTTAAACCTAGATTAGCTGGTGAAACAACCTTTCGTGGCGACACAACCTTTGATGGCATGGCCCAATAAAATGTAGTCCAGATGTCAGCAAAATTTTTTGGACCATCTTGGTTGCCTACAGCTTGCACCACACAGACAGGGTGTGAATATCTCTTTGATTTATGTGGATGGAAGTCTACAGGAATGCAGAATCTTGCATTAGAGCAAAGCATCCTCATGTTTCCCTCATGGAAGGTGTGGCAATGAGGAGCTGCACTGCCAGCCACCAACATCCTCCAGGTATTAAGCAAACATCTCCAGATACTCTTGCCTTGCCCAGGTTGTACAGAGGTGCCAGGGTGATTTCCCACTATCTCCATACCTACTAGAGCCATTCCTAGGACTAAATTAATTTTTTTGCCCATGAGAAGTTTAGGTCTTTTCCATTATGATGAATCTTTGCTCCCTGGTCTTCTCCAAGGTACCAGTCAAGGTTCCCTGGGAGACTCACCGGAGAAGAGATTTTCTCCACTTCAGGTTGCCCTGTGCAACTATGGTGGCTCCCAACCTTGCTCCCTTTTGGGATGAGAGCACACACAAAAGCAGATGAGAGTGCCAACAAAGGAAGGATTTTATGTTTTGACTGGTGCCATGGTGGCTCTTTCATTCATGTTTTATCCTTAGAAACAGCATTGCCTTAGACTGCACATCTGCTGTAAAAGAACAAATATCTGTCCTTGCCCACTTCTGTACATATATCCTCTGTCTCCTCAGAGGCCTGTGCTCCTCACCACAGAAGTGCCCAACCTTTGCTGAAGCAAAGTGACTACACTGAAAATGAGGAGTAGAGCTAAGCACACTAATACCCTCTGTGTGCTTCAGCTTCCAAGAACAATCATCTGCTCTTGAGGAAATGCTGAGAGGAAATTAGAAACATTTTAAAAAACACCACACCTTTATAAATTGTTGTGAATGTATCACCGCTGCAGATGCACAAGTGAAAGTAGGAGTTAATATTCTTTGTCACTTCAGAAAAAGCTTTAGACAAGTGCACAGTAGGTCTTACCTTACTGTTGACGAGTACCTTGTAAAGGATTTCTTTATGAAAGGGTATGGAGAAAAATAGAATGCAAATCCTTCAGTAAGTAAACCTGAGATGACTTGCTTTGTGATCAATTTAGATTTCTGGGGGAAAAAAAAATAAAAGAGGAGAAACCGTTTTCTATTGTAGAACTGCAAACCTTTTGCTCGAATGCTTTCAAGACCAGTGCAAGCATTCCCTATTCAAACCTGGATGAACAGGCTTTCTTCCCTACAAAACCATTGTAATGTACCTAGGCCAGGAAAACACTGAGAACCCAAAACATTTGTGTAAGTTCAGTGTAACTGAAGAATAATTAGTACATAGGTAAATAATAGAGTGTGCTAATGCAATGTAAACCTGCATGAGATCTGTGTTCTGTAGTACAGATTTCACGTCAATGTCAAAGAAAGAATAATGCCTAACAATTAGAGTTTGTGATGCTGTCACTGGAGGAAAGGATTTCATTGCATGTCTACAGGGATTGTCTTATCAGGCCATTTGGATGCAAGATCGTGATGGTAAAACTATTCCACTGTATGCCTAGCCCCTCTGACTATTGCATTACAATGCTGTCAGGGTGCTGGGGCATAAAGATTTTACTGCAATCATTCTGAAGCTAATACATCCAGATACGATGATCTCAGTGTAGCTTGTTTTCCCAATAAATTTAAAAGAAAAAAACAGATAAAAAGAACTGAAAAATCCAAAAACAATACTGAAGGTTGTTAAGGTTTGGGAAGGGCACTCCAATTTAGTGAGGCACATAAGCTCAGAATCTTCCATATTATTATAGCACCAGCTGGGTCATGAGACTCTGGGATATGATGCATGCAGTTGGAATGGAGAACTCTAATTGGCAAGATATTCTAAATGCTCTGTTTTTGAGATACTGTGGCATTTGAACATAGGTAGCTGTAGTATTCCTAGAGGTCCTGAAGGGAGCACCATACATAGTCCTGAAATCTTTCTCAGATCCCAAATGTTTAATTGTTTTATTAGCTGCTTTAATGCTCTATTCATACAGGGTTAAAGTTGACTTATGGGGTTGCATACCCTTTCAGAATTGCCAATACCTCTGTACTCCCATTTTTAAAGATAAAAAATGTGAAGTTAAAGTATGTACCATCCCTGCCTCAAAGCCTTAGCTCTGCCCCCAGACTCGAGAGCAGTACAGCTAAGGGGGGTGTGTACGCTTGCTGCAGCCACGGCATGTGTCTGACACACCATCCCCTTGGCAACCTCTTGTCTCATTTATCTTCCTGAATGCTCGGCTAACCTTCTCTATCTTATAGGCAGCTGCTCTGATTGGCACAGATGTTAATTAAACTAGGTAGTAACAGAGCACACGCTGGAAAGGCGGCCCTTGGAGCTGAGAGGGATCCTTGTCTGCACCACTGCCCCACTGCCGTTCTCGGTTATGTGCAGTGTGGAAGGAGGGAAGGAAAAATAACCTTATCCATGTTCCTGAGAACTGTATCAGTCTCATGACGGCAGAAGAAGGGACAGGACAAGCACCAGCTGGTGGCAACAGGCAGCAAGTGGAGGTTACTGGTGAGCTGGAGACGTGGACAAAAAACTGCCAATCGCTAACACTGACCCAAGTTAAATTTCTGTTTTCTTTGCCCATGGGTAGCAATTTTCTTTTTCCTCATTGGGGCACTGTGATCTTCCATGTTGCCCAGAGTATTTTCAGGGTGAAACGTGCCATGAGGATAAGAAACAGAGTAAAAATTGTAAGAAACAGGCTAATGCACCCTTCACCCGATTTGCTTTTCTTAATTTTTTCATCCAATATTCCGGAAATTCCCCCCCTAGAAATTTTCACAGTGACTTTCCTAGTTATTTTAGAAAATCACAGCTATAAGGTGGTCCTAACTGTGAGAAAGACAAATCAGGAAGTTTCCCCAGAAAATCCCCTGAAACTCCCCTCTACTGTAGCACCCATTCACAGAATACTGCAAAGGGCAAGACGAACTCCCAGGACATGCTGATACATTAATTTTGTTGGACATAGTACATTTTAAGACCCTATGCTTACTCCAACTTTAATAAATCCCTATCCAATTCTCTGATCTGTAGTAGAGCACTGGTCATCCTGCACCTGTTTATCTTGCATCAAGCTGTGCTGCAGATACAACCAGAACCTTAAATTTTGAAAGTTTTGGCTGCTGCAAAAAGTTGGTGAAAATTAGGTACTGGATAAGAGTGACTGAAACCAGGTATATCACACTCAGCTTGGATCCGTCACTGAACATTCATGCAAAGTGAAAATATAATTCTTGGATGCCACCTGTTTCTTTGAGGGTGTCATGAGAATTCCTCCCTCAAATGGCTGAGATTTTACTTCAGATCTGAATAATCACAGAGATTTTTCAAAACTGAGAAAATCTGTGCATTGTGCATTTAAATAGAAATGGTTTGCTATGAGAAAGGAAATGCACTTGATATAATTTTTACTAACTGCTTCAGATTCACTTAGGTACCATATAAGATTAAAAGTAGGACCAGAAACTAGCCTGTTTAAAGAGATACTGCAAATTTGAGAGTGTCTGGATCAGACCCCTCTGCAATCAAAGCTGTGAGCAATGAGCAGAGATTCTCTGTACTCCCAGGTAAGAAACTACCTGCTGACAACTCCGCAGCCGCTGGTCAGTCTTCCCTCTCATCAGTCCTCTCACTCCGTTCTGTGGGGCACTGCAGCTCCAGAAGTGCTCTCTTTCCCATGGTGTGTAACCTGAATACTTAAGGCTGTAAAAGGTCTCGGAGGATGTTACCAGGCTCAAGTCATTACCCCTCTCCCCAGCCAACACGCTGCTTAAGAACTTTATGCTCTGTTTGCCTTAATCCTCGCCGGTGCCATTAGATGTGTCGTGCCTCCCCTTGCCTTCTCCTACCAGTTGTGATTTAAAATACATCAGAATATGACCCAGTTTTATAGTCACGGCGGGCTGCTTGCAGCACACAGAGCAGGTAGGAAGCTTCTCTAAGCTCCCTGTCTTTCTGAATCAAAAAATCATATGGTTGGTCTCACACATCCTGTGCCAATCTCATATGAACTGAACTTCAGACAAAGTAGAGAAACACTGCTACCATTACAGTATTAAGAGTACAATCCTGGCTCTGTGTGCCTGCACTTGAAGTGCAAACATTATATAGGTAGCAATGAATATCAGTTTATTCTATTTCCAAAATTTAATTAAATAATAATAAAAAATTCTTTCTATCTACCTAAACCACCGCTTTTCCAAGACATTCCTAATCAGTAGCCATGCTCCTATACTATTCTCCTGTTTAGTGCCATCATCATACAGTTCCTGTAGCTGGTGAAACTGTTCAGTTTAATTTCATGGTCTCATATTTTTCAAACAGAATGCAGAAGAAAAAAGGAAGACATTATCTAGGACCTGAAACCAACAATAAAGCCCAGTCAGTATATATCAGAACTTTGTAATTAATAGGTTTCATCTCCCTTGTAAAGAGCTTAAATAATTTATTCCTATTTCATTGCCAGAAAAATCTCAATGTTCTTGTATTAAATATAATATATATTCATATAGATATTTTCCTGTGTTCCAAAAACAGCCCATCAGCTCTAAGAAGAACTTCTTAATGCCTCCAACATATGACAGCATTTGTTTGAAATATTTGCATGCCATATAGTTCATAGTACCTTCTTTTTTCCAGGCAACAGCTAAAAATTTTACTACAGCATTAAGAAATTTTAATGACTGTTAAAAGGTTCCCTAATGACTATAATAAAGGACAATATTTTATTGATGTCAGCAACTAGCAGTTGACTTATACAGTACTACTTTTTAATCTTCTGGTTTGCTGTGTTCTTATATATCTCTGCTCCAGTTCTTAGAGCAAAACCTGATGCATCCCAGCTGTGATTTAAAGGATTTACTCACAGAGCTAAAGAAGTCAATGCTGAAGTTACTTAATGAAATAAGTGCTGTCTCTCCAGTGCATATTCAATTTTTCACGCTCTTTTCATGCTCATCATCATTTATGTTTCGACAGTTGTCTATGAACCTGTACAATGCCTCCCCTAGGCTGGAAATCCAAAGCCTCATTGTTTATGCCACAGTTAGTTTGCCAAGACATCAGCAGAAGGTCCAAAATCAAATTCCTGGGTAAAGAAGACATCCCAGGCTTGGATGCCCGGTCCATTTGATTGCCATCTACTTTGGTAACAGAAATTCAAGCACGAGTTTGTTACCAACTGATGCTCTTTCCTTAGTCTCTGGAAGTGCCTGTGTTGGTCTATCAGGATATCCTGGAAGCCTACAAAGAGAAAGGTAGAAAGCCTTTGAAATACTGCAAAAGATCATGGAATCAAGTCAGCTATTTTTTCCTGAATATAGCCACACCATAAGGAAATGAGATGTGGCTGGGGTTCTGGTATATTTACACTTCCGATTTACTGTATGACCTTGGGCAAGTCACTCATCCCTTTTGTGCATTTGTTTCTGTATCTACATTACAGAAATAATAATTACATTTTCTGCTTCATGCGGTTCTTCTGAGGCTTATTTAGTGTTATCAATACACAATGCTTCACAAAATAGTCTAATTATTTTAACAAATATGTCAATCTAGAATGACTGTTGAGAGCAATAAATTCAGAACCAGTTCTCACAGCAGTTCTTAGACCTGCCCTCATGATCCCAGGCCTCCATCTGAGGAAAAAAGCTCTTAAAAAGTTGTATTATCAATGGAAGGCAGTAGTATCAAAGCCCCAGGGTTGCTCTCGCCTCAAAATGCTAGAGCAAGAATATAAAGGTAACACAGATGCATGGCTGGAACAACCCCCATTAACTGTGTGAGAGGGAGCTAGCAGGAAAAAAGCCTGACACACTGAGTGGCTCCAAGCCCTGGCTGGGCTGGTGGTGGCACAGCAGAGCACAGCCCGTTTAAATCACACTGCCCTCTCACGTTAATCCTTGCAGAATGCTGAAACCATGCTACTTCTGGTCACTTCATTCATTTGATTACTCCAATTGGTCAAAACAGGGTTTGGAGCACGCCTTGCACACAGAAGATGAAGGATGGAAAGGGTGTACGCACGAAGGTTTCCCACACAGAAGTCCGGCAGTTCCTTGCAACTTATTAGCTGACTTCCCTGGTCCTTGCAGAGATTGGAGAGTGCAAATTAACAGAAGCAATTAATTACTCACATGTAAGCTGCTGGACTCAATCCGGGGGAATGGAGAGGACGACAATCCACGAGGTCAGAACGGAGCCTTAATGAGCCCTTCTGGCCCTAGACCCTGTGACTATTCAATTAGGCACAAGACCTCGCTGCGTGCCAAAAGGCCTTTCGCCCCAGCCTCCGGAGCTGCGGCACCTCATGCCAAACCACAGACCTTGCCCTGGAAGTCTGGGCCGGCATTAAAGGCTGGGTACTTGGACTGCTCTGGATCTCAGCCCTGAAATGAGGGCAAGCGAGTGACAGCCCAGCACAACTGCAGCTGCTCTTCACTTCAGTCTTGCCTTTAAGCGCATTGTGTTTTGTCGTCTTAAATTACAGTAAAATTGCAGTCAGCTGGGTAAATCCAAAGGCCCGTGTTGTTCTTTGCTGGTTTCTGCCATTCACAGAGTTTTCTCTCGTGCACACCTATAGTTACTAAAAAATGCTTAAACACTATAATGTTCAACCGAAGGCAGGGAATTTTGTGTTTAAATAAAAACCCAGCTGATTTTTTTATATCCATTTTATCTTTCATTCACCTCACAAGTCTCCTTCAAAACAATCCTTTTCTAAGTGATTAATTTTCCATGAGAAGATGCTAGCACCAGGACAGTGCAAAAATAAATATCAGAAAAGAGCAAGCAAAAGGGAATGTGTCACATACTGACTACGGGGAAACAGTGCAAAACATCTAATCACAGCAGTGCCAGGAAACTTGAACCTGTCCAAAAGGATCCAGTGCTCTCAATGTTTAATTGCTGTTGATGGCTGCTGGTCAGTCATGCATGACAATGTGTGTGTCACGCTGCTTCCTGCCTATGTTCATTCCTGTCAGCCTTCACTCCAGGTGATGAGTACAGATTCTCTGACTAGGGAAGAGAGAGAGAGAGAGAGAGAGAGGGAGGGGAAAAAAAGAGCCCTCAGAGACACAAAGCAACATGTACCCGAATAACCCAAGCCACAGGAACAGAGCACCAAAAATGGACAGCAAAGGCCAGCTTTTATCAACTTCTCTACCCTTCCTTATTTATGTTTAAAACAAACAAAATAAAAACCAACCAAACAAAAAACAACAGCAAACCAACAAACCACCACCACCACCACCAAGAAACAACAAAACAAACCCCAAAAAAGCAAAAAAAAAAAAAAAAACCAAAAAAAAAAGTGTAGCATCTGTGACTGACAGTACTCCAACTGGCAAGTCTCAGGTCTCCTGTTTGCTGGATTATATGTTTGAACACATGCTTGGGGCTGCACAAAGCAATTTGAATTACAATTGGGTAGCAATGAATATTATATTTTTTGGGGAACTGGAGCTTTATAAACCTCTTCCTTGAGCTAATAAGAGAAAGGTAGGGGGAAAAGTAGGAGAAGTAACTTAAAAAGTCTAGAAATTATATAACAGCTTTCCACTGCCTTCTTAAAGGGACTGTTTAATGGTTTATGTATCTGGGCCCAGATTCAGCAAAGCACTTAAGCATACATTTAACTTTAGGTATGTGAATGATCTCATCCTTATTCAGCAAAATCCTTAAATAAATGCTTAATTTTAAGCCTATGCTTAGCTGTGTTGCTGTAGCAGGGCCTCATCACACACTTCTGCATCCTGCTATGTCTGTCATATAGTTGGAAAGAGTGCTGCTCTTTTACTTTATCAATTGCTCTCTTCTTTTCAAAACACCAATCATTATTTTGCCATTAACTTCCTTTTGCTTTGTGCAAAACCAATGCCTGGGAGTCAATACATTCCCTAAACATCCAGAACATATCTGCTCATTCCCATTCCACTTTGGATCCATCTGCAATTGAAGTCAGGGTGAGTCCTGCTGTGGTCTCCAATGGGAGCTGGGTCAGGACCACACTCCAGATGTGTTGCAGCAGTACATGGACTGAGTTGTCTAAGAATGGGAAAGGCAGTACAGTGGGGAGATTTTTCTGCAACAAAAGCACAGTAACAAGGCTTTAGCTGATCCAAAATTGGTACGACTTCAGCTGTGGTCAGGATACTTTGAGGAAGGAACTAAAACATCATTTCTGGACCATGACATTTCAAGCAATTAGGAGATAGCATAGGATGTTAGTTTTGATGATGTAATTGTTGCACAATCATCTTGTTATTCTGTGTACTGCTTTCATTCATCTCTCCAATAAGTGGGAAATAAAGGTAGAATACAAAGCAGGGAGAAGAGCTTGTTTCACATGACATTTCTGGCTCATTTGAAGATGTTCCTTATTGCAATTGCCACCCTTTCCATTTCCACACCCACCCACCAGTGAGAGTCAGGAAGGCTGCTCAATTTCATTTTTGTTAAGGATGATGATGAGAATCAAGTGCTAATACACAGATACAAATTGAGAAATGCTGTGTGGGGAGGTCAGTCCACTTTATTTTTCCACAACTGTCTTTTGCTATCTTTAATCTTTGGAACAACTTGGCTTCCTCTGGCATCACTGAGAAGAGTCTATGGGTTTTTAAATTATTGTTATTATTACTACTACTACTAAAAAAGTGATACGGACAAAGAGAGAAAGAGGTGCACAAGGAAGAATAACTCTACTCAATTTGTGTTATCTAATGTATGTGCTCATTCTTTTTTACCACAGATTAAAAAGTGGCAGCAAAAAAGTCACTAAAGAAGTCCTGGGGTACATTCAAGTGTCATAATTTCTATTTTTGGAAGTGCCATGGAAGGAAAATAAAAACATAAATAAGTAGTTTTGCAAGAGCAGAACTAATGAAGCCCTGTTTCCTGCAGCTTTGTGCCTCATAATTAATTGTGAGCTACAGTTGAAGCTTTTCCCAGGGGTGGGGCACATATGGTCCATCTCTCACCCTCTCTGAGAAATATATAGATAGATATACTGTGTGGATTCTTTATGGTTAATAATGCATGAACTCACTCTGTGGTCTTGTTGTTAGGCAGGCTCCTTATCGGGTGTCTTTTCTTCACCATCCTCCTCCTTCCATCCTTCCACAACAATACAGAATTTTATTTTAATCTTAAAGATTACTTCTCTCCCAAATTTGTCTGAAAATACCAAAGAGATTAAAACCTGAATAGGTTAAACTACACACATGCTAAAATGTATGTTAAAATACACTACATACACAAAAATGCAAACTGTGTAACTGAATAAGCCTTACCCTTTTATGAAAGGTGGCTTCCAATTGTATATGACACCAGTAGATATTTATTTTCATAACATGTGAAAGCAAAGGGAAAATACTATCATTTAATCCTTGCCCTTTTTTGGCATCCTCTCTTGTAAAGGAGAAGTCACCAACACTCATGAGAATGCAACAGAGATAAGCCAAATGAGCTCAACAAGAAATGAGAAACTCACTGCCAGCATGGGAACATGCCATGAAGTCAAGTCTGTGAAGTTCAGGTTTGGAATGCATTATGGATTCTGAAGAAAAGCTCAGACTACACTGAAGTGCATGCTGGCACTGAAGAACTTTGTCATGTATGGCCCTTTCCTTTCTGTTCTGCAGGGATGTTAATGATTTGAAGCATTAAAAGGCATTGTTCCTAGTTGTGGTGATTTTCAGAAAATGGGAACTGTGAAAACAGGATTATTAAACCATTGGAAACTTAGAACCACTTTTGAAGTTCAGGCCACATAATGACTGTGTATAGAGGAGGATGCAGCAAATCACTTGGAACTTGGCCTTGAATAAGATAGCCAAAAAAGCTCATGTAAAATTAATAAGCAGCCTTCCTCTTCATTTTAAATGCAACCAAAGCCCAAATGCTGGAATAAATACATTCGTATACAGACAGAATTTTCATAAATCAGCCATGCTTATCCATATCCTTTCTACTTTGTAACCATTAGCCATACACTCTATCGAACATAATGTTTCCTAAGATCCCTGGTGGCTTCAGTATTAATCTGAATTCTGTGATTCTACTGTCAGGTTTAAATTACAGATCTGACCACAAACTCATTAGAAAATATGCTGCTCTGTTCTGTGCTTCTCTTGTCCTGATTTCATACTAATAAAAAAAAAAAAAAAAAAAAAAAAGGAAAAACTTGTCATTGCTCTTGCAAAATGACTGATCTCTATGATGTGGCAATGAGCCAAATTTATTTTAGGATGTGTTGAAAAAAGAAAAAGGATACATCTTCATCTAATCCATAACTAATGTAAATAGGATGTTTGATGATAGATATTTATAATAACAATTACATACCACATTTATTTTTTTATATTTTATGTAAAGGATGAAAGCTTAATTCTCTTAACTACTAGGGGGCAAGTATAATCTGTCCAGAGGAAAGCACAGTACGACCAGACAAAATGATAGCTCTCTCATACTGCTCTGTCACTGCAACTAAGCCCTGACATGAAAGCCTTAAGGGTGTGGTAAAAAGGACTGCCCTCCAGTGTGCTGAAAGGAAACTTCAGCATCCTTGCTCATTCGTTTTTTGTATAAAAACTGACAGATGTGTCAAAGGTGTGATAGTTTTGTGAATAAGTAATAAGTCCTGACAAGTTGGACCTTATCATTCCCTTCAGCCTAAGGTGAGGAAGGAGCCTGGGGTAATAGCAGGGGCAACAGAAAAGCCCTGGATGGGACTCGCGGGATGGCTCGCCTCGCTCCTGCTGGTACTGAATGGATTTGATGACAAATCTGATCAAAGTCATGCCTGGTGTAATTTCGGAGAGGTCAGTGGTGTTACACCAGGGGTATCAGTCCTTGGTGTTTATTTAGGGAAGATGGCAGGGGCTTTGGAATAAGAGCAGTGCACTGAGCCATGAGCTCCCTTCCCCTCAGCAGGGAGGTGTGGATACGTCACTCGAAGGGCAGTTGGTTATCAGAGCCATGTACGAGTACTTTGTCAAAACCTGTGCTCCAGCATGGCTCACAGAGAAGGTGCAATTACTGCATTCAGCCAGTGTGACCCTTAGATGCCTTTCCCAACACTGCCAGATCCACCTGAAATCTCTTTCCAAACAAAAGCAAACCAAGATTCTTCTCTTTGCAATATCTAGGTCATATTACAGGAGATTTACATTCAAGTGGAAGAAAAAGAAAGGAGATTGTAATATATTTATTTGTGAAGCAAAAGGTTTGCCTTTCTGCAGGGACAGCAGAGCTCATATTTACAATGCATAGACTTCCAAAGATCACTAGTGCAATGAGAAACATACATGAGGTAGTTTGGAAGGCAGGAATTCCAGATGGAAGGGAGCACATCCGAATGAGAATGCAAAAATATTTTTACAAGTAAATACTCACCAGTATGTGATTTTCATAAGCTTTTATCAGAAGGAAATAAACCAATATAGAAATGACAGCAGCTGAGATACTTAAGACCACTATTAGCTCTCAAACTTGGAAAAAATAAAGTGTTTGGCAAATTATAATGCTACTTAAATATCCTTACCTATGTATTTTTTCACTCAGGTGTGTAATAAACCAGGAAAATCCAATATAACATTTCAGATAATGAGAAAAAGGAAAAAAAAATCAGATCAGGTTAACATATTGCTATTATATATACAACATATATAGGCCAAATAGACAAAGGATGAGAGAACAGGATACGGTGTAAGAGTGTGCTGTGCAATGGCATTGACTTTGCAGGTGATGGATGGCAGTAAGACACACAACCTCAGGGATAGAGGAAACTGGGACATGTGGAAAGCAAAAATCCCAGAAGCATGAGAGGGGACTGCAGGAATAGCACGGCAGTGAAGGACATTTGTTGAAGAAGTCGGGAGAAGGTCAGAGGCAAGAGCCAGACATTGTAGGGAAGAACATAGAGCCCAGTTTCCTGAGTGCAATGGAGTAGGAAACGGGTTCTGGAAAGGGTATGGGGGTACCAAATATATGTGATGGGCACAGAGATCTGAAATACTGCACAATGAGGCCAGACAAGTGCTGGCAGATGGGTTTGGACTGGGGTTAACAGTCTGTTCCACATTTTGCAGACTTGTTCTAACTACTACAAATCCCCCCTACCCCCTTCTTTATGTTTTAAATTGCTGCGGTGCTGTCTTTCCTCTTTTTTTTTTTCTCCTAAGGCCTGAAATGCGATGCCTGCTATGAACACTGTCTTCTTTTGACATTTTCACTCCCTGATAATGCTGCAAGCTAGCCTTGAATTTTAAGAAGTGGCATGCATGCACACACTCAAGCACTCCCACTCTGAGGCTGTCATTCTCATCAAACATCTGGAAATCTGTTTGCCAGAGTGCTGCTGCCAAATGCTCCTGCCTCATCCAGGCAGAATTGTGCTTCCCCTACAGGGTAAGCAAGAAGTGCTCGAGAGCAGATTTACAGCTGTTGATGTGGCAGCACTGAAGTCTTGTGTGGCAGCTCAGAGCTCCTTATTTATGGTTTTAACCCTCAGAGGAGTTTGGTTAGAGAGCGGATTGGCTGTGGACATCCAAAGCCTTCTTGCAGCCTGACGATTCCTTCCTCTTCCTTTTATTTCTAGCATCTTTCCCATCCAGCCCTTCATAACTCTGGCCAAACACAGATGGCTGTAATTCCCTCAGACTCTGAGGACAGCATCAGCCTTGGTACTGAGACCTCGCTAGGCAAAGTACCACAAGATTTCATCTCTTAGCTCAGGGGAAGAAGAAATGGAGGATCAGACTTCAAGGCATCTAAGTGCCTAAATCCCATCCCCTTTCTAAAGCTGTCCCCGAGCTGAAGAAAATTCCGTTTTGGGCAGGACACATGAAACTGGTAATAAATAATGCCTTGTCTTATCTCAGGTCATAGGAATAAGTCCTGTTACCCTGACCTCCTCCCCTGCCGAGAAATTAATTAATGAAATGAGAGGTAGGAAAGGCAAGGAGGTGGCATTAAGGCTTTGAGGTAAAAAAGTTGGAAAGATACACGTGGAGAAATGAGAGAAAGGGATTGTATCCAGTCCAAAAAGATGTTTCTATCCAGTTCTGGATAGTGAGTGGAAAAGCAGAGGAAGAGCAATGGGAAATGAACAGAGACAAGATGACAACAAGCCACCTGCAGAGACGTGGCAGAATAGCAAATATAAGGAAAAAAGCCTTTCTTGTACTTTCCGTAACATTGGGACTAGCATCCAGGATTCCCAGTGCAAAGCCCAGACACATTCCTTCCTAGCCTAAAAAACTTAACAGAAAATTTACATTTTGGCCAAGACATTGAGCATGCTGGTGTGCAGACCAGAAATACTCAGTTTCTAAAGGATTTTCCCCAAAAGGAGCAAAGCTTGCACACCAGGACACAGGGAGGCATTTGATAGCACAGCACGGAAGGGAAAACTGACTATTCCATCCCTATTAGGACAGCTGGAAGTTACAGTAAATGGGCAATTGAGAACAATGGGTTGGAGCCAATGGAAAGACAACTTCCAAACATTTCAATTTAAAGGTCTCTCAGCTATGGAAAATGATTGCCATGGGGCTTTGTTTCAGGTCGAGGCACCAGGGAAAGTGCATTTAGAAAGCATGACAGTCCATTTAGCAGGCATCCCTCAGCCATAGGCACAGATTCCCTCCACAAATGCTCGGTTGTGTGCACGCCTAATCTTCATCCAACTTGGGAGAAAAGCACCACTAAAAGGCAAGGAGTTTTTAACGAAGTTTCAGTGGTAAAGCTCCACACAGGCATCTCCTCGTACAAAAAAACAAAAAAACCCAACCCCCCCCCCAAAAAAAAAAACCCCAAACAATAACAA
>WBNO01013157.1:72231-91114 GCA_013400575.1 Peucedramus taeniatus | reverse complement strand
CCAACCAACCAAACCAAACCAAACCAAACCAAACCAAAAAAAAAAAACAAAAAAACCCAAAAAACCAACCAACCAAACAAAAAAACACAAACCCAAAAAAAAACCCCAAAAAACCCCAAAATTTAAATATGTAAGATCTGTTAGTTACTGCTGTGCTGTTTAGTGGCTGTCAGGCCAGCCTCAGGAAATATGACTGAGGACTATTGTGCCTTCAGTCCTGATGATGGAAAGAACAAACCATGTATTTATTAACAGTGTTATTTTAACTGCTGAACAGCTAGAATAAAATTAAGGCATTTAGACTTTTTTTTTCCTCTAAGCATTTATAAACTGCTTTAGTGCTCCAGCTATGTGTTAATCTTTCAGAAAGAGCATGAACAAAACCAGCCAGACAAATAACCCTAAAGATGTTGAAAAAGTGAATCGTCAGTAAATTGCTTGAATTTGGACAGTCCATTGGTCTGACTTACGAATGAACATCTGAACTAAAGGAGGCTAAAACTATAATTTTTGTAAGGCCCAAGGAGAGATGCAGCCCTGATAAGTGGTCGCTGTGGCTCACTAGAATGGAGGTACCGTGTCCAGAAAGGCTGGATTACTTGTTGCAGGCACAGAGAACCACTGATAGAATGAAAAGGTACCCCTGTGCTCGTGACATACCTAATGTTTTTGAAAGGGTCCAAAGTAAAACTGAAGAAAAAGAAACAAAGGGAAATATTGCCACGATTTGCCTTTTCAACCTTATTTATCACTGCTTATTTGTGCTCTTAGAAAGAGTATGAGTGAGGCTGGAAAACAGTGAGTTAAGAGTTAATGGGCAGATTTAGCACTTCTTGAGTTTACATTTGTTGTCTGGCATCATCCTGTCTTTTATGTCTTTCTTTCTGTGGTCACACTTATCCCATCATGTATGTCCTGCCTCAAGTTTTGTGTGTGTGTCTGCATCTTGAATTTCAGGGTAGTGGCCCAGGAGTCAAAATGCCAGCTCCCTTTAAGCTCTACGATGAATCACTTTGGATGCTTGATTACCCAAGAGCAGGGAGACTTAGATGGGGAATTATTTGCCATCAACAGATGATGGGCTTATTCTACAAGTCTTATAATTTTATCTTGCTTGGGAAGAATTGGATTTAGGGGGGATCTGAGTAATTTTAATGGAACAGATAATTGTGCCCATTTTATAATAGTGAGAATAGGCTCGTTACATTCATTATCTATCTCAGCTGCCTGGAGCTCTGTTTATAAAGAAGTTTGAAGACTACCTGAGGCAGCTTAACCCTCTGAACACAAAAGAACAGTGGTTTTGAGACAGTACAGAATTTGTGGCTTATTTCCAAGTCTTCTCTCCACGTATCAAATGTATCCTATTGTAAGGTGTGAACGTAGTGTATATGAAGTATAGCACTCCTGAGAATAGAGAGGACGAAAGACTCACTGGTACACAGTTTCAAAGGTACAGCAGTCGGGGATGGAGAAGAAAGTTTGGCCAAGTGTAAAAAATCAAATCTGCAAATACAGAAAAGAGTCAACAGAGGTTTTAAGCAAAAAAGTATCATTCATGTCCCCAAATTAGTCTTTGTAGAGTAAATAAAATAGGATGATGCATGGCTTCACACCCAAATTGAAACAATTATGCATTAACCCATCTTTTAGACCTTTCTTTTAGGCAGAGATCTAATGAGTACAAAGACATGAGTAGTAGATTAGAAAGATTTTTATTGCATCTTTCAGTGGTTCTATTACAAACTATTCAGTTGTTTCACTCTTACTTGGGGTACACAAAAGTCTCATTCATTCCTTATGAAAAAGATTTCACACAATCTACCAACAGTGGTGATTCGGGTCTATTACATCGAGCTATGGACAGCTATCTGCTCTTGTTTGGGCATCCTCCTACGCAATCATAAAATGATTCATGTGCCAAAACTTGAACTGCATCAGCAAGAGAGTGCAGATTCAATTCTTGCAGGTTAGAATCCTTTGAACCTCTTCTCTTTTACAGGTTGGGTTTTTTTCCCCAGAATAGCATTTATAAAAAGATCTCACCATTTGTTATCTCTACTATTTTTCAGTCTATGTAGCCTCATTATTTTTTAAGTGTTTATGGACTAAGGTGGTGACAGCTGATCTGTTTTTTATTGTATTTGCTTTTTTTCTGTTGCATACCCTATGCCTACTTTAACAGAAATAAGACACCAAGGAACAGAATGATCAAAACAGTGACGAAAAGGAGGGAAAGATTGAATGCAACAACATTTTACTTTAATTCAGCTTTCTTCTAATTTCAGCTTGTCCAACAGTTTCTAATATGCAAAAGAACTGTCCTTCATACTGATTTAATGAAAATGGTCATTTTGCTGAGGGTGTGCTATGTATCATCCAGTCAAGATGTGAATATGCTCAACTGAGTTGTTTTTTTTCTGAGCTCAGTATGCCCTCTGGTTTGTTTCTGGTTTGTTTTCACTTTTTTAAAAAAATTTATAGCAGCTAAATCTGCTGCTTTTGCCAATTCAAACATTTCTCATTCTTTCTCAAAGCCAAGTCATTTGTTCCAGCTCAAAGTTACTTCTCTTAAGGCATTTGTCTGAGATTACTTCTTTTTCTCTCTCCAGCCTGTCCCCACATCTATTCTTTCTATATATCACACAAACTAGGCTGCTTTGAACCTCCCCTTTTGTCAGCCACAGCGCTGTGGAGGGCGGTGATTTGTGGGCTCAGAGCAGTGAAGACAATGTATGCCTGGGTCAGTAGTAATTAAGGAATGTCAGTGGTCGAGAGGGAGAAAATTCTACTCAAGCCAAACTGAATCATTTAGATATTTTACTGCTGCATCCTTTTAGGCTTCTCTCAGCTTATAAATATTAATTTAAAGACTACCAACAAGGACAGTAAACGGATTTAGGCATAAAACTTCCTGTCAGCGGTGATTTGTGCCCAATAAAAGGAGAGCTGGATAGAGAAAGCCTGCTTCACTAAGTTTATGATAGACAGTGAAAGGCTGCCATCAAAATAAAAAGCCTTTCACTCTGTCTTGTGTTGTATTGGCATCTCCTACCCCGACAAGCATTGTGCTGGGGCTGTGTTGCTCCCTTCACATCCAGCTCACTGAGGGAAAGGTCTGGGGCAGGACCAGCACGGGCAGTGGGCTCTGCACAGTCAGCAGGATGGAAAGGCAGCTTTTACAGCTGTGGTGCCCTGTAGTGAACACTGAGATGGAAAAGGTGACAAAAGGCCATTCCTTTCCTGCTAATGCCCAACCTGAAAATAGGAAAGAAGTCATCAGGCACTGTATACTCTGAGAGAGTGCCTTTAAAATGTAACATATTAATTATAATAATATATTAATTATCTCCTCCTGAACACATTTCTGCACAGGAAACATTTACTCTAAACTATAATCTGGTTTATTTTTTGATAGAAAACAGCATAAATTTTATTGATTTTCTTTGTTTCCCTGAACAGCCTAGTTTCTTTTTCTTTGAGTGGTAAGTCATGTTGTTGCTGAGTAGCACGATCATGAGAAGCTGAACACCAGCTAAATATCCGCTAAACATAACTCTTTAATTAATCTTAACAATTATCCATGCTTAGGTAAGTGAGCCTGGATAGAGCAGTTCACGTTTCCACACGTTTAGGTCTCTGTAATGCCCACCTGGCTTGTGCTCTCTCTCTAGCTAGATCCACAAGCCAACATGCACCTTGTGTCTGACCTGTACACAATGTTGGACCAATTTATTTATCCCCACATTTATCCTCATTTTTTGCTGCTTGTACTGCAGGGGATCTTGTTACATGCTTCCACAACCTTTGTAGTTTGCCTTGCTCATCTGAGGCTTGCAACTTTTAATATTTTAGGGAGGCAAATAAAAAGGTATCAACTCTGTAATCTCTATAAATATCTAGCAGTCTCAGTAGGTCATGGTGATTGTTCCTCTGCCTGGAGACTGTCCAAAGTCCTGCACAGGATGGCTGGCCTCATTTTGGAGAAATGGTTTATCTGTGTGGGACTGCCCTCCTAGAGAAGCTGCTCTCTGTGGCTCTTCAGTTCATTGTGAAGGCTTGGCCCATGGAGGATCACTGGGGAAAAGGGCTGCTTGGGAAATCCTTCTGAGTGGAGGGCAGTGGGAAGAGGAAAAAGGAACATGCATGTGGGGAAATACCCTTGTAAAAAAAGCTGGGAGACCGAGCTACGCTTTGTCGATGGAATTAACATGAGGCAGAGGCTCTTAGAGAAGATTGTTCTGAAAAGAAATGAAAAATACATAAAACTTTGTTTAATTTATGGAATTTATAGGCTGCTGACCAGTAAGTATAAAGTTCTGTTCCCATGGTCCTCACTATCACTCATGTATTACTTGTCAGTAAATGTGGTGCACTCAGAACATAACAGCTACTGCAATATTTCTGTTCCCACTGCAGCTTTACTACACCCATGAAACTCTGTAATCTTTAAATTCCCTCACTGTTAACATCTGCTGAAACATTATTGGTCCCAGCATAGCCAAGCTGCTCTGAAATTACATTTAGCAGAGTAGTTAATGCTATCAGTATAATTCTAGAAGCAACCATGTTTTAAAAAGGCTTTGTAAGTGGTGTGGTGGCTCTGCTTCCCTTTGCTTTCACTCCTTCCCCACTTCCCTGCTTTTTGCCAGTATCTCATCTGCAGGCCAGAATTCTTCTTTGAACAGCATTTTCAGTTCTGTTTCGAATATCATTGTCATTTTGTTTCCCAGTCTTTTGACTGCCAAGGAAAACTTTTGAAAACACCTTTGTCTCACCTAGTTACAACATCAAATTTTAAGAGTCCAAGGTGCTGATGGTGGAAATTCCTAAAGCTTTAATAAAAAGAATATCTTTTATCACCCATATAGACTGGTTTTTGTTACCCAACATATAAGCAAAATAGACTGGTTGTCATTATTAATAATTATTCTTAAAATATTAACTTGCAGCTCATAAAGAGCTCAAGAGTTCAGCTTTGCTTTTATAAGGAAATATTGGACAGAGGGCATTTAACTAAAGCAGGCAATGTTGCAAACATGTAATTATTCTTTAAAAAAATAAGATGCAAACACCCTAGAGTATTAGAAATTATGCTATAGGTATTTTAATACTATGTAATGTAATATATTTTAAAAAACCTATATATGGCTATACTATATAATGCCTTATATAAAGCTTTATTCACAGATACTCAGGAAAAAAACCCACATTTTTTAGAAAAAAAAAATTACATGAGTTTTTCTAAAAAAATTAAGCCCAAAACTTTTATTTTTATTGCAGTGAATCAAAACCCCTGCCTATTCAGCAGTTCCTCCTTCAGCTAGAAATCCTGGTAGCTCTCTTTCAAAAAGCAGCCTTGAAACACACACATTCTAGAACTGAAAGATTACTGTTATGTGTTAATGTTGTTAGATTTTGTATGTTGTGAATTTAGAATATTACTCTAAAAATGATGTTAATTAAAAAACATCCAGATTTTCTCTTCACAAAATAATGAACTGTATAATTTGCGATTTTAAAGAATAATTATTGTATTACCCAGCATTGCACAAGGATTGATGGACTGCTAAATCTGTTAAATTTAACTGGTTCCTGATTCATGAACAGCAGTAAATGACATCTGTGCCAGATGGCAGTCAGCATTTGTGCATTGATACTCTGATTTTCCCTTCTCACGACCCATCTCGTCTCCATTAGTATTTGCTGCTTAAGTGGCAGTGTCCATCATGAGATCATTTAATGCAGGTTAAAGCCATGCCAGTGAAGGAATTTCTCAGGAACACCTTGCAGTATTTAAATGCTACCACAGCAACAGCAGTGCTACATTCAAGAAAATTCATTAAATACTCTGCAGTCTGGTTTTATACTTCTGCCCCACATCTGTCTTCTGGTGATGTGTTTTTCAAGAAAGATGATTTTTGTTATTGCCTTGTTTAAAATGTGATAACGTGTTTTCAGCAAATGACTAAATTAATGATTTCTTCATGAAGTCATTGCTATGAAAGCATGTATATCACAGTATGATGCTATTTCAAGTAATGTGGTATGATTTCTTTTGAAACTTTGCATCAGAATGATGTTCAGGGCAATCCTGTTTGAGGTGTGGATCCCTTCCTTTCAATCTGTCATGTCCATGCCTGAAGTAGCTGCACTACTCCTTGCCAGGAGGGACTCCAAACCATATCAGTGACATCATTCTCCTAGTAAGAGGCAGTCACAGAGCCTTTGAGAGAAAAACTGTTTTATGCATCATTACCATCATGCATCAATCTCTGAGCATGTCATGGGACACTATTTTAGAAAAATTTTAATGTGGCTTTTTGTAGTCAGAACTTGAATGCACTTCCCCCTCTGTCTTCTCCTATTGTGACAGAAACTGACACAAAAGTGGGTAGGAAAAACCATTTCAATGCAACCATTTGGAAATTTCCACTCCCTCATCTGGAAATCTGAAAAAGCTGCAGGATTTCTGAAAAGTACCTATGCTGGCTAATTAATTTCTAACATTCTTGTTTTGATTAAAACAGGACTTGGGACAAATGTGCTTTGTCTGGAAAGTTGCTGTTGGAAAATTAAAACTCAATGCTAGCTCAGGGTAGGAATCTGAATTCTTTTTCAGAACTGCCTTTATATTTAAAAAAAACATTATTTTGCTCAATTTTAGATATTACTACTTTTGTAAAAAAGACATTATTTGAATATTTGCCTCCGTCTCAATACTGAGGTGCAACTAGTGTGGGACCATTTTGGAGGAAGCCATGTGGCTTGTGGGTGAAATGCCAGCTGAACTGGTAGCACAGTGTCTAGAAGGGCAGTAGCATCTTCTGTGTCATACTGTACAGAAAGGCTTCTCTTTCCTGACATGCCTAGAAAACCCTACAAAAGTAATCCTCAAACAACTCCAGAGATAACTGGCACTTGCAGAGGGGTGTGATACCTGCATCGTTTATCATAACACTAAACCCAGTACTTAGCTGTACAGAGCACTTTCATGAGTCTTGATTTTTTCAAACTGCTGAACAAATATTTGTTTATTCCATTACTTACTGACTATAATAATTATGACCTGACTTAATGATGACCAATAAACACACGATATTCTCCTCATTTATTTTATGTGTAACTCCAAATATCTTAAAACTGACACTTGCCTTTCAGGAAGGGAACAGCAGTCTCCATAAAATCATATCTTGGAAGCAGCATTACTCTGCTAGTTATGGTAAAACCACATTGTACATACTTTTCAGGCTGTAGGGAGTAAATTAAGGTTGTATAAGCTATAAATCACAGATGGATTCTGGAGTCCTGACTATAAATAGTAATGACCCTCTTTTAAGTAATGCATGAGATTAAAATAATAATAGAATATGAAATTATACAATAAATATACAATTCAATATATAACTATATAAGACATAAAACACATAAAAATATGAAATAAAAGGTAAAATTCCAGGCCCTTGTGGGCAGAGGAGGAAAGCAGGCAGTAATGGATCCATGCTTCTGCAAGTCTGCTCCAAGCTTGACAAGTCTCAGCCTGGTCCCCTATAGACTCTCCTTTTCCCTATCCTGCTCTTCTCTGTTTAGATTCCTTTTCTCAGTCCCATTCTCCTCACATAATCAGGTTCAGCATTACATCCTAGTCCTTCTTCCACACTCATGAAGAGCCCTAAAGCAAATGTGTCATAAATTTAGAGACAGCTCTTTGCTTACTGATTAAATCTACTGGATTTCACTCTAGGCTCTCACTTTCTAGATAAGAGTTTGGGAGCATATGACCTAAACTATCGAGGAAGATGAGGTGTTTAACTGCTGAATTAGACTAATTCTGGCAGCCACAGGCTTCAAAGTTTAAAACTGCTGTGCCTAACTAGGACTGTCTCTAGTTCCTGGTCCAAATCATATAGCTTGCTCTAATTGGATCAAATAATTTAAAGGCATTTGGAGATTATATGTATATATGATTTCAACCTCAAAGAAAACATCCAATATGGTTCATTTCAGCTCTTGTGTAGTTTTGAGGGTCTCCTTTACAACTGGAAAATCTAATTACAAGTAAGGCTATAAGCTCCTCTTGGAAAGCAATAGTCAACAACAACACTGCCATTGCTATTGAGCACAACAACAAGGCACTGACCCTATCAGCACTGGTAAGACTTAAATCATCATCACTGGGTTATGAATATACAGGGCATGGTCATGGGCAGGGAGAGCAATAGCAGCTTCCTTTCTTTGTATTTGCAGACACAGGAACTCCGCAGGGCATCCAGTCAAATCCCCCTAACCCCCAAAACCCAAACACAAGTGCCCTCTCATCCCTTCCTCCTCCTTTCAAAAGAGCTTCTTAAAAAAGCCTTTCTGTCCCCAAAGCTGAAATCAGCATAGTGGACGGAATCAGGAAGAACAGAGAAAAAGCTCTCAAATCCAACTGTTTGTTACAGTGCTCTAAGTTATCAAACGAGTCACACTGAGCAGATCCTCCTGCTCTGAGGCTGACAGAGACCACAGCTCTCTTAGAAAAAAAGCAGGAAAAGAAGAGTCCCAGATGAATCCACGGTCCTACCAGCCATGCGTCCTTCCAGACCTTCTGCCATTGCTCGTATCGGCAGCCAGGACTTGTGGCTGAGCACCTGATGCTCCAAGCTGGTGCTGCTGCACCTAAACCTGGCACTATTCTGGTGCTCCTCCTGCAGCACTGCAAATGAGAAATGCAGCTGAAGCAGCACTTGTATTTACAAATTGCAGCTCACTGTACCTTCTACACTTCAGAGGAGGAGTAATATGTAATAACAGCCTAATGCTGTTATTATGATAATGATGATTAATACACAGCCCTGAGCGACGCTAGTCTAAATTCTGAGCTCCACTGATGTGTTTTCTATCAGAGAACTTACTCAGAAAGAGGCAAAGAATTTCCCTAAATGGTTTTTAGGAGGAAACAGAGAAAAATAAGGCTTTGATACCCAATTACAATCTCTTCTGAACAATGTGCGGCAGTGTTCCACTTCAAAATGACTGCTGCCTTCAGCTATGTGTAATGGCACAGAGTAATCAATAGATAAATAAATAAAGGGAAAAAAATGCAATTTTTTAATTAACCTGAGACAGTATTTTATTTTGGGGCAGATAATACATTTTTTGAAGTGTGGTCTGTGGCCTTCTTTCAAAGTTCTATTATTAAAGACATCTCCTCTCGTCAGCCTCAAGTACTTCCAAGCTCTTTATGCTGTTCCTGACTTTTAAATGAGAGGCTGATATAGAAGGACAAGTCTTCTTTCACAGCTTGCAGTATGTGCTCACACAGGGTTTAAATGAAATAATGGATGATTGTTTGCTGTACTAGGTTAACAAAATCTTCTGTATTATTGGTGTACAACTGCAAAAAAATTACAATACTGAATGATAAAATTATTTTACAGAGCTAATTAGATGAAGAGTTAGCTGTGACACTGATGCAGTCAGTTACAAAGTTTTACTGAGGGTACAGAGAGTAGGACCACCTGTGACAGCCCCAGTTTTTCCTTCCCTAGTTCTAGCCTTCTAGCACAGAACTTATTTGGCAAACTGCTTGGATTTCTAGTTTTCTTCAACAAAAGTCCAAAGCTGCTTAAATGTCTTAACTCACCTAGAAACCTGGAAATGTCTATTGAAATTAGTAACCAAGCTAAGTAGTATGGGGGTGTGATTTACATTTATGGCACTTTAAGACTCCCTTACCCTTCCTGAGCAGTGGAAGAGTAGGTCAGCAAAAAAAGAGAATCAGGCCTCAGGACTATGCTATTTATAAAACAATATAAAATCAAAAGAGAATATATTAAAATGGTAGCAAAAAAGGTATTTAAATTCACGTCCTCCTCTATTATTATGTCACAAAATCTTTTTTTTTTCTGAATAGATTTCACAGTATACTAAAAAAGGTATTTTTGAAAAGAATTGTTTTATATAAAAGTTGAATTAAAATTTGTAGAGCCATGCTGTAATAGTATTAAGACACTCCTGGGCATGTTTTAATGGTCCATTAATACTCCCCTCTGGTGACTGAATGCATGAGGCTGCACATCCACAGCATGTATTAGTGGACCTCTGAAACATGTCCTGTCACCTGTTAATGCCATATTACAACAGTGAACTACCTGGGAAGCCTCAGAAATAGCTTCCAAAAACCAAGGAGAATGTTTTTGAGCTTTTTAAGATATTATGATTAATTGCCTGTCTGTGCTTATTGTACTGTTCAAATATTCAATAAATAACACAATGGTATTAGTGTAAATAAACTCTGTAAAACTGGTAGAAAATGATCTGGGTTTAAATATTAAATTGCACCCTGAACAAGATGAGCAACCTCTCGAGTACCTGCAGAATCCTGATGTACTGAGTACCTGATGAATCCTTCCCTTGAACAGAAAATTGATAAATAAGAGTGTAGCTTAAGAAAGGTTATGAATGAAGAAGTTCAGTAAGAGATGCCTACACATTTCTGCTCTACTATTTCCCTCCTCCATTTTTATCTTTCACTCTAACCTGTGCTTATTTTATCTACTGCGACTCTTCTTTATTCTTTCATAATAAGGACTTTGAAATACAAGATGTTGTGAACCTTGATTACCTAGAGCAGAATGCTACAGATGCTCATTAGAAAGAACTTCAGGTATTTTTAACTCAGAAGGGGCTTTCAAGAAGTCTTATGCATAGATAAGCCTCTTGAGAAAAATACTTGAGCATAAACTAAAATGCACTCCCACTCAGCAAAGCATTACAGTTTCTCCACATGCTTAAGTTCCACTGAGCTCCAGCAGAAGTTACATGTTCCTAAAGATAAGCACATGTGTGGGCTTCTTGCTGGAAGGAAATGTGCTGGTGCTGCAAAGCCAGTTGTGTGTAAAGCTGCCTTTTACATGATGCCAAGGAATGCTACACATTAAAGAGCTGGGAAAAACAAGTTGGTGACAAGTAAGAAAGAAAGTTGTTTCTAATATACAGTTTACTTACCTTAATAGAAGCAAAAAATAGGAATATTCTATATGTTGTAAGTGGTTTCTTCACTTGGCATCTCATCTAAAAATAAAATTGAGGAGAAAGTGAACTTACTGCACAGATTATGTTCCTCCTCTCCTGCATTTTGTGACTAGGCTATTTTATTTCCCTGAGAGGCCTCTTAGACAATTAGACCAAGCAAATTGCTTATTAAGAATAAGTAAAATGCATTTTGTAAGAGAAATAAGTAACTATTTACTAGGAAAATTTCTTTCTTAGTCCTTTAATGCCTGATCACAAAATTGCAGCACCACATTCATCTGAAGGTGGCTGGGTCCTGAAATATTTTGTGTCCAACTTATACATTAAAAAAGTCTCTTCCCAGTGCTACCTGTAATATAACTATGTCTGTTGGGGTTTCGGATGCTCTGGGAGAGATGATTTTCCAAACACAATTGCCTGCAAAATAGACCTTTCATGTAGACTCTAAATGTTAACAAAAATGGATAGACAAAATTTTCATGATCTGTATTCCAGCATTTATCACACAGTTAGTTAAACATACGAAAGTCCAGACAGAGTCTTAATTTTTCAAGCACTCCGATATGTCACAATTTGTACTGCATTTCCCCTTTTGCCATATCTGGAAGATGCAGGTCTGTATTCACAAGGATCATGGCAAAAAGCCTCTACCCTTCCTGCCAGTGGTTTAATGGAAAGGCTCCAACTCTTGGGCAAATTCCTCAGCCCACAGAATGGCCTCCAGCTGCTTGTTGTGATCCCAGTTTGTAAGAGGGTGTACACCTGAACATCCTCTGCTCTCCTTGATGGGCTGGGTACACACAAGGTGTGATACAACCCTTTCAGAATGGGTCCAGGAAAACTTCTTTTTCTCCTTGACTACAAAATCTTCACAATCCCCAGGCAGATCACTGATTTCTATACCAGAGGCCATCACTCACCTGCTTTCTTCTGAAAAACCTCTCCCTTTCATCTTTGACTTCTTTTATTTTTTTTACAATTTTAAAACTTTTTTTACTTTTACAGTTTTACTCTCCATTATTTATTTCTCTGTCTACTTGTAATTTTTCTCTTTGGAAGCCCTTTCCTGATTCCAAAACGAGTGCTGGCCCCTTATCAAAATAGCAGATGTCAGGGTCTTGTGATTTGGTTACCCATTAAAATAAAAGAACGGTGATAGCCTGGTGATATAATAAACTCTCTTACTGTAAATGCCATGCCGACATTAAGGAAACTTTACTGATTCATTAAACTCTAATCCAAGAATGAAAAATAAATGTGGAGTTGGAATATTTGTTGCAGGGTAGTGAAATGGTGATACAGAAAACTCCAAAACAGCACCAACCAGAAGATTCAAAGGAATACATGTAATTATAGGGATATCCCAAGACCAATAGGAAGAAATACAGATAGAGAAAATTAAAGTTGCCAAGAAAAACTTCCTGACATTGAAATGCACTAAGCTTTCAGCTCATCTCTCAGGGGAACAGGAAGGCCCATCACTTGAAATGTTTAACACTGGACTGGAGGAATCACTAGAAAAATATACTACAGGGAACAACTTGTTATTGGCAGAAAGATGGACTGAATGCTGTAAAAGGGATTTTCTATCTCTAATGTTTACTTTTTATGATAGTCATTTATGTTTTTCCTTCATTACAGGTAGAGAAAAATCTATACAAGTTATTGGCTCTGGCACAGCATACTTAATTTCTATAGAGCCATGTATCTGGGGCACTCAAACAAGCTTAACACTACTTCTTGCTTTTCCTTGTGCATTTTTCCACATGCACTGTGAGGTCCTTTTTAGTAAAAAGGGTAAAATCTTCATAGCATATTTCCAGCACCAATGAAAAACCCATCTAAGCACCCCAAGTTTGGATTTAACTAAAGGTGGACTAAAGTAAAGAAGAAAATCATGTCACGTGTTTAAAGGGAGAAGTAAACCAGCAGAAGCATAAATGAAACATTCATAACATGAGAAAGAGAAGGAGGAAGACGTGATAGGGGAAAGATTTGGAAAAGTGGGAACTGCACATATCCATGACAGAAGATGTCTTGCAGGTCTTTGGAAATCACCTAGAGCCATGAGGGCTGGGAGAAGTTGCTGGGAAATGTTGGGTAAGGTGATTCTCTTCTTCAGCAATTCCAGCTCTTAAAGGACACAATTTCCCATATCCCTAGGTGATGAGCTGCAGGGTGAAAACATCATTATTAGTACAGGAGAATCAAAGAGGGAAAAAGTAAGGGTAAAACTACATCTGGTGATGGCTTCTGTTTGCCCTAGCACACTGTAGCTGGTCTAGGGCAAACAGAAGGTCTAGCAGGGTTGAAATTATGGGTGTTAACCAAATGAAAGCAAACAAATAAAACCCCATCTATTTTTACATGCAAAACCCAGGTTCTGTCATTAAACCCAAATCCTTTTCCTTAGAGCAGCAAAGCCAAAATACCAACTTCAAACTTTAAACAGCAGAACAACACTGAGTGCACTAAAAGTTATTTCTCCCCATCCCTCTCTGTCCTCTCACAGCCCTCACTGAAGAGCACCAGGAGCCTGGGCTGGCTTTAGTGCAGCAGTGTTACCTGAGGGATGCCAGGAGGACAGAGGTGATTCTGTGTTGCCCCTCTGGGGACACTGCAAGAGCCCGGCCAAAAGGCATCTGTTTTCCTCTGGAGAGAAGTGGGACGAGGAATGGTTTCCAAAAACACAGGCCTCTTGTTTCTGCCAAGCAGCTCAATGTCCCTGCCTGGCTGCTGAGCAAAGGGTGTGATTAATGAAAAGATGTCAGAATGATAATTCTTACTATCAGGAAATAGCGGACAGGATTTTTTTTTCCCTTGGCAAATTAGGGGGTGGTGGGAAGAGTGAGAACAACATACAAAGATACAAGGAAAAGGGAGGGGTTTTGAAGAGAGAAAACAGTAATATTATATTTATACACATATATATAAAATACAACTTCCCCTCTGCCCACCTCTTTTAATGTTTCTCTGGTGGAGTAATAAGATACCTTCGGCGTTATAAATAGCAGCACAGATGTTGACAGAAAAATGCTCCCTTAATTACCATACAAACTGCTTTACTTGAGTGAACCATTTAAAGCGGCCTCCAAAGGAAGTTCACTCAAGCAATTCCACAGATTACAGCTAATGAACAATATTTCCTCGCTCCTATTTAGTGCTCATTAAAATGTAAAAGCCTTTCATTTTCAACAGGCACACAAGAAATAATTCCTCTCTCCCTCTGCCTGGGAGTAGCCAGGATGGGAGTGGGGAGGGAGGAGACTGGCAGAGGGAGGTGGGAGGCTGCAGGAGGCAAATAAGTGGATTGGAGAAAAGCGGCCAATTCATTAAAATCCCTGGAATCAGTGGTGACTGCTGCTTGTCGGGAAAGGCCATGTGTGTGTTTGGAGCTCAGCAGGCAGGTTGGGAGCTGAGCAGCCATTTCCCTCCCATCCTGGATGAGCAACACACCACCCCACTCCCAGGAGGCAGTCACCACTGCCAGGGCAAGTGGGGGCACAAATTGCCCCTGTACTCCCATAAAAACAACGTGGACAACTGGGAGGGGACAAAAGATGAAAATGCTGTTGTGAAAACTGACAGTCCAGCTCTGGTTGATGCTTGTTTGGACCCAGTTTAAAATTTCTCCCTGGCTTCAACCTTGCAACCCATTGCAGACCATCCCTTTTGTGTTTTGTCTGAAGCCTACCAAAGCTGAATTGGATATTTGTGGCTTTGGAAATTGGCTTCATTCTTTAGCTCCTGAGGTGGAGCAGGTACAGGGCTGAATCCCAGGTACTGGGAGGTTGGAGAGCAGAGGGCTCTGTGTGCATTTGGGCACCGTGGGATGAAGGAGCCCATGGGGGACTTTATAGCACCTTCCAGTACCTAAAGAGGCTACAAGAAAAGTGGAGAGGGACTTTTTGCAAAATGACAAGGGGGAATGGCTTTAAAGTGAAAAATGGTAGGTTTAGATGAGATATTAGGAAGAAATTCACCCCCACTGTGGGGGTGGTGAGGCCCTGGAACAGATTGCCCAAAGAAACTGTGGATGTCCCATCCCTGGACATGTTCAAGGCCAGGCTGGATGGGGCTCTGAGCAACCTGGGCTAGTGGAAGGTGCCCCAGCCCATACCAGGGGGGGTTGGAACTAGATGGTCTTTAAGGTCTCCTCCAATTCAAACCATTCTATGACTCCATGATTCTATGATTATCTACTCCCTTACCACCAACCTACTTTGGATTTTAGATTAACTTACAAAATAAAAAAATTTACAAGCCAGTTAAAACCATGAACCAAAGCCTTAACAAGAGAAAAACCACCAAATCCAACCTATCTGAAATTATTATTTTAAGTAGAATTCCAGTTAAGAGGATGAATGGCAAAAGCAGAGGTACCAGCTGGATTGAAGTTAGTGTGCTCACAGGTAGATGGCACACAGAAACATTCTCCATTAGTTTACAGAAGAATTGTTGAAGAAGATAAGAATCAAAGTTAGCAAGCCATTGAGATGCTATGCAGATACTGGTTGGAAAACTGCAAGAAAGAAAGTCTATTTCACCCTCTCTTAAAATGAATGGGCAAACCAGCACCCTAATGCAACACAACACTGATGTTAAGCTGGGAATATGCAGAACTCGGCTGAAAGGATACAGAAACAGAGCTTAACAGGCTGCAGTTATAGGTGAAAGCCTGACAGAAACATGGAAACATGACTCCCACTTCCCTCATCTGCCAAAACCCCCACAGCACCTGTCCCACTATTTTGGTTTTTTAAATTTACTTTTTTTTTGTTTTTGTTTTGTTTTTGTTTTTGTTCCTTCACACTTCTAAGTGTCTGAGTGGCTTCACAATCCCTTCCTGCAGCCCACCTTCTTTCTACCCCTATTGCTGGTGCTGTGGTCCCTTCTGTCCCCATGAGCCAAGCCACCCCTCCACAGGGAAGTGAATTAGCAGCAGAGGTAGCTGTTCCATAAAGGCAATGTATTCCTGGGGGCGTTGTGTATCTCAACCTTGGCAGGGACTGCCAGAACAAAATCCCTGATATTAGCCTCCCTCAATGGAGGCAACAATCTGAGTAGGATAAAAACCATCAGAGCTTTCTCCTGTCTTTAATTTCAAGGCATAAAAAATTGACAAGTGTATTTCCTGTGGTGATGCTAGTATACCCTATACCTCAGCCATAAATAAGACTGGTATTCAATCATCAGAAAAGAAAAAAGAAAGCAGAGAACTAAGATCTTCTATTTACCTAAGCCTCAGACTTAGATAAACTTGTCAGCAATATCACTTGGTGGTGACTTTATCTTTGTTAAACTTGTGCATGGGAAAGATGCATTCTCACAGCTTGCAGGAGCCACTGTGACCAGAGGAACCCCACTTGTTGCACTGCCAATGTGCAGTAAAATTGAATCTTGGCTCAAGGATGCAGTGACATTTCTACATCAGGATAACTACTACAACAATATATTTTCTCTGAGAAAAATATTTGCAAATAATAATTGCAAGTGGAGTGGAGAAGAACTGGAAACCAGACCCCCATCCTGCCCATGCCCTTTCAGCAGAGGTGTTGTCCATTCTTACTGTGGTCCCAATGGCCAAAATGTGTTTGGGGATGTGCAGTTGTGAATGGTGCAACTCAATATCTCACCCTGCCATGCCTCCTGTAAGCAGGCAGCTCTGCTAAAGAGGGAAGTTTACCAGCAGTGCAGTATTATTGATGCTTTCAACACTCTGTACTTGGTTTTTAACTAAGGTCATTTGAAATTGGTCTTTAACACCTATCTCATTTGCTTTTTTATACTTGCCAATTTAGTGTTGTATTCACAGTGATTAATTAGTTTGTGGTGAAGGTTTATTAGGTAATCTTTCTGTCAATCAAAAATCACAGAGGTTTCTGAGCAAAGAACACCCAGAGATTTTATAAATACAAGGAAGTGATATTGTTACCTTTGTGTATGAAAAGTAGAAGCTTTGTCTTGACATGTGGCCATGTACAAAAGATTTTAAAAAGTGCTTTTAATTCATGCTCCACCACAAAAGCAGCTTGATTCCCTCCGATTTTATTTTTTTAACAAGAATCTAGAAATACTTTTGCTTCCTCTGCCTGTTTACTGTCTGATGAATTTGTAGGGCTGTTCTAGCAAACCAATCAGTAGACTTCAACAAATTAAAAAATGCTGTAGCTCACTATTTGGGAAATCTGCTATGTAGTTCATTCATCTCAATATGACTGAAAGCAAGATCAAATTTAATGAATTTAAAACGTCTTCACGTTGGAAATGCTTTCCAATGTTCATATTTGGGAACACAACTTGTATATATATACATAAAGAACAATTTAAAGAGATTTCACATTTTACACCTTTATGTGTGGAATAATAACTGAGATTCTTTTTAGAGAAGGATGAAAAAT
Organism: Peucedramus taeniatus; assembly: GCA_013400575.1. Classification (NCBI taxonomy): domain Eukaryota; kingdom Metazoa; phylum Chordata; class Aves; order Passeriformes; family Fringillidae; genus Peucedramus; species Peucedramus taeniatus. Next base: position 73,694 of record WBNO01013157.1, on the reverse strand, counting down.
TCCATAAAATGAACTAATTCTAAAAGTGAAGAATCAACAGCATACCATATAAGAAATACAGCTTATTGTCCACCTGCCTTCTTTATGCATGTTTTTACTGACTTTTTATATTGTTCTGAGCACTGTGTGAAAATTCACTGCAATCTGTACTACACAGTTTTCTACATACAAGTTTTCTTGTTGACAGTCGTACTTAAAAAAAAAAAAGCGGCAAAAAATTGCAAGATTCTTTCCCTTTTAGACAGGTCATTTTATTAATCTTCAAAAACTTGGTGTTTTTCACAAGATCTTGAACCTTACTGTGAAAAATACAATGAAGGTAAATGGCTTTCTTGACCAGAAAAGGTATTACGTTGAAGAGGTTGGGAAGAACACTTGGAGATGTTAGCTGATTAAATTACACACTATGTAAATGTATGTCACATTCTGATTTTTACAGCACTGAGGTAACATGTAAAGAGACATAGATTAATACTAAGAATTTGACTAACCACTTTTCAGAGCCATTACTCTTTTAAATTACACCACTGCTGGTCTAAAAATGTAAAATTGTCTATGCCACTGTGAGAATAAGTAGCAAGTTAACTGGAGTCCTTCCTCTGTCACCTCCTTGAGAAAGCTGTGGGTTATTTCTATCACTCAGAGGTGATGAACAGGCAGCAGCAAAATCAGATGACGAATTCAGATGAAACTATACAGATGTAGCAGTTTTTCCCCTCTAGCTAAATTCAGGAGTTCTTCTCGTGGGCTCTGGGATTACAGATCTGGAGCTGGAACAGGAGAAGGGCACACAGGGCCACAATTTGGGTAACTCTGACATAAGGACAGATAATATAAACCTATAATCTGTTGAATTATATAATCAGCATATTTAAAAGCAGCTTTTCCAAATTAAAAAAGAAAAAGGCAAGTATAGGTCTGTGATAAAATTATTACAGCACATGCTCTACAGCTTTGATAAACACCCTTTCCCCACACCCACTCCTACACACAAAGCCAATAGAGATTAACTTCAACTGATTAACGTGAATTTAGAGACAGAAAACAGACAGGTTTTAGCCCAGAGTTCACCCACAGACTAAGCCTGACTGTGAGAATGAAACAGTTCTGGAGTTTGTATTATTTTAGTGTTACAAATCTAGCAGCTGTATGAAAATATGTTAAATATTAGTCTGGAAGCCAGAACAATGTAATTTCAGTGTATCTTTATTAAGCACCATTTTTGGTTTTATTTTTTCTGGTTTAGTTGACTGCATTTTATTGAATTAGCTTTTGAAAAAGCTTTCATGGCTTTATCAAAAGTGGGAAGGCTCCATTCAGAGGTTTCCTTTCATGCCTGAGACATGAAATTGGAGCAACCAACAATTTGCACACATAATTCCAGCATACCAAATGAGGGATCAAAGAGAGAGGCAAAAATTGAATCTTGTTGTCTTGTTGCCTTTCTGGTCTTATTCCAGGAG
>WBNO01013157.1:0-71788 GCA_013400575.1 Peucedramus taeniatus | reverse complement strand
GGGGGGGTGGGGGGGGAAGAAAAAAGAAAAAGAAAAAAGAAAAAAAAAGGGTAATTGGCTGTTTTCTTGAGGTTCCCCAGGAAGCTGGATGACCAGCATTTGGTCTATGGGTATGCGGGAGACGCCGGCGCCTCGCACGCCCGTGGTAGATGGATAGTACTGATGGCAATCTAACTGGAACATCCTGCCTGAATATGAACAGCAGATTTGTCAGTGTGTGACAGGCTGACAGCCCAGCTCCCAGCTGCTTGTCCACTGTTGTTAAATCAGTACCTTGTCTAAGTGTTCAGCAAAGAGGCAATCTGCTTCCTCCATTCGTACAGGCAGGTTGCCAGTTAAAAAACAAGCATTGGCTTTAGGCTGCAGTGCCATAATGCATTGAAAAGATGCAATCTAAACCTTTGTATACTCCTAAGGCAACAGAGAGCAGGACTTGGAAGTACAGGCTCAGACTTGAGACTATCCTTTTCAGAACCGCAAGGATAACTCCACAGGGGAATCATGAAAGAAATGCATGAGGATTTCAAAACTGTGGATGACTTAACAGAACTTATTTAAAGAGGAAAATACGGTTTATTTTGGTACCAGGGAAGCAAGATCATGCTACTGTACTCAAGAACATGCCAGAATTTCTTTATAATCTATTTTAAAGCAGTTTATATTTCATCAACAGTAACCATTAGCTCTAGGCTGAAATTTCATATGCAAAGATGCAATCCAGAAGCATTAAAGGGGGAAAAACAGACAAAAAAAAAAAAAAAAAAAAAAAAAAAAAAAAAAAAAAAAAAAAGAAAAAAAGAGAAAAACAAGAAAAAAGCAGCTTGTGTACACAGCAACTCTGAATTACGAAACACAACTAAAAGGCTTACTGGTTTCTGAAGCTTTTCTTTTTTCCTGTGACAAAAAGTCTCCAGCTGGTTTCAGTTCTTTTATTTGGTAGCTGTTGGTTGACCATATAAAAAAGAGGTTTAAAAGGTGTGACGATAGTGACATGAACTAAGGAAATCACAAATCCTAGCACTAACACTTAATGTTTTCATCTCTTGGGTGTGGTGTGAGGCAGTCTCTGAGGTGATGCTCAGCTATCTGAGAACTATGAATTTACACCACCAACTGCTGTATCACTTTGGAAGCAGTTTTAGTCTGTAAGGTGATTCACTGAGTTTATTTAAGGGTCTCCAATTCCAGACCTATACATCAGATCTCTGCTGGCTCAGAAAGAGCCATTATAGCCCTTGGGATCAATAATCACCGCAGTCTTGTTCGTGTCCCCCACGGGAGAGAGGGACCCCAGCAGCATCCCTGTGCACCCTTGTCCCAGCTCAGCACCCAGGAGCTCTCACCAAGCCTCATGTTTCACTCCTACTCCAGGCTGGCAGACTTGCCCAGCCCTTCCCAGCACTGCCCTACCTGGGGCAGAAATTGCACTGGTGGTTTCATGGGCAGCCAGCTGCACCTTCCCAGCAGGGCACGTTCCAATGCCTTCCCTTGGGCCAAGGATTCATGTCCAAGTCCCAAGAATGCAGGTGCATAAACATGTCAGGTTATGTGCCTCTATCTTCTAAAGCATCTTCTCCACACAGTCCTAGGTCAGGTAAGTATTCCTGCTCAAAACAATGATAATGGGCACAAATTTTAGCTGAAGTCACTGAGATTTAAACACAGGCTTGTTACCATCTGTCCCAATGACAGCCCATCACAGCTTAAAAATTTCTCTAGAAATCAAGATAAGAAGAATTATATTCACATACATATTTACATATAGTCTTGAAAATTGCCCATTCCAAAGTAATCACAGAGACTTCTAAAATACATTAGTTATCAATTTATCTTCTTCAAAATCCGTAATATGGCCTTTAGAAAATAAGGCAAACTGGAGTATGAAGAGACATGTAAAAAAAAGCCAATGCAACAGAATAATTTGTTTGCAGAATAATATTTTGCAACCTGTGCAGCCTACGTGGAATACATAATGGTTGAGAAAAAAAAGACATAGGTGGCAGGTTTAAGTCTGAATTCTCCTCTTGGTGAGAAAACCATGTCTAATGAATGCTGGAAGAAACTTGAGGTCACATCGCACTATCAAGCATGCTGGTACTTAATAAAACAACTACATCTTATGAATAAAATGAGAAAAAATTAAGCTAATATTCTATTATTGCACCCTTCTTGATTCTCTTATAATTACCAAGTATCAAATCAATTTGAATGATGATGTTTCCCCCTTCTCTAGCAGATGTGTAAGATTTAGCAGAAGAGCAAGGTAATAAACTACAAGGTTTAAAGTGAGAGCACAATCTGTTTGTGGCTTCCAAGTGTGCTGTAGCTAGAGTTATTTTTGCTGTTTGTCACAGTCTAAAGGGAAAGGGGGCAAAATATTTATGTAAGAAATGCCTGCTCTGCAGCTCATGTCACTGTTGTTAGAATGTGTCATAAAATTCAAACATAATTCTGTGACAATTAGCTTCATGATAATATATTCAGAAATACAATGCTGAGTCCTATGCCAGAAACTATTTTCTGCTTCAGTGTTTTATTGTGGCTGTATGTTTTAAAGGAACCAACTATTTTAAACCAAAGCTGCTTTTTTAAATTTTCCCCCATGGAAAAGTACAACATCAATGCACTCAGTTGCTATCCACTAGTGTTTCCCTCTATGAAAAAATAGTTGTATTAAAAAAACCAAAAATCCCAAAAGCATTTCTAAAATGTTCAGTCTCTTAATACATTTCATGTTGGGACATTTATAAAATACTATACTTGTTTGTTTTATCAGCCTCCTCGATGGTAATCTTTAATTAAATCTGTAATTTAATTATCTTTTCTCTCATTTTGTCCAGCTTTGTAACCTGGCTAGTAGCAGTGAACATCCAGACTGCACCTTTATTTACAGCTACTTTCATGTTTCTTTCTCAAGGATAATGAAACGAAGCGCCTTCAGCAGCTCGGCTTGCACAAGAATTTTTAAAGAAGCTTTGTAAAAATGATAATTAATATGATAATTATTATGGAGGCATTATCTTACTTCTTTACCATGATGCTGATGCTAATGAAAAAGTTACTGAGATGTTACTCTGTGGGCCAAAAAAGAATAATGACAAAAAATTTATGACTGAATATTAACCTGATAGAACATTTACACGAATCAGTGGAAAATATTTCCTGAATCCACTGGGCTTTAGCTGTATTTTTAGGTAGCATGTAACTTAAGAGGATAAAAAATACTCTCATTATTTCATGGATTGTTTTCCCAATTGCTAATCACACACTAAAGCATTATATACAACAGCCTGGGACGTGGAGAAAGGGACAGGATGCCAGTGGTTCTGACCTGCATCTCCAGTAAACCCGTGGCTTTGAGCCTGGAGTTTCCTCTCTCTTCACTACATCCATTACCAGGAATAGCAATGTACAACCAGAGCAAACACTCTGCCCCTACCTCTCATTTTAAAATTCAGAGGGAAGAGGACTTTGTATGTGGATAACTTTTTGGCTTCATAGTTCCACTTCAAGATGATTTTCAGTCAGCATGATATTATGAATCCTATTTAACTATGCTTAAGATCTCTCATTTAGAGTTAAGTGGAAGAAGAAAAGGCAAAATTGTCTTTGCAGATGTTAAGAAGAAATTCATTGCAAGCAATCATCATTTAATATCCAGTGCTGACTTTTTGAACAAATGCTTGCTCTAAATAATAAATCAAGTGAGTTGGCACTAACAATAATACCTTCGAATATGAATGAGGAAAACAAGAATATTAAAACAATAGAAACATTAACATACAAGACCCTGCTATTTACAGGAGGGAATGGCAGAGGACACTGTGAAAAATAGCTGTTGCTTATACTCAGATTTGTGATCTGTCACCAGCAGAGATGACTGCTGTTATGGAAGGAGAACCAGGTTCATCCAGCCACCAGGTCCCTTAAATCCGAGCCTGCAGCATTTATTCTTTAAATAGTATGTGATAGTGCCGAGCTGTCTCCGTTTTGTTGCCATCAGTGAGTGCTCACCCACATGGCAGGAGGGCTGACAGGAGCCCCCCACTATCAGCACCCTCTTTCCCGCTGCCACTGAGCTCTGCTGGAGCTTCCCATGAGGACATCCCCCCCAGCTGCACAGCAGTGGAGATAAAAATCTGCAACTGCAGCAGCTCACAGACCCCAGGAGTGTTGTTTGTTATTTTGTCTCTAAGGCACACTAGTGAGATGACCTGGCAAGTTCTGGGACCTCTGAAGGTTTATTTTATCCTTCCTTTTGTGGCTGAAAGGTATTAGGTCTCACACTGAACAGCAGGTCACACTGTTAACCAAAGCATTTCACATAAGGAACAAGAGTAGCATGCAGGGTAACCAAACTAATCCTGGCTATGGATGTGAAGTCCACGCCTTGGGAGAAAATAGCTGTCTGTTCAAAGCTGATGACAGTGCTTTTCAAGGGTCTGGGTGTTGGTACAAGGCACGTAGGACTTGTGAACCAGGCAGCACAGTGATCTACTCTATTTTAACAGCACTTCCATTTCTTTGGTCTGTTTTGTACTTTACATGTATATTTTTATATATTACACTGGATTAAGCACATAATTTATGAAAATGGCTTTGGCTTAAAAACTGCCCTATTGACTAACTGTGTAAGTAAAATATCAGAGGAAATGTTGAGTAATTGGCAGGTTGAAGACATGAGTTCCAAACAAAACAAGCTGTGACTTCAGGACTAGCCACTAACCCCTTACTTGGCTGAAGCATCTGTTACGAACAGTGCAGCCAGCTCCTTCAGACCACCATGCTCCAGACTTTTGCAAAGATACATTTTCTCCTAAGCATCTCGATGTTGACAGATATAAATGAAAATATTAAGGGGAGAATGGAAATCAGGATTGACCTCAACCCATGGATTGCTCTTGTATTTGGGCTGGATTAAGGTTACACCTTGAAGCTGTCACAGAAAATGAGACACAAATGGATATACAGACAAGTATCACAGATGAATAATCTGGGTTCTCTCTGGAAGAATAGTATCAAAGAGAGACCAAATCCCTTTGCTAAGGTGCCAGGGAAAGCCTGGTGTCATCTCTAACTAAATCTTAAGAACAGCCCCTTAAACACAATGATACCCATGCAAAAATGTAGTGGCTTTGTGAACAGGAATGCAAATCCTTATATGATGTCAGCTTGGCTACTCCTTGGGCATTATATAGAGAGAAACTATTCTGCAGACAAGTGCCTTTTACCTGCCCATACGGACACATTCCCAACCTGCTCCAAGCATGCTGCTGCAGGAGAAGGGCTGGAGGGCATAGCAGCATCCCTGTCCTGCTGCACAGGTTGAGGAGCAGAGCAGAATCAATGTTTCCCAGCTTTGGGGACTGTGCCAGCCTTGTATTTCCTTCTGCCTGCTCCAGACCTCTCTCTGCAGGACCTGGCAGAGGTTGGAAAGCTGACTACTGCCTGTTCTATCATTAACATGAAGATAGTATAGTTTTAACTCCTGCTGCTGCACCTGATTTTAGTGACCTTACACCAGTTCCCAGTAAAACAGCTTTTTTTTTTTTTAATCAACAAGTGGTTTGAAGTACCCTTGAGATAAGTGCACTTCATCTTTATCATATATGAAGTACATCCACATCCTTTCAGTGTTTTATTGGAATTTGGTGTGGCTTTCTCTCTGCTTTCTTGGGGTATCTCCTGCATAATCCTACCTATTTTGAATAAGTCTAAGATATAAAAACCCAGGGCTTTTGAATAAACTGCAACATCCTACATTTGTTTCCCATCAGGCAATAAGGGAAGATGCTTTTAGCAGCATATTCCTACAGGCTGATGTTCCAGACACTACAATCAAATGTAAGCCTGCATTTGGAAGCAATTGTTCCCAACAGCTGCATATTATGGAAGGTTCAGGCACACTACAAAATTCAAGATTACAATAATAATAAAGAAGGATTGCTTCATATTTTTGCTTGTGGAAAAACTATGACCAACTATCCAGGCTTTTTATATATTCCCTCTCCCACTATCAGAAAGTCTGAGTCACAGTAAAGTTGCCTTTTGAAATCTTTCATTGGTACCAGCCTTGTCAATAGCTATATATAGATAAAGGACTTGCAAAGAGAAAAGAAGAGAAAGATAAGTTACTGCAAATATTGTGTGAGGTTGAGGAAGACAACAATACCAGCCATTTAAGTCATATTTACCTGTGATAACATCAGGCTTATTTCAGTCATAAACTGAACTGTAACAACTGATCCCAAACTATAAACCTTTAGATGATTACATGTTCAGGCAGATAAAATTTAATCATTTGAGACCAGATCCAGTTGAGGTCTGTTTCCTCAGACTGCTAGTACCTACTCACACTTCTGATGTATTTGAACAAAAAGAGCTGAAAAAAATTCTGCCTAGACTTTGCTGCATGCAAACATTTAGTAGGGGCCTAATTATATTCCTTTTGATTAACCATCTTCATTAACTCTCTGCCACAGAACACATGAACCTCTAACATGAAGACTGGCCTGGCACTACGTGGCACTGTACTTAGACATGTCCAAACCTGAAGCTTTCAAATCTTTCCTCTCTTGGAAGCACTTGCAAGCTGTAGTGGCCATTCCTGCAAGGAAGGTCACTTCAGGTGGCTCAGGCAGCCTGTGCCACGTCTGTCAGGATGCCCTGAGTTGGGCATCCCTTTAGGGACAGAGATCTCTTTTGTGGGCAGGGGGGTTCAGTAAGAACTTTGGGACCTGCCATCCCTACTCCTGAAGCAGTAATAAACCCTCCCTAAAGCTGGGGAAAAAAAAAGTCTCATCTCATGAAGATAATTTGGACACCAATGATCTACGAAGAAGATAGCTTTACAAGGCAGATTCTTTTCTTTAATGATCAGGAATCAATTGCACAGATTTTTGCTAATCTTTGTAAGCATTTTCACACCACTCCTTTTCTTGTGCCTTTCCACTAGGGAAAATGGAGCTTCCTGTATTTTATTTCAAGTGTAAAAGCTACTGCCAAAATTGCAGCTGCCTGGTGTTTTGTCAAAACTTGCTTTTTAAAATTCATGATTTGCCTGGATACTTTGTTTAAAACAATTATGAAGGTCTAACAGTTGCCATTCCCTATAAATGCCCAATACCGACCATCTTTTGCTTTGTTGCACTTGATACCTGAGAAGCAAAGCTGCTTCTCTTTGTCATAAATGTACAGCTTGCAACAGGGTACAGCTGCGAGATATCTTTCTCAGCAGTATTGGAGGGTTGATGTCTTTTTACAAACAAGTACTTCAGAAAAGACTTAGCTGAATAATCCTAAATTATTATATTTAAAATATAGAAATTACTGAACTATATACTTCATATATTTTAGTGGAAAACCTGCTTATTTAAATACCCTGCACACACTGAATTTCCTGGTTATGAAAAAAGTGAAGAAAAATACTATTTGCTTTTAGGTAATCAGATTCTGTGGGATCTAATCCTATATCCTATTTATGGCTGTGCTAGCTATTCAAAATTAAAATGAACCTTTCATCCGTGTGTATCATAAATGGGCATTTATCAGGATTATATGATTTTGCAATCCATCTGAATATGTAACCAGAATTTGTTTTCTTTCCGTTTCACTATGTAATTACCATGCAACAATAACAAAAGTGACATGTTTGAAGAACAGATAAAATGCTGTAAATTGGCCAGTAATGGTGATATTTCCTCATCTTCTGAAAAACCCATTTATTCTCTCTCTCAACAAATCAAGGCATTGTCAGCCCATACTCATCTTGTGGCCAGAGGGGCCCTACCAATTTCTAGATGTAAGTGAATACTAGAATGCAGATGAGGGCTACTAACTAAGGCTTTCAACCCAGGCAGCTGGTCTTAGCTTGCCTCAATTTCTAAATCATCCATAATGGGGCCAAGACCTCCGAAGCACTAAAAAGAGCGAGCTGACATGCTGGACAAACTGTTAATTTTTTCCTGAAGAAGCTGCTATATTGCACATCTGTCACTGCTGTGCAGACAATTACTCGTGGAGTGGAAAAAAAAAATCTGCTGCTTGTTTCTCTCGTGTAGTTGTTAACGGGCGTGATGGAGAAACACAAGCGGCGTGAGAGCCGCTACAGGAAAGCTTCTCAGCCTTCCCCCACCTTTTTTATTGAGGTCTTCAGAAATTAAAGCCTTTGAAAGCATCCACGCTCTGTGGTGTGCACTCTGAGCTGCTGCAATTAAGCCCACACCTTAAGATATTCGATATCCTATGGCTGCAATAGAGGTGCAAGTTGCAAAGATTTGTGTACTTCAGCTATGAACTGCCCAGAAAGCCTTCCTCTCTAAATTGCCTCACTGCTCTGTAACACACAGGGGAAGGTTTTCAGACACCATCGTTGCAAGATGATAAACACAACAGGACACTGATGAGAATAAAACTGTTGAAAGCATTACTTCTCATGCTATGTTTCTAAAATATCTATCAAAATATGAAAAAAACAATCTTTAATTGTGAAGTACCCACAAATGTTACACCAAGAGGTGCTCAAACTATCATTAATAACTGTTCTGAGCCAAGCAGGCACAGATTATCAAAGGTGGCCAACAAGCCTGTGCTTGGTCCTGGAAGGAACAAATAGCAGGATGTGGGATGACTCATAATGTATATGGAAACCACCCAGGAAGGACCTCATAAAAACATGAATCAAAGTTGGCAACACACCCTGAAAGTCACACCCTTCAACCACATCAGCTATTAAACATTTAATGTGAACTTGTATAAAATACTGTCCAAAGACAGGCTTACCTATGGGTTTAGTATTTTAATAATTGAATCAGCATACAGAATGATGAAAACCATTGAGTGCTGTTCCAAACATTTCTGATGGCAGGAAAACCTTGGCACAGTAACCTGCTGCTGGCCTACAAGCATTTCTCCCATTTTAAGAGGTTACATGACTCACATGCCAACCAAAGGATGAACCTGGTTCACAGGCTCAATTCTGTCAACGCTAAACTTTTGGAAGTATTGACTCAGAACTTGTCTTTAATCAATCAAGAATTTCTATTTAAAATAATTTAAAAAATTAATAAAATAAAACAGTACCTTCACTGTTCTTTTCCTTTTCCTCTGGCACAGGAACACCAGACACAATTGGTCGATGTTTTCTGGGTAAAAAATTTGCAGGATAATACACAAACAGAAGTGGTGGCTTTCAGCAATACATCTGGTATTACAGGAAATTTCCAGATTATACAGAGCATGACCACAAGGCCTTATCTGAGGTCTAAACCAACACAAAAACTGAAATCCATTTCTAAGGAAGATGGGTTGATACCAGTTCAACATTAAAAAAACAGTGGCGGACAGTCCGGAAGAAAAGGTTCACAGTGGGGAAAGAACAAGCATCTGAGGGCAGGATGACAAAAACCACCTTGGTGTCTGGATGATTTATGCTGTTTGAAAACTTGAAGGCAGAAGATGACTCTAATATACAGAGAAAAAGGTAAAAAATTGGCAAGAGTAGACCACACGCTTGGCAGCTGGTGATACCATCTTGCTGAAGAGAAACTGGGATACACTGAAAAACACCAGGTGTATAACGTGTGTGTATTTAGTAGGACACAATCAGGGGCCTCTGCAATTCACTTGCCAGCTGATTATATATTATCTGCTAAATAAAATAGTATTTATTGCCAGTTGACTCAAAAGAACCCACCACCAAAATCTGAACGCTTTCAGGAAAACTTGTGATAAAGATTTTGTTGCATTAAACTGACATACATAAATACAAAAATACAAAGTTAGGATAAAAATCAGGGTACAGTAGGAGTATATTTCATTAATCAAAATTAGCAGTGACAAGAGTGGCCACTTGTGCCACCACAGAACAGATTTCAATGATGCCTTGGACTGTGAAAAATGGGTGAAAAATGCCACAGAATGGGACAAAACTTTGTTCCTGCAGTGGCTCCTGCCTGATCAGCAGGCGATGCCCGTGGCACCAGGCTGGGCACCTAAAAGGACACTGACAATTCAATGTTTCCTTTGAAAACTCCTGCTTCAAGTAGCATCCTAAGTGATGAAATTTGGGAAGAATCAACATCTCAATTTCTGGGGGACTGTGATCTCACATGCCACACAAGGTCAGACTCAGTTTTCTGTTTTGTTCCTGCATTCCCTTAGCACATATATGACCCAAAAACAGTTGTGAATTTTATGTTCACTTCTTACCGTCTTCTCTCGTGAAGGATCCAAAAGATCTCAGCCCACTGGAGCCACATTTATGGTATCTACAGCAGCCAAAGAGAAGAATGGCTGATTTGGAGCAGCCAGGAAGTTTTCCCCAAGATCCCAAATAATTTCCTCTTCCATCTGTCTTTGGAGCCCTTAATTTTTCTTACTTCATCAGTGTTTACTGGGAGAAATAGCTGCTGAATGTGGCTCACATGAACAAAAGGAAAGCTTTCATTCATTGTCCACTTCAGAATATGCCTTTTATCCAGGGAAATTTCTTCAGACTATGTATCTCTAAAGATATTTTTCAGAAACAATTAAGATCACAAAGGTAGTATATAAAATGTCACAGAATTTTTCTATGGCTTGAAAAATAATTATCAGCTTATTTGCATTGTTAAACGCTAATTAGCTATGAATGGTAATTTTTTTTCAACACTGCAATACTTCAATTTCTCATTACAAAATAATTTCAGCTCTATTAATTAGTTCTAACAGTAACTCATAGTAATGGATGACACCTTAAGTGAGCTATTAAATGCACTTTACCACTGATTAGGAAGAAGACAACTAAAAAACCTAGCAAGGTTTACATAAAGGCAGAATATGAAACAATACATTGCAGATTTATCAACTTTCATGGAAGCAACACAGCCCCTCTAAGTAAGGCAGGCTCAGCAGAATAAGAGGTTTTGTCGCACTTCTGTGAAATTCATGGGGTGGCCACGTACCAAATGGCCCAGTATTTAATCACTGTTTCCATTATTTTATGTATGACATTGTTCTTTGCAGGATCTACACCTCTATGCATGCACACGTGTCTGTTTGTGCAGACTCATGCAGGCAAATAATTTTCTCAATTACGCCAAGTAAACCCCATTTAATTTTTTTTTTTTAATTTTGCTTTTTTTGATTTACCTGGTCCAAAGACAGCAAAGGGATGTGGTTCTGGCCAAAAATATTCAAAGATACGCTATCCTGGATGGAGACAAAAATCATTACCAGCATACTTCTCATGCTATGACATTGTAACCTTTTTGTCATGGGCCAGTATAATTAAGTCTTGTGATTTCTTTCTCAAATCACTGCCTAAAAATCCGCATCTATAGCCAACCCTGCATTGAAGTGCATGAATCTCTCAGATGGCTGGTGAAATGGCAGCCTGTGCCGGGAACAAAATCCTACAGCAGTGCCTGCAAACTCCACAATCACCAGATTTGACCCTTCTGGGATCAAATGGATCCCATTTGGATGGGCTTGGAAGCCCAAGCCTGTACTTACCATTCATTTACCAGGACATTACTGCTAACTCAAAATGCTCTCAGAAACCAAGATGTGCCAACCCTTCTTTAAATCTGAAGTGAAATTTGCCCTGGATGCTGTTCTTCATAGGACATTCCAACAATTCCAAAAGAAGCTGAGGAGCAAGAATGTGTTGTCTAAAACAGACCTTATTGAGCTGGTGTTCCTTGCTGTGTACTTGGAGCCTCTACACCTGCCCAGTCAGCAGCTCCCCAGCAGGAAGCCTGGCCATCCCTGCCTCCCCAGCTTCCCAAAACACATCCTCCTGAGCTGGAAGCATGGAAAACTGTTGTAAGGGCAGCCTCCAATGATTGACCCATACTAGAACTACAAAGGCCACAAGGTGATTTCAGGTTTTCTACTTCTTTGCTTTGTGGTGCGGAGCATTCAAGTTTGGAGAGACTTTGGGAGACCTTCTCTGCAGGGCTTGAAGCCAGAAGGTTTCAGGGGCCTCAAACTGCCAAGGCTTCTAGGTTCTTTCATTTTCCAGAAGGGAGACTCTATCTGAGCCTACGGAGAGGGACTGGTAACCCAGAACTGAACACTGGGGTAATTTAGTTTCTGACTAACCCATGGAATACACTGTGTTTTGGCTACAGTTTATTAAAAAATTCCACAAACCACCAGATTTTGCTGAATAAACATTATCTGACACAAAAAAGTTTAACTTTTTGATGAGTATAAATGTAGATCTCATATGAGAATACCCTGATTCTAAGGAGCAGATCTTTTTCCTCTGAAGTCACAGATTTGGCTGACCATAGTGCAGATTCAGAATTGATTCTATTAAAGGAAAGCCCAAAAGGAAGTCAGCACCTGAGGCACCATACCCACTGCAAAGTGGCTCTACTAGCAGTTCTCCTGGACTGGTGTCCGTTCACAGCCTTGGATGTTTAAGAGGGAACCCAGCTGAGGGAGGAACACTTCTAATGCTATCAAAACCAGCAAAACAGGTAACAAATCCTGAGACTACAGGTTGCAGGTCTGACTCCCGACACCATTTCTCTGTGAACCCTTACTAAGGAAGACCCAATGCTTACTGGGAAAACTGCAGGTAGGTACAACGTAGAGGTTTGAAAGGTGATCTCTATTCCAACACTTTTACCAGTGGCATCATTCCTCTTTGGGTATCTTTCCTATAAAATTCCTGGGCAAGAGCCACAATTTAGCAGCTGACCTATCTTTATGGGCAATGGATAGAAATTGCCTAAATTCAGTTAGTAAGAACTGTAATTCACATGCTCACTGACAAAAGAGGAAAAATAAATCAGCTTACACACTACAGTGAGTATAAAGGCAGCTAGGTAATTGTGTTACTTATTATTTACATCACATTAGGAAAGCCCTTAAAATCATTACTGGTTCACTCTCAAAATATCTTATTTCAGTAATAAGTCATACTAGGGCATATAAAAAAAAAATCTGTAAACTGTTCTTCCAGACACTGGAACTATTTGAGTTTAATCCAAATTAACATACTGAGTATTGCTGGCATTCTCATTCAACAGTTTTCTGTATCTTGTATTTACATATGTACGGTTCATGTTGCAGATTTGATACTAGGGGAAGTGTGAAGGCCAGCACCACATTTACGGAGAGTGGCATCTAGAAAATTTTAGATAAACATTCCACTTTCTTCTCAATATATAGAACATCTGGATAACCTGGAACTTTTTTGGGGAAAAAAAAAGCAACACGTGGAATTCAAACTCAGTTCTGAGTACTTGAAACCAAAGGAATGAAATTGAAAATCTGCACACTTGCAAACGCAATCAGAAAAATTCTTGTGCTCTCCACCACAATATTCTGTAAGAAAACAGTCAAGTTTGTGCAAGATAGAAAGCAATGGTGAACAGCAGTAGGAGTCTTCAAAGACATAAAAAAATGTAGAAATATTTTATGGGAGGAAAAACTAGAACCCATGTCTGCTGATTTGTCAAAGAATCTCCTTGACTACTCAAATCTACCTTGTAGGATAGTAAGTTGAAACAATATTATAGACAACTTCCAAGGAAGTGGATTAAAAAAAATGACACCTCAGTAAAAAAGAAAACAAAACTCCTGGGAATGGACATGCAGGGAGCAATGTGAGGTCCAGCACAAACAATAAAGCAGCTTGAGAAGCAGATGGAGAAAGTTTGAGTGTGGACAGGTGTAGAATAAGCTGAATTGCAGAGAAAGTTTGTAGGAATTTAAGGCAGCAGATGCATGAGAAGTTTAACTTACCTCAGGCATTAAAACCTCCAGCATTCTTCAGTGGTAGGTCAAAATATTGAGCTTGTTTTTCCAAACACTGACACCTTGTTTGTAAATTAAAGAAAATATTATTTGGAACATAAATGTTTTCTTTCTGTGTGTATCTGATGCATGACTTCCCTTACTCATCTGCCCCCAAATTTAAGAAATTTCAAACTTCTCACCGTATCACAGCTTCAGAAGTGATTTTTGTTCCCTTCCATTATCTGCAACTCTTACTTTCTTGCTATACCCTTTTTGAATTGATAAAAAAGACCCTATCACACCTACAGAATCACCTCCTGAAGACTAAACTGACAACCCTATATGAGTGGTTTGCTGTGCCTTATTTTGAACTGTAAGAAATAAAGATATTCCAGGCTGACATGACAGCCTGACTCCCCACACTGCTGGTATGCATTGCTGTAGGTACTGCAAGGACAGACAGACTGACATTACCCACCAGCTAACCTTTACATTACAGCAGCCAAACAGCAGCTCTAGAAGAGCTCAGTGCTGAAGATGGGCCAGCACAATCCTGCTAACAGGCAGCTGGGACCTGAGGGAACTCTGATGCCATGGAAAATTTAGGACCTGTATCTTTTACAAGAAAGAAAGTCACAGCCTCAGTCTGCAAATTCTCCCTGAGAATGCAGGGAGAATCAAAATAAATCAAAATAATCAAATGCTGATTATTTTTAGATTTAAGTAGTACTTCACATTTGGGAGCCAATGGCAGATAGGTGCACAAAGTACTACAAATCTCTCACTGACTTGGGGTCACAGGAAGGAGAGGGACCAACACAACAGCCTGGTCAAAGACAAAGAAATCCCAAGTTCTCAGTGTCAAAATCTCTTAAAACTGATGAAGGTAACAGGTGCCTCTTCAGGAAACTGGTCCATGAAAGGGCTGGAAAAAAAACTTCTGTAGAGTAGCAGAAACAGAAAATCTTGAGTGGCATGACCTGGCACATACAAGAGATCATGCTTCAAGAGAGGAAACACTGAATATTATCACTTAAAAGCACACACAGGGCTGCAGTTTTTCAGAAAACAGACAAGTATTAAGAAGGAAAGACAACACCATGGACAAGGCATAACTGAAATGAGAATATTTATAATGAAATGGTATTTCAATAAGCTCATGTATTTACAATAACACATACATACCTCAGAGGCTAATTACTTACATTCACAGTTTCAGAAGTCAAACTCTCCAATACTTAAATTCATCATAGCAATGTTATAAACAGGCAAAAATAACAACTTTCTATGGACTGAATACCTCATATTAATTTAAACCAATTTTCAGAGCTGTTAAAACCAGTTCACATTGGTGGGGGGTGGGGAGGATCAAGCTTACATAATCTTAGTGATTTTCAGACTTTCACTTAATGATTGAATACATTCAAATACAAGCAACATGGTCAAAATAGATCCAATATCTGTTTTGTTGTAGGACAGAAGAGAATCATAAGAAGCCCAAACAACTTAGTGTGCTCAGTTGTAAGTAAATGTGTGCTAACCCTTTTGCAGCTACCCCACTGCTCCTGAAAGTTCTGCTAGGGGTGGAAGTCTAATTAGAAAGTTTCTTGAGTAAGAGGGGAGGGATTCCCATTTCTGATATGCATTCACTGAAAGTGCCCTGGGAGCAGGGGAGAGGGAAAAATAAAACAAAGGTTGAGTGAGTTTTCCTTGGAGGAACAATTCTGGAGAACTGTTTGAAGAGGAAGCACAAGGCCCTGCCATGGTTATCAAAGTATACACATACCTAAGGAGTGAAGTGAACTTGTATTCAGAAGTCTTAGAAGAATATGATAACAAAAGTACTGCAAGCATCTTAAACTAGGCACTTCCTGATATTGTGGTGTAACCTCTTCAGCAGGATAATAATAATAACCTAGGAAAGTACTAGTACAAAGGTACATAAAAGGCAGTGTCATAGCTTAACATGGTATGCATTTGCTTGGTACACGCTATTAGCCACTTTAATTATATTTACATATACAGAAACAGCATGTTTTTGTACTCACCCGTGCAATACCAACACTACTAAAAGGGTAGTTTAAAGAAAAGAACATACAAAGCCCATGAAGAATTGAGTCTATTTATTTTATTTCATCTTGCATTTGTGCTGTTAAAGCAAAGAGTTCTATACATGTTATTTGGCTATTTACTGCTGTTCTACACCCATTATTGACCTAATTGCAGAAAGACAAACGCAGAGACAAACTTGCTAAAACAAGCATATTAAAAATGCTTCTCTGACTTCGACAAATATTTATTTAGAAATAAGATACTGCTCATGGGTTTCTTTTATTAACAGTTAATGGCTCATTTCACAGAACTTTGAGACACCATGGAACATGTAGCAAAACGCAGTGCTGATAAATGGCAACGTCTCTTCACTAAACATTCTTCAGAGGAAGAATATTATGGTAACAGCTGAGCTACTGATTCAAATACTTAAATGGAAACAATCTGGCAAGTGATGGATGACAACTTTTAGATACAAGATGATCCCATATTTATTTATGTAGACAAAAAACTTCAGTGTCACAGGCATAAAGAATTATTATCTGAAAAAACTTGCATATGTATTTTAAAATAATGTGTGCCAGTTTTATAGCAGGCATCATAGTATGATTGTTAGACATAGGAAAGATCTGAAGAAAACAAACAGTAAATCCAAGTATTTTGACCTGTTTCAAAGCCAAATAACACTGCAATGGCTTAAACAAAAGAAAAAAAAACTGTAATTAATTTTTGTTTTGTTTCTTAACACTAGCTTTAACTGTGCGAAATCACACTGCTGGAGTATTTTTAAAATCACTCCTGTGAGATGTGGAAAAATGAAAATGAAATCACAGTGTGAGCCAGAATGGGAATTTTACTGCACAAAAAATACCTCAAAACACTACATTAAAATATTTTAATAAATCACTTTGTTCTACAGCTTCTAACAGATAAAGTGTACTGTCAGCTGTGGCATCTATTGATAATACCTGGAGAAAACAAAGTGTATCTATCTCTATATCAAAACCAGCTAAACTAATCCTAATGTCTAATAGATTGTCACTAAAAGGCTGATTTAGAACAAAAAATTGTAAGATTTTCAATCTGATTACATAGTTCTTCCATTATGACTGTGTACTAGGCTGGCTGCTTCACTGTACCTGTAGGAATGTATGAAAAAAGAGCTGAATGAGCTAAAGATGTTTTCTCTCAACATGTATCCATTTTTTCCGTCTTACATTTAAAAACCGGAAACACTTTCAAGTTCTTTTGGAGCTCTACACTTATTTCTTGAGAAACTACTGCTATGGTAAAATGCACACAAATACTTCAAAGAAGTGTTATAGGTGCCATACTTCCAGTCCAAGCCATGCAGGTGGTGGAACTAAAGCAAAACAGTGTAATTTTAACAGACTGAGTTATTCCTTCACAGTTTTGCAGACAGAGTTACAACAAACAGATCTTAAAAGATTCACTTTTGCAATTCACATGTTGAAAATGATTTAAAGGGAATTTCTGATTGTGGTGCACAAAGCAAAGAGGTTGTCAGAGTTCACTTATTCTCAGGAGCACATGGCACTGACAGAACAGGTGCAGGCAACAGAAATGCATTATTTGGAATAAGACACAAATGGGCACCTCTGCCAGCTGAAGAATTCCAGGCTCTTGGCCCTTTAAAACTATGTGACCTTGAAATTCTTTGGATATGGAATGTATTTAACCAAGTTCAGTTGTGCAAGAGATATTTGAAGTGGCAAACTCACATTATGCTATGACCCAAAACCTTACAATAAAATGTATGTTTTGCTGTATAAATCCCAATTCTGCTTAAAATTTCTTATAATTTTAAAAAGTCAAACCACACAATCATATAAAGTATTTAAACAGCAATAAATAGTCTTCCTGAAACTCAGAGAACATATGCATTCAACTATCATAAAAACAACTTCAGGTACTAATCTGTAATCTCTACACTATGGTGATATGGTGAAACAACGTCCCCAAACTGACAGTAATCACACTGGAAAGTATGAACATTTCTTTTAAGCACATTTAATGCTATAATGCTGCTGGTTTTCCTCTTCCTGCTACTATTTTCCTGGAAAAATGGGTGAAGCTGACAAAAAAAGGAAAGCAATAAAAACACGTCTTAAAATTAATCAGTACATTTCACAGTTGCATGAACAAAGCCGTGCTCTTTTTATCCTAAAGAAATATCTTTGCAAGCATCTGGAACTAAGTATTTCTCTCTGCAGCCTGGGAGCTGTGGAAGGGAGATCCTCCTCTTGAAGAAAAAAAAGACTGGAGAATCAAATCCTGTTCCCTCTGCAGTGAGTGTAAATACTGCCAGCTACTAGAAGCATGGGTGGTAAGAGGGACAGGATTTTCTCCTTAGTCCATCTGAAAAACATTTTCCTTCTGCCCTATCATTTAATTTTAAAGTGGAATTTGTTTTATCCTGCAGACTAATAAGTACCCTAGGAGCTTGATTGGTTGGTGCTTAATGAAATTGCTTCTGCTGACATTAGATACATTACGATACTGATTAAAACACTTAATGATCCCTCTTGATTTTAAATTGCTAGCTTAGATTTGTGAGATGCCATCAAAGTATCTTTTTCCTTCCTTTCCTCCATCCTAATCCTGCTTCTCCTTGCCCTTTTTCTGTTCATGATCCTTAAAGGTTGTGGCTCATTGGCAACAGCTCGGTCACAAACCAAACGTTAACACCATGCTGAACACTGCATTGTTTAAAATGTGCCAAACCCCAGAATAAACACTGAAACACAGTCATCCCTAAAATAAAATTTCCTGTTTCAAAGCTCAAAATATTCCTAAATGTGGCAACACTGAGGATTATTAATATGAAGGGAAAGCCAAAGTTAGAGTAAAATTTAACTTTGCTGAGGAAAGAGAATTTGGTAAATGTAAAAACAAGTATAAAAGCATTACTTTTCAGCTCAAATGTGGAAGACAGTAATACATTGCCAGAAAATGGTGCTGGAATAGGATTCCTATGACAACAAAGCTGTTTTTCATGCTCTTAGACAAAACTGCATACCATATCACCTTCCAGTGGGAAACATGTATGTATTATGGCCATAACAACAGCTTATACTTAAATATTATTAAACACTATAAATACCAGGTTTGGAAACTTTGCCTGAAAAGGGGGAAGCCACAACAGCTGTAAAAAGTTCCATTTTCCTCAACAAATCTTATCAAGGCTCTTGAGATGAAATTATACTTGCAAACCAAAATTTACTTATATACTAAAACCTGCTGTGTTAGAAGCTTTTACAAAAAAAAGTGAGTATACTGAATTTTATGCTTAATACAAACCTTAAGACCAGAGAAAATAAAAAAGTAGAAGTTTTTGTACATTTTAGCACCATTATGAAGTTAGACTCGAATGCCGTTCTGTCACTGCAGCTGTACCTTGCGGCTGGTGGAGCCTGCGTGAAGCTCGTTGACTTCAGCCAACTTTGAGAGAAGAAAAACTGGATTTGCCAATCACAACAAATAATGTTTGCCTTTTTTCCTTTTTCTTTCTTTTTTTTTCTTTTAAAATTACTTTTGAGCTTTATTTTTATCTCTGTCAGCTAAATCCAAGTCCAAGTCCTTTGGGTCTCTGGATGGCTCGTATGGGCTCTGCAATCCCTTTGCCGTCTGGTCCGAGACCTGTGCCTGGGGTCCAGCCCATACTCTGAAGCATTCTGTTTCCAATGTTGTTTTCTGGGATTGGTTGGGTGTTTTCACCTACAAACCCTGAGATTAAAGAAATACACAGCATTAATCAGCACTGCCTGCCATGTGGAGAAGAGCAGGATAATCTCCCATAAAGCTTTAAACCTTCTTATTCTCCTAATTCATCTAACAGGTTTTTAGAACAGGCTGTCTTTGCACATGTTGACCTCTTGACTGCATATGATTCTAAATAATACAGTCTAATGCTTTTATTTTTAATGCTTTTGAAGATTCATTCCGTTTTTACATATGACAGATAGTGTCATATTATATTTCAATATGGTGGATTTCACATCAGCCTCAAAGAATATACATCACCTGCAGATGTCTACTAGTCCATTGTCAAGATCACATGAATTTCTAGTCCTATGCAGTTACTGAGACACATCATAGTAATATGACCATCACTCTGTTCTTAGTAATATTTATCAATGATCTCCCTCAAGAAAAACCAATAAAAATGTTCTGATTAAACAATTATAGCTGTTACAGAAACAGTACAGACAGTTGGTCAACCACTCTGAAATTCAGCTACACCTTTACTCAGTTTCTCTTTAACTGAACATTGTGAAATTTGATATGTCCAAAGTTACTTTTGGTGTTTTCAATTATATTAAGTGTTGTTTACACTCTCTTCTCCTTACCATCGAGATCTTCGAGAAAGGCTGCATATGTACCACAGAAAAGAGCAGTGACATTGCAAGTGTTAGTATATATTTGTTACTCTAACAGGATATTTTTTTTTATAAGAAAGTGTTTTTTTCCTCATGAATGCATCATTTAAGAAAGAAAAAAAAAGTGAAGTCAAAACAACAAAGCTGTCTTTTCCCCTTCATCAACCAGACTCCCCAAGCCAAAGTTTAAAGACAATACATGGAATATTTATTTCAAGAATCTGTGTTAAAATTTATCAACTTCCACCATACAAACAATTTTAAAAAGGGCTGAAGGTTTTGGACACAAGCAGTTGCACATAGCTGGATTTTGTTAGCAGCATTATTCAACATCTCCCTGCCCCAACAAAATAAAAAAAACCCTCAATGTGTCCAGCTTCTAAACTATCTGTTTAACTTTCTACCTATTTATTCTGCCTGCAACTTTTTGAAAAATACTATAGTAGAAGTCTGCGATTTTGAGTTCTTGGAGACTAAAATATCTTTATCCAAGAATTTACCATTGACAAGCAGCTGGCTTATCATTATATTAACTAACTAAACAAGAACACAAAAAAGTTGAACATGAGCTCCTAAAAAAAGCCTCATTTATCACACACACACACAAAAAGCAAGGTCCCACAGTGGAACCTGCATGCACAGACAGAAATTCAAAACAAGAGGTGCACATTAAAAACCTCGTGATGATTTGATGATGAATTTACAGTACTCCAGCATTACCCACTATAGATCTCTTCATATTCAGTAAAACACTGGCTACATAAAAGGCAGACTGCTTTCTACTATCTCAGTTCCTGAGTCAAAGAAAAAAAAGAATGCATTGAGGGAAGGCATCCTTTAATACTGGTTTGAAGCTATGCTTAATGCTAGGCTTAAAATAAAGGCTTTTAAGTCAGCAGCCTCCAGTCCCTGAGAGGGTTCCTCTTGAACTGACCAGCACAAAATTCAATGTCCAAGACTTCCTTTCTTTTCAGGCCCCCATAGGCAGAGCCAATTTTCATACAAATGAGTCCCTGGCACTGCCTGGCATACACAACACAGGCTTTGCAACCTTCCCAGTTATACTTTCGAGCTAAAAAAAAAGGAAAAAAAAAAGAAAAAAAAAAGAAAAAAAAAAGAAAGAAAGGGTATTGTTCAACAAAAGTTTTGGTAAGCCTCACAGGTAAAACCCTGGAAGTGTGCTTTGGTCCACTTTTTATAAAGAGTGATGGTAAGAAATGAAGAATCATTCCAGTAAATGTTTGTCGAACAATTAGGGGGAAAACTTCAAGGGGAAGAGAGATCCAACAGACCGGCCAAGCAGAAAAGAGCAAGCACAGGAGTGTATTTTGTGACACCTAAAAACTGGAAACATGAAACCATTCATAATGCTGCCTAAGCAGAGGCAGCAATGCTGCTGGAACAGTATGCAAGGCATAGCCTGAGATAACATAAACAGCTTTTTTGTTTTAGTCAATTCAGGGGAAAAACCCAGAGAGCTCTTCCTGTAACAGATGTACCTTTCTATATGAATTTCAATTCCTGAGAGAGCCAGAGGAACCTCAGAAAGAAGATATATGAAAGAACACTCTGTACTCAGACATGTTATTTAGTAAACTGGTGCTTCTATTTTTGATACCTTTTGAAGCAGTTCAGTGTTGTTTTTCCATGACAGGATAATTGGAATGATTTGTTTTTAAAGACATATAAGTACAGCCAGAATATGTATATAACTATTTTTCCCTCCAATGTACATACTTTTCTATCTCCTATTAAAAACACAAGCTCTCCCTAGGAGCCCTGTTTTACTCTTGCATATCATCAGATTAAAAAAAAAAAAAAAAGAGAGAGAGAGAGAAAAAAGAAAAAGAAAGAAAAGAGAAGCCACCATAAACTTGGTTTCATAACCCACTTTTGGGCAAACAACATACACTGTCCAAAGGATAATGTGTTTGAAGGCTTTGCATTGCAGCAAGAATAAAGCAAAACCAAAACCCCACCCCAATCTTGCCTATTTTACTAATTGACTAATTACTCCTTCTCATAAATGATGTGAATACAGATTGCTTTTATTTGAATTGTGAAAAATATTTAATATACCCTGACCATTCCACTGCAGTATAGTTAGTTTTTATATAAATACTATCTACATCTGCCTTTAACATTTCTGCAATTTTTCACCCATCACTTGAAAAACTTTTTTGTAATGCAACATATTTTAAAAGAATCCAAAGAATATGGATAGTGGTATTGCCCTGTTCCTCCATTTCATGTGCAATCAGCAGGTTGGAAAAAACCCCCAACATTTGCATTGCTGATAGACTGCATGACGGGAGAGAGCTCTTAAAAATCATGCTACACTGTGTGCTATTCCCCTGACCCCCATTGCTGTGCTTTGGGCTTTTATTTTCTAATTAAAAGCAGTAATTGTCCTTGCAATATTCATCTCCAAGTTCAGTTTTTAATTCATGCCTATGGCACTTCTTGGACCAGCCAGTAGGGCCTGTGAGAGAGAACGGTCCAAGCACACGGCCTTGAAAAGGGCTGCGTTACCTCCGGGATGTGTTCAGTCTTGACCCACCCAGGAGCAAGAGCAAAACCAACCCATTGTGCTCTCCCACAAAAAAAAGAAAAAAAAAAAAAAAGCTACACAGAATCAGACTAAAAAAAAAGAAAAAAGGAAAAAAAGGAAAAAAAAAAAAAAAGTGGGGATACGTTTTTCTAATTTTATTGCTGTATGAGGTTTCCAGGAGTTAGAAGAATGTCTCTGCACTAATAATTTGTAGGAACCTCCTGTGCAGTACACCTTTTTTTTCTACACATTGAAAATGTTTTTAGCAACCCTAACAATTGATTCCTGGTCTACCAGATGAGTAGTCTACATGTAGAAGTGGCTGCTATTATACGAGGGAGGAGCAAACATTAAGGTATAGTAACTTGTTTGAAAAGGCAGCTCTGTAAAATACCCTCAGCTTATGTTCCTTCTCTCTGCAATACTGCCAGCTGAAAGAAAAAAGGACAAGTCTCAAATCATTGTGTATATGAACAGACACACTTCAAGGTCTACATTTTTTATGCATATGACCTTACATACATGGACTATGAAATCAGTGAGTAGTGACAAAACTGGGAAGTGGAAAGCAAAAAACTCACCACATTTGTTTAATTTTGGAATGATACTTATGATGGCATTAAAGGCAGGTTTCAGTGAAAAAGAAAGGTATGTAATTTTTTCTTAACAGCTGTTGAGACAGGTATGTCCTGGTTAAACAGTACACTAGCATTCAGTGCCATACCCTTGATTTTACAGTGATTGCCATGAATTAATTTAATTCCATCTGTAAGCTAAAATCAGATCAGAGGTCTAATGCTGCTGCAGGCTCCACATCTGTTTAATCATTTTTGGATACAGCAGCTTGCAAAAGTTCAGGTTTTAAATTTGCTTCATATTCAAGAAACAATGTTACACCAGTGTACGTTGTCAGCAGGAAACAAATGAGCCTATGAACAGTTTTGATCTGACAGACCCATTTTATTTGCAAAATGCTTCTACAAATTCAAAGCTCATCACTGAAGTTATGATTTATTACAGAATAATAAAGGAGCAGTGACCTCATAAACCACTATTGTGACAATATTTATTTGTATGGTCCAATTGTTGGATAAGACTAACATCAAGCACGTTTGGCTTATATTGGGCTGAATAAAACCAGAATACAGCTAGGATCAAGCTCTCAGATAACCCTTATTTAAGAAAATGTGTGGGTTTTTTGTTGTGTTTCTTTTTTTTCCTCTCAATCCCCCCCCAAGCTGTAAGAAACAAATGAAGGCATAGTGAAGTAATTTCATCTCTGGCCACTGCACTATTTCTGATGTTAAGAAAACGGGGTTTTAAACAGTTCTGAGAAAATGACACTGTACATAAATATAGTCTTGCCCTTTCATCTTTCTTTTGTATGATTAAGACTTGTGAGCAGAACAGCAATGCCTTCGCAGAGCATACCACAACTATTATTTCCTCTTCTATCGCTCCCAGCAGCCTTAAATCCTTTAAATCCTTTCCTAGAAGGATCTCTTTTTGCTTGGGTAATTTTTGCAATACATGGCCTGCTAACCCTTACCCCCTACCCTGGATCTCACTTATGTCTATCACAGCAGAGTCACTCTTTCTACCTCAAATCTTCCAAGGAGCATTGTGGATGGTAATTCACTTGCGTAATTGGCTCAAGAGATGAAAATCTTGTATCTGCCTCTCTTAGCCACTAATCTATCCAGCTGACTGCAAGCCTAATTGGCAGCTTGTTTAGTAATTTGGCTCCTAAAGTGTTGTATTGATGTTGGATAAACAGCCAATGGAAGCAGAAATGATACATGCTGATTCTCTTTAAAAGCTGGTGCACTTTCCCCCTCATTTTCTGAAAGCATTTAATATTTCATCTATTCTTTTTCTTTTCTGACTCCAGACAGATGAGTTCAGAGCAGTAGGGACTGATCCCGATACACAAGAAAACCAATCAGAATAATACATTGCTGTAGTCTTTCTTTTTATGCCAGCTCTCTCTAACTAGCAAAATGGGAATCAGACTCTCTAGATGTTTATGTTCTTAAAATTGTTTTGGGTAATTGCACAGACACAGCTTCAGAAGCACAGCCACCAGCTGTATGGCGATTTCAAAACTCAGTACTTGCAGTGGTTTTCAAAATTCAGTACATATGGCTGTGTATCTACTAAAAAAAACACAAAACACCAAACCAAAACTAAATCAACTCAGCTATGAGAATGCTATGAAAATTATTTGGCTAATATTTAAGACTGCATTATTTCACCAGACTTTAACACATCCCTCACACTGAACTATCTCAGACTGTCTAAAGAATAACTTCAGAATTATTATGTTCAGGTGAGTCTGCTTGCACTGAATTTTATTTTAACTAACAGAGAGATAAGAATAGCAGAGAGGATATAGCTATGATTTCAGCAGGTGCTGGACTCCTCTGTATTTATCCCATATCCATAGCAGAGTTTTGTTGATATCTGCCACTTTCTTTCCTACTACCCCAACTCAAGGGGTATTAAATGTGGCCTGGGTAAACACACCCTATCTTGAAGCATAGACTCTAGATTTAAATCTACTTTCAACTCTGCTGAATATATTAACATAAATTCACACACCAATGAAGATTGTGACACCGAATTTTATGTACAACTGCTTATCCAGAAACACAGATCACTTGGAATTGGATTTGCAGGTGCTCTTCTCCTTTCATTCTTTATTGGATTACACTGTGTGTGGAATGAAACTTCATGCCCATTCAGTCTTTGCTACTACAAAATTGGTTGGAAAAGTGTTATTTTTAGATTGCCATTTATCCCTCTGTAAGAGGAATCTCTTGAATATCCAAGACTTCCAAGTCTTGAATATCCAAGTGTCTTCTCACTTCAGTCCAAAGAAGGTCTTTGTTTAACGCCTTGTCTTTGATGACAAAACACTGTCACTGGATGGCACTTTGAAAGAAGCATTCTCACTGGGAGACATTCCAAAGTTCTGTTTAAACCCCACAAAACTGAGCAAAACGAATCCCATCTGATAAGCATTCCCTCACTTTTACAGAAAGTCTTGCAGCCGTACAATGAAACCCAGTGAAATCCAAAGCAAAAATTTTCTTTGTGAAATCCACAGTATGTACAACAGACTTTATTAGGAACTTTTCCATTATTTGCAAGGCTTTTACAAAAAGACAGAAATCTTGCCTGCACTGAAAACCTGATCAATGAATTTTATTTTCTCACATGACAAACAGGTATTTTTATTCCTCTGAAGTGTCAAAACCTTCTGCATAAAGCTATCAGGTTTATGCACAGACCTCCTTCCTTATTCAAAAAGTGAATCATATGCTGAAAAACCTTTAAGAAAAGTGGTTTTTGCATAATCTCTACTTGGGACTGTTTGCACAGTGCTCCAAATTACTTCAGGAGAAAGAAAAACTAGTCACCAGCAACTGAGAGGTTGTTGTGGAGAGCTGAGATAGGAAATTATGCTGACTGAGGAAAAACAACATTTTAACTGCCAAACCATTTGTGTTTTAACAAAAATCCTTTGCAATTACCAACCTAAAACTGACTGACAGAAATATCAGGTACTTCTTTTATTGGCTGAGTTCTAGGAAAACTACAGGACATCCATATGGCCATCTGAGGAAGGTGATGGTTCTAACAAGCTGCACATAAAAGGAGGTGGCTCCTCTCTGTGGGGAACCACTTTAATATGATATCTGGCAGAGAATGTGCAGAACTTGCAGAGCACATAATTGCCCTTGAGGATGAGTCTCCCTACTGACATCTCTGTTTCACTCAGAGCTAGTCCTCAAGTTTACAACTGTTTAATGAAACATACCTTAAAAACTTGAAAATAATGCCTGGTTTAGCCTTTTTCCCCCCCAGATCTCCACTATATTAAGGATGCTCTCATTGGTTATATTCTCTGGTAAGCTGGTTTATAGTTCTTGAAAGTGAAGCCATAAAATCCATAGAATCACAGAACATCTCAAGTTGGAAGGGACCCATAAGGACCATGAAGTTCAGCTCCCAGTAGAGGCAATTTGAACAATCTCCATAACAAGAAACAACTATCTTAGGAAATACTATCAGGTAATTCAGGGAACTATTCTTGAAGCTTCCACATTTCAGAAGACAACAGCACTTAGAGAAGATAGGTACAGTCATCTTCTATCAATCTGAATGTTTCTCCTTGACTTTATAGTGGCTGTGTACAGCCTGTAGAATATTGTCTTCTCTCTTGATCACAAGAAACCCAAAGCAATTTTCCAGGATAAGCTTGTTCTTGTTGAATTGCAGGTCTTCTGAAGCTTGTTATTGAACTTTCTGAACTCTGGTGCTTGTATGTAAGACGCCTTGCCTGAACCAGCCACCTCAGCTCAACACAGAAAGCCTTTTGCTCTGAAAGGGCTGCAGTTTCCAATACTGGATGGCACTCTGCAATCCTTTAACTTTTAGTTTGGTGAGACAATATGGTAGAAGAAACAAAGAAACAGAAAGAAGTCTCTAAAATGTAACTTGCTGCAGATACCAACCAAAGAAAAACGAGAGTCCTTGGGCTGGACAACCAAGCAGGTGTGAAGTGGATGCCAGAAAGGACTTTGGCAGACTAAGAAATGGTGCAATGCAATAAGGGAAAGGATTCACAACACACCAACGTTGAATTGCCCTGTGACATGGGATTTCTGCTTATAGAGTTGTACATTTGGTAGACAGAAAAGCAGTGAATCAAGTTAAAAATAAAATAGGCTTATAATATAGTTTGTCTAGAGTTTTGGAAATTTACCGTCAGTTCATCCATGTACCCCAAAGTTTACCTTTCCCCTGGAACTACCACACTAAATTGACCTTCACCACAAACTCAGCCTCAGCCACCTCTGTTATCACACTGTAATCACAGTCTTTTTCAAATCATCATTTTGGTTCTGCAGATATTCAGGTCTGATTTTTAATCACTGACATATTAAGCATCAGCAAAATAGTTTGCTTAGCTGTTCCGTTGGCAATTTTTAAAAAGGAATGAAAACATGTACCCTTTTGATTACCTTGTTAAAGTGAGTCATGATGGCATTATAGCAGTGCTCAGTATTTCTGCTGTAATTAAGAAACTGTCATATTTTTCATTAAAACACATTCTTTAAAATGAGACTTTTAACTTGGTAATTTCAATCAAGACCAGCCTGAAGTGTAGCATGTGCATGCAACATGCCAACTAGATAAAGAATATAACATCTGAAATTTGTTTTTGAAAAAGGTAAGTATCAAAGTGCCCATTACATGCATAGTAATTTATCTATTTTATATAAGCATTTTCTACATTAAAAAAAAATAGCTTTCTCTTCTTATAATTGGTTTTTGCAGGTTTTTAACACTGCTCCAAACTGTAAACCACACTATGCAACACCAGAGTAAAAAGATTGTTTTGAAATAGAAATAAATGACTATTTACAAAGCATACAAATACGAGATGTGAAGCAGAATTTGATTTTTTTCCCTCAAGATCTAAGACTTAGAGGTTTGTTATTTAAAAAAAATCTAAAATATCTCAGGGATTTAACAGGAGATGATAAAAATCAAAAATCTTG
The DNA here is from genome assembly GCA_013400575.1 of Peucedramus taeniatus. Classification (NCBI taxonomy): domain Eukaryota; kingdom Metazoa; phylum Chordata; class Aves; order Passeriformes; family Fringillidae; genus Peucedramus; species Peucedramus taeniatus. The sequence continues at coordinate 43,481 of WBNO01013157.1, read as the reverse complement.
TACAGAAAAGTCAATTAGAAAGGAACTGGGATAAATGCATATTCAGTGTATGGTATTTAAAATTCTGTAGCACCTATTGGTTTGATATGAGACTTGAAGTAGATAATCTAAGACTGAAATTACTGCAGATATTCCCAGTGCATGTGTTTCAAGTCGTAACGCTACATCGCAAAGAATGCTCCTTAGCAATTTTTTTTTTTTGTTTCTTATTGTTGCTATTTTATCTGGATGCAGTATTGGTAGGGCTATTTCCATGACAATGGATTAGTTTGTCTAAGAGGTCCCTATATAAACTTGAGAGCACTGTATTGCTGCAGTGAAATATGTCAGGGTGTCACATGAAATACCTCTACCACTCAGGTAGTCAGAGGGGAGAGAAGGTCATTGAGAATGACCTGTTCTCACATGCGAAGAGAGTCACTGGAATAATATTGGTTTCACTGAAGAAATCATCCAAAAGAGTATTTAAAAGGTACAATACCTCATACTTCCCATAATTGTGGGAAGTAATCAATTTTTACTATCAGTTTTTTGTTGATTCATTAACTATCTAGGTTCAAGAATACACATATGGGATATATGAAACATCGACAAAATGGAAAATTTATCCTAGGAAAAAAGATGGAATATGACACTTCTGTATCAGTACTGTCAGTTCCTAACCATCCATGCCTATATTATCTCCCATTTTCTTCACTGCTATTCAACACATCTTTTCTTCACCTTTACAAATGACATTTTTGAAACTATAAAATGCTCTGTGCTGCTCAAACTTTCTTGCTTCAATAGTTTCTCAATGCTGTACAAGTAAAGCCACATCCTTTGTTACTAATATACTCAAAGCTATTGGTATGTGACTTTGCAGGCTGAGAACGGGCTATAAATTTAGAAATCAATATCTAACTCTATCAATATTCATTTTACTTTTTCAATACAAAATACAAAGGTGAAAGAGCAGTAAATAAGCTGGAGTACTGAAATAAATTGGGTGTTCTTGTCACAATTAATAAATATTTAACCAATCACACTGCTTGCTACAGAAGTCTGTGGCTTTGTAAGGTGTCTGGAAGTAGCAGGTGCTACCCTTGTGAGACTCAAACCCAGGGAATGCATTCCAATACCTCATTAGGACTGTTCTCATCAGTACTACTGAGCCTAAAAGTATAAATAACCATTTTCAGCAGATTTCAGCAGATTTGTGCAGATTTTTATAAGAGTTAGTTTACCTATGTATTTTTTTTCCAAATGCAGATGAGAATTTAGAAAGCACTCTTACCAACACATAGACTCAGACCAAACTCTGCCAATTTGCAGTCCATACGAAGAAAACACTTGCAGTAAATGAGTAATTTACAGACAGTCTTTCAGGTTTCACTATGATATTAAATATATACAATTATTAGGAGAATGCTTTTTAAATTTCCAACTTTTGTTCATGTAAACAACTTCTGTACTTTTATTGTTTCAAGAAAGAAGTTCACAAATTCTTCTACATAAAATCAAGCCTTTCTCTTCCCATATCTTAGCTAACTAAAACTACTGAAAGAAGAATAATCAAGCAATCTCTTATTTTAATCCAAATTTCCAAACGTTCACTAGTCCTAAAAGAAAACTCCATTTATTTCATAAAATCATATGGAACACTGACAAAAAACAAGGTCTGTGATGGATAAACAATAATTTAGCTGTAGGAAGGTTAGCCTTTGAGAAAACTTTAATAATCTCTAGCATGCTATACATTACCTACAGATAGGTACAAGCTTATTCAATGTTTACCAAAGGTTCTATTTGCTTAAAAACTTACAAGGATGAAGTGTAGAAAAACAACTTTCCTAAGACCACAAAAAAATTTCTCAATCCTCCTGATCACAATAAAATTGAAAAGATTACCTTGAACTTGAAAAGAAAAGAAGGCACATCACTTAAAAGGTACCTCATATGATACCTTTATCCACCATTATTCTCTGTCGCTCTTCATGTAAAGGCAAACTTTGGGGCAAAACAATTTTTAAAACTGTGAATTCATGGACACATAACATTGAATGACCACATATTTGCCTTAGTATCAAAATATTAGCTTTGCAAAGTTATTCAGAGGAGCCAGCTTGCAAAATAAAATTCTGAACACTGAAAGCCCAAGGTAAAGTGAATAATAAAATAATTTCACAATACTTGATAATCTCTCAGTACAAAATGACATCCTCTAGTACTTGAAAGTTGTGAAGTGAAAATCACCTTGTAGAAATAATTACATTATTCTCTCTTCAGCCATTAAGTATTTTTCTTTCTTGGTTCACATATGTTCAGAGTCTTAGAAGCTGACCCATGGATTCTCTTTTTTTCATACTGCTGCCACTAAGGTGCTTTTATAACATTTTTAATATTATTCCTGGTCTGTTTCTGCCACTGAGGTTTGAAACAAAGAAGTTTTGGGAGGGGGAATTCAGTTAGAGTACAAGTATTAGGCTTCTCTAAAGACATCTACTTGAAATATATTTGAAAATTCTATGTGTTGCAAATGTTACTGCTGTAATTTATATATGACTAGGACATGCAATTCAGATTTCTGTATTAGAAATAAATATAAAGGCTCACATGGGCTCATGTACAACCTAATCCTTTCAGTATGCAGATATATAATTAATACAAGAAACTGATGAGAGTCCTGTAAATCATTGCTAAGCATTGAAAAAGTCATTTCACAGCTGTGACATCAACAAAATGCATCCAATGCCTGTGACCTCGCTTCTGTAAAAATCTTTCAGAAATGTGCTTGCAAGTGCTTCCTGTTTAATCTACAGCACTAATTTTAAAGCTGTGTTTCACAGCGTTATCACCACATTTTCAATTGTTTACCCAAGAATTCACACACTAACTTTATTGTGCAGGGTATTTAGAGCATTCACATGCAGAAATAAGATGCCTCAGGTCTCTTTCCTTGTAATGTTTGAAGAGACATAAGCAGTAATCTTTGCTGTCTCAGTATATGAAAAAAGATTTATTGTCTTTAAAGAAGTGCTGTGCTACAAAGGACTGGAAATTGGCAATGATTGCGGGAGAATGGAGGGAGCCTATTTATTTCTTAATCTTTATTAATAAATAAGGATAGAAAATATCTAAAGTTACACAGGAAGTTATTGAATTTACCAAGCTTTTTCCCAGGTCACTGACCTGCTGCTTTGTATTTAGAGATTTAACATCTTGTGGTTTGTGCTCTGTCCCAGGGAAATTGGTTACCTGTGGGTCCTGGCAGGGGAGCAGCTTTCCTTCTCCGCTTGATGTCTCCCATGCACAATGATCCTAAATGTACACTGGTTTGCCTGCAAGTAATTATAGGAGAAAACTATTAACAAAGGAAGAAAACTGCCACATAAATACACAGCTTGTATAATCTGAACCTATATCAAAACATTCTCAACTAAGATGAAGCTGCACAGTCAAGCCACCAATCTTGTTTATATTGAAACATAATTATGTTTGTTGACAAGTGCTCAGTATCTAAATGCAGCATCATAAATTGTTACTGGAATGAATAAATATAAATATAAAGGGAATGCTTTTTAATTTTCAAAACTGGCAATCTGTCTAGCTCAACATAAAACAAAAACACTGTTGCTCCTGACAGGAAAATAGCTAAGATTAATTATCTAAAGAGATCACAATGCTGTTTGTAGGTTATCAATTGGCTGGTAATGCTTTACTGTCAGAGCAGCATTTATTACATGGAAAATATTATCAATTTTTTTTAAGGTAAGATGAAGAATGAATGAGAAAACATGAAATAGTAAACTCTTCAAAGGTGCATGAAATAAACTTGTAGCATAACAATTTATCCTCTTCTAATTCACTGGCAAGTTGTGAGAATACCACGGAAGCACAATATCTGGTAGGCTTCTTGAACAATTATGAGCTTGCACTTGGAGACTGGAAAATTGATGGAGATACAGAGGATGGCAAACAAGCAAATGCTATTGCATTAAACCTACCTATTAGAAGTTAGTACCACAGAAAATGGTAAATTTGTAAGTGTTGACTTTTGGAATAGAATCTCAAAGAAAAATCACAGTTATTATTTTTCTTAAAGGAATATACAATGCCTGCAGAATGGAATACATGTAGCTGACTTTTTTTAAAGAACCAGAAAAGAAGGGGGAAAAATGCAGTAGTTTCTGAACTGCACAATTTTAATATGTATCTATAAATGTTACTGAGAGATGTGTTTCTTACCACAGTAGTGTGGTGAATTTTGAGAAAGCTACAAGCTGAAAATTGTATCTGACAATCCACTGCAGCATAGTAACACTCTGTCACTCATGGGATCTGGTTTCAGTGTGGATATATGACTTACCCTTAACGGCATTTATAAACTTTTTAAAGCTGGGCTACTTCTAAATGAATAACAAATGGTCATATACTGCTAGGAGACCTCAGATCTGCTCAATAATGTAAAAGAATGACAAAAATGCCTTGATGAGTAAGATGACAATGTACAATCCTCTGCATATTTCTTCTAAAAAGATACAGTAAATTAACAAGTACCACAGCACTTGTATTTAAATAATAAAATACTCCAAGAAACTTATGTTTCATACAGAAGTGCACTCTAGCTTCACCTAGTGAACCCTTATTTCAACACTTTTTTCCCTTTAAGACACATTTTCCTTGCAATTCCAACATGAAATTTAATCCTATTTTAGTATCCAGAAACTCAATACAGTTGAACTAGTAAACTAACAGGATGATAATTTTCAGCTCTGAATTTAGAAAGAAATCAAGTGTAACCCTTTCATAACTGATTGAACGATAAAGAAAATGAATATTTAAATACAATATGGGGCAACAGTAACTAAAGAAAATATATTTGAGGTGTTTGATCACCAACGGATCAGTATTTAACACTGCAAATGTGTCAAACATGCATCAAACATGCAGAATAAGTCGTGTGATAAATTATATGTTCTACAGTGTGAAACTCTTGTTTTCTGAATGAAAAAGGGAGAAAGTCTGCAGGAATACAAGAAGGATGAAAGATAAAAATTAATAAAGTCAGGCAATTGAACCTGAAGACCTGAGCCACAGCAGTAACAGTGAGCAGCATTTGAGTTATTTTACCAGAATTGATTATCTGTTACACTACATTGAGATATCTAGATTATTGATCTGTAAGATTATGGTACTGGAGTCTCCCCACTTTTCCTCCAGGCACAGGGAACGGAGTTGCAACAAATAACACTAAGTAAGGACTACTCTGTTATTGTTGTCACCCTTCATGTAGAACACAGCAGTTACTTTTTAATTTAAAATCAATGAACGTCTGAAAGGCAGCCTTGTTCCTCCAGCATAAATGAATAATTTGCCTTTGCCGATCACAACAACCCCATCGCCAGCCAAGGTGAGAGTAGGTATTTCTTTGTTGTTGTCAAAAATTCCCTGCGCCGCAAATAAATAACAATATGCTGGAGCACCAATTAAGCTTTGTCAAACCCAGTTTGATGGCCACTACCACCAAATGTTCAGCCAACTCGCGATTGTAAAGCTGCTTTTGCCTTTGCCAGGGCTTAACATTTGATATGCTCTGCCAGTGTAAATCACAGCAAAACAAAAAGCTCTTGTTTATTTATTTATTTAGAAAGGATCAGACAAGAACTATTACTGCTCTGGAACTGGCAGGTTAGACAAAAAGAAGCAGAGTTGTGAAGCTGCACAGTCCATTTTGAAATTCCTGTAATGGGAGTATTATAAAGTAGGGAGAACTCTGACTCTCAATCAGGCTAGGTTCAGCATTATGTTTCTTAGCATTAAATCAGAAGAACGTGGATTATAGAAAGGAAGAAAGCTATTTGCCTGCCTTCTTTCTACTTACCCCTAGCTTGCTTCCAGCTATCATTTATAAATAGTGCTCTGGAGGGAAGCTAGGCATTTTATTAGGGAAAAATAAAACTTGTTAAGACCACCTTGCCTGAAAACCTGGCTTTTGATGTGCTGGTGACAGGGACTGGAGCAAGCAGTGTCAAATGGAATAATTTTTAAGGAAAGACAACAGGAACTTGTCGCCTCATTGTATGCATTTACAAATAGAGGCTTTTCAGAGTATTAGGCCTAGTTAAAGCTGCCCTCTGGATAAAAAGTGCTCCCAAGCAGCCTCAGACAAGCTTGGGAGACAAACAGATGTGACTATGGTCCCTGGCGTTTGGCAAGAACACTTACTGTCAATAAGAAAAATATGAGCATGGACAGGGCATCAGCTGCACCACGGCCGAGCAGGCCTGCAAGTGTCATAGCAGCGGCAAAGTTGTGGCAGAGGGAAATAAGAGGGCTGCAAAAGCCAGGCTGGTGTGAACTTACACTAGCACGCCAAGAATTTCTGTTGTTGTTGTTGTTGTGTCATGCCTCAACGTATTAAGCAAAACACTGGAAAAGCTGCTGTCAATTTTTATTCATTTTTCATCTTGCACACAGTGGATTCTCCTTTCTACATGGTAAATAAGAGTGTCAAAAAATAAGACAGACTGGGAAGGCAGCAATAACAAAAATAATGGAAAAAAGCTATTGAAGTAATAAATAAACCCCACAAAGTTTAGCTATTAAATCCCATTAATAAACCCCATAGATTTGATACAGCAAACACTTTTATAGAAGCAATGACATGCAAAGCAATTCACAAGCATCTACGCATTTTTGTGAAACATTCCCTCTGATGGAAATTTTGCTATTTCCTCCCTAAATAGTGGCAGTCTCTTTATTATTTCTTTTTCTCAAGATATTAAGGTAATTGCCCTTACTGTGGTAACATGTCTAGAATTGTCTTTTTAAGCTCCCCAAACATATCCGTGCCTACACAACACAATCCCTTTTTCCACAATTTTCATAGCTCCACAGGCAAATATTTTTGACGAATGCCTTTTCAGCAGTTACACACATTCACCTCTCCAAGACATCTGTACCAGGTCATGCCAGATTTTTATCTACCCCGACCTCTGCAGCTCATGGACCATGAGGTTACATTCTCCAAATAAACACTTTATTTTGTGGGGGAGCCTACAGCTAAGCTGCTTTGAACGCAATAAACCTACTGAGCAACTGAGGACCCAAAGGCATTCCTCAGTCTTTCCCTGGTAGCTTTCACCCATGCCACCATCAGAGTTAAAGCTCACCAGTCACTGAGAAGAACAACACAATAAAATGACAGTAGGACAGCAGATACTCCCAAACATGTGCTCTAGTTCTCTGATTTATTACCTGCTTCTGTACTCACTATCATCCCAGGTGTAAAAAAACAAAACAAAACTTACTAATGAAGGCAGGTATGGAGGAGCGTTTTTTTAACACTATTTATCAAATTTCTGTACAATTGGAAAATCTGACACAGCACATTATTGTGATGTAATAATGTTTTCAAGAAGACTAATTTCTATTCCATAATTAGATTAATTGGTAAAGATCAATACATGCCTATCCATTATAATGCTATTAACATCTCTTACCTGAGGAAGAAACTCCTCAGCAAACAGTGACACCCTGTTCTGCCACAGTATCAGTGCATTCCTGCAGATGGCTGTAGAACTCTGCAAGCTTATCACCACTAGATGCTTCAGATAATGGAGAGGCTTGATGAAAGTTTTTAAGTAAACTTTTTTTACAAGACATCACAAAAAGGAAAAAGTTTATTGGCTTGTATTTTAGAAGGGACTTGAGAGAATTATTTTGAAGGGGAAATCTAACTGAAACTGTCAGTTCTCAGTCTTAAAATATGGATAAAAATAGATCTTCATGTGGATATGACTGTAGAAAGAATGCTGTAGGGATGACTTAACTCACTCTAAGCTTGAAATTACTGGACAATTTCTTACAAACTGAAACGGAGGAGGGAAGTGCGAAGCAACATCCACAGCAGCAGTTAAGGATGGAGAAAACACAACTCAATTATGGAGCCCAGAGAAACAAGTTAATAAAATTATTTAAACAAGGGAATGTGTGGAACAGCTCAACTTTATAAAAATCAAAGAATACCCTGAATAAACCTCCTGTTATTTAAGTACCTTTTAAACAAAACTATCACATAAATGATTCTCCTTACACAGAATGGAGCTGTAGTACAGCCTATCTTGTTTTTACATGACTTAAAATGCAGACACTGCTGTATCTGGTGGCCAGTGGAACACATCCATTAGTGCTGCTTAAACAAGGGAGTCTGGAGGAACTTTAAATCTTACTGATCATTCCTAAATTACCACAAGTGGCAGACAATGGCTTCAAGAGCATCAGAGTCAATGGAACAGTTTATGCTAAGTTTAGAGGTAAACACCATTAAAACCCTCTTATTCTATATTCTAAACATCTCATAACACTAATACCTAATTAAATTAAGACAAACATAAAATTCTACATTTCCCTTTGATTGAGTCTCCAGAAGTATGGATTAAATTAAAATGTATCACTCCAAATACACGTACCAAGCAACTGGGGCTGTAAATTTGGGAAGACTATTATGTATTATCTAGGTATAATGAATACTTAAACTATGCCTCTGGCATATGTATCAATATAACCACAGAAAAAATGCATGATGATTTCATAATATTACACTGAAATATGCAAGGCACATTTGTTTCTAAGGAAAATATATGAAGAACAATGTCTAAAGAAATTTAAAAGGAAAGATATCCTCTTTTCTTTGTGGTACACAGCTTGTCAAAACATGCAGCCCCTGGTGTCTCCTTGAAAACCCAAAGAAGGGTGGCATGTGCTGTAATGTTTATGTCCCATAGACAGTTATAGAGGGATGGTTCCCTGTCCACCTGCCTTCTTTTGCTTTCTTGTCACTTTTCTCAGACAATATTCAGGTGAAATCAGTTCCATGCTTGATTCCTCCTCATCCTTTATAAACAGTAAAGCTTTTCTTCAAACTTGTCTAAAGAATGACATCATCTATATAATAGATTGCTTCACCTACTTCTGCAAGTGTGAAAACCATTAAATTAACCAGAAGAGCTGGGCACTTTATTTCTCTTTTATTACATCTTAAAAAGATGCAATAAGCCCATGTACTCTATCAAACTCCTTTCATACAATGCCAATCTGTTCACAACATAATTTCAAGCTAAGGGTGACATACCTGTATTATTGAAGGTCCTGGTGCAATCCTATTATGACTAGAATATAGTCTTTCCCTGGCCCACGAAATTACCTCATCACTCAATAAATACTACATCCTAACACACTCCTTGCTGTTATCTTCAGCAGCACTTTTGCAATAGTTGTCCAAAATTTATTTGAACACTACAAATTGACACATTCAACTCCATATTGGCATAATTCTAGTGCACATGCTGGAAAATAAAAACCTGCATCACTACGTATGATTTGACATCCATACTCAAGTCACTTATGGCCTTTATTTGTGAAAAGAGACCCTAAAAAAATAGTTCAGTAGTAGAGGCCTACTGCCCTCAGAAAGGATAATGCATTGTTTTTTCTTGGTTCTAATTAGTAATTTAAGCATATGTTCAGCATTTAACTCTAAATGTTTGCCTTTTCCCCAAGCTCTAAGACAGCTGTCCAAGATGTGAATGCCAGAAAACATTTAAATATCAACATCTGTTGAATTATGTTAATTTAGTGTAATATAATTGGGCATGAGTTGGAATTGATCAAAAGTATATGAATTACACAAAGGCAAATCCAAACCAATATCTTGGTGTACAAACAAGTCACCAAGGAACACTGAGGGAATAAACCCAAAAAATACACTTCTGTCAAGAATAAGATACCAAACCCTCCAGTTTTCTTCAACAAATGACATGATTTCACACTTTCAATACAGGAAATTAATATTTATACCAACTTAGAATATAAATTTCATGTTAATTTAGAATATTTCTAAATATTTTTGATGGCAAGTTTCATTATTGGTTTGTGTGAAGAAATACATGATAATAATAATGCTCATATTCATGCAATGGTGAAATGTAGTTTGAAAATAGGTCGAGTAATAGAATGTCAATCTGTTATGGGACAATATTTCTTCACAAATTCTAAAGCAAATATTCTTTGGTTTCTTCTTCATCTTGCAACACCATTGCTCCTATTTGAGACATATGGGCCTCAGTCCAGCTCTGAAGTGATTTAGAAAATATCTTTATGACTTGAGCTGTAAACATGGATCTGAACAGATACTTTAATGGAAGGACTTGATAATGGACTCAGCTACACTATTTCTTCCAGATATTTCTGGATACATATTTGTTTACCAAGAATGAAATTCACTAAATAAGCTAAGTATGGAAAAATTGTATTGTTTCAAAAAGATTTAAAAAAACACATTTTAAAGTTCCAGATTACAGTCATGTAAAGTTAGGTTAAATTATTGCAAGCATTAATGTTGTGTTCAAAATCTTTTAAAATAGGTAAAGAATAAGAAGCAACACTAAAAATCCAAGTATGCAATACAGTAGCTCAAAAACGGAAGACAAAATATGAAAGTTTTATGTAATTTGAAGTAAACTACCCAAATTTTTTTCTAAATTCTTTCTCTCACTACACAAAATCAGAGTCTAAATAGAAGTCAGTGTGCTTATGCCTCAGAATTTTAGTTATTATGCACATATGATATTTAGGGATCCTTTTGAAATTAGTAGGAACCTGATGTAAAAATTGCAGAATTTAATGTGCAATAAAACCAGAAAGGAAACCCACCCTTCCTCCATGCACAGCTATTCATCTTCATCCTTACAATATCCAGCTTCCACGTGCCTTTGCAGAGAAATGCAGAGAGACAAAACCAAATTTCTTGTGGTGGGGGAGATGATGGGACAAATGAGTGGAAGAAAACTAGAGTGCAAAACAACCTCCTTCACTGCAGAGCTGCTTAACCGCAGGTTAAACAGTTTGTGGAATGACAGCGCAAGCCCCTGTGCACAGCTCCTTCTCAGACCTTACACAGCAGGAAGGGTCTTCAGACCTCTGAAGCACAAATTAACTTTATCCTTATGTCATTAATATTTTAACAGGTAAGATGAGACAAACAAAGTTTGAACTGTGGAGCACAAACTTGTGCAAGAAGAGAGCAAGACACAGCATCTAATGCAGCTGAACATGAGAAACAAGCACACTATGTGCTAAAATTTGGTTACTTCAAAGTGAGAGATTTGCTATCAAATCATTCAGCTGAAAAATTCAGTCCAGATAGTATATCAGGAGAATCCAGAGGTACGTAATTTCTAGAGGTTATCAGATTTTTCTTTTTATTTTACATGCTTTTAAAATCAGGAGAACATAGCTTCCTGTTAGTTAACATATTCTTGTGTACCTGGAATTCAATTTTAAATGACAAATTTTCAGTACTATTCAGCAGCTTATGTACCTTATTATAAAGTATATTAGATTTTAGTGCAAGAACAACAAAATTCAGAATGTAGTTTTATGTTAAAGATGGAAAAAAATCTGCTCAGATCACATGGAAAAATGTATTTGCAGAACAGAGCACAGTTCAAAATTTCTACTACTTTTATAAAAGTTCTCATTAAATGAGTTAAAAGATGATACTTTCAAGACATTAGATGACTAAGTAGCATTTATTCAATACATACTTTAAATCTATCCATGAACCACTACTGAGGCTTGAAGATTTCCATAAAATTAAAGCATCACACACTGGCTACATTTTGAAACAACAATTAAACTCTCATGGCCCTGTCCTCCTCTCCCAAGTGAAAATCTTTTCAGCACCTTAAAAATAAGGTCATGGTAGAGAAAACTCAATCAGGAATTGCTGTCTCCCAAAACAGCACAATCTTTTATCCTTTCTAGGGAAGAAAAATACCAAACTGATGGAATAATGTTGTCCCTGAGGGTGACAGCAAGGGAGGGAAGCAATGTGTCCTCAAACATTCACATAATTTAATCTGGAACTGCAAATATTATTAAGCAGCAATCATAACAGCACAGTTACTGCTTCACGGCACTCCAAAGAGGCGATAAAACTGCTTAGTTGTTAATTTCTAATGATGTAAACACATTTGGATTTTAATGTTGTATCTGAGTCTCCTGCATTATTAGCTCTGGGGTTATAAGACATTAACTTACTACCTTTAATAACTTTACACTTGAATTAAAAGGCATGTTTAAATATGACTTTTTTTAAAGTATTTTTGTTGAGAATATGATGACATAATATTCATGTGATGGCAGAAGCAAATCACCTAACAAAACAGCTATGCATTCCTTTGCTTTTCTGCAGTGTAAGTATGTGCACATCTTGGTGTATAATTTCCAAAAACCAGCTGAATTTACATCCTCTGGTATTGTAATTTCATTCCGCAAAAGCCACATTAAACAATTACAGTTTTTGTAATTAACCAGTAGTCTAATGTACAGTTTTCTTATCCCAATCCATTAACAGCTGCTCAAAAAATGTAGTAATTAATGGTTTCATTTATTTTTGGCAAACCTGCACCTCGACAAATAGTTTTGTATCTGTCGCAAATTAGGACTCTTTACCAAACAACAGATGACATGATGGGAAAGAGGGAGCAGGCAGAATCCTTGCACATCTTTGTCTCTTTAGAAGATCAAATAAAGAGCAGCTGTAATGTTATTTGTCACATCTGTGTAAAAAAGTACCATGTTCCATATCATCAGATGGAGATGAACAAGTGCTGTACAAATGCACAAACAGGGCTTATCATTAAAACTGGGAAAGACAGAAAGTTGCAATTTTATCCAAAACAATGACACACTTTTGAAAAGCTCTCCTCAGGTTTGGTGTAATTTTTCTCTTACAAGCTTTCTTTAAATACTAATTCACAGAGAACACAGTTATAAAAAGTGAAAACACGAGAGAGTCATCCTCTTGTATCAGCACAAGACACAAATTAAAACTGCACTGAGAACAATTAGGGAAAGGAGAAAGCGAGGGTTGCAAAAAACTGGGGAATTTCAGGCTGTGCTGTTCACCATGGCAGAAGAAGACTTCAAAGACTTCTGGCCAGCTCAGGTGATCACTGGAAGACTGGCACACATTGCTTAAATTCTTAACACAGCCTCAGTTAGGCAGGTGAAACCTGACACAGAAAATTCTACTCCACCTTGAAACCACTTTCATGAGTATGACTTAGCCTTCTTTCAAGCCAGGACAGAACTGCATAGGAACTAAAAGTAGATTTTTTTCCCCCTCTTTCAGAGGTCTCTGGGAGAACATTGGCACATGGAAAGCCAATACAGAGTTATCAGGATTCAACCCCAAAAAATTACTAGCTGGTAAGAATTTGGTTGCTATTTTCCTTACAGTTTCTTAATTCAGGCATGTACCAAATTATAGTTACAATACAGTAAGAAAAAATAAATATGTAGATGAAATAACTCATGGTACTTAACAGAAGCACACTACAAAAGAAATACGACACAAGACCTCTATGTAAAGGAAATAATTACACTAGAGTAACTTATTCAGAGTCCATGGTTTTCCCAACCTGCAATTCTCTTGCTTCCAGATTACAGCATAAATTACCTAGTTATGGCATCGACTGTACGACCGAAGGCAAATGTTGGTTAAGTATTCCGGTTATTCTGTCAAATGAGGACAAAGGTACTTCCCCTCTTCACAAGAGTATTGTGAGGAAAAGTACATTATGCATTTAAAGACAGGGAGATAGTTGTGTGATGAAGATCCACCCCCACAGTTTAAAATGCAATCACATGTTCAAAATCATGTTACAGGAATTCAGCAAAATATCCTTCAACACTCAACAGTCCCCATTGCTGATTCAAAGGAATCTCTTAGCCATGGAGAATAATCTCCTTTAGGTAATTTTTTTTTTTGTAAAATTTTAAGGAAGTGATTTAAGAAAATGAATTTTACCTCTGAGGGAAGCAAGCAAAGAGCCCATGACCAGCTCTGGCCGTTGAGCTGCCAAGCAGCAACTTGTTAACTCCCTGTAACTCAATCATGTGCAATTGTTTACCCACTGCCTCGGGCTACAGACAGACATTTGGTCTGCTAACAACTGTGCCAGATGAAGACATTACTATCCCAAGCTATTTGTTATCACACATCTGCTGGAGATTATGATCTCCACAGCTCTGCTGGAGGAAGAAATCATGTGAGCAGGCCTTAATATGGTTTGTACAAAACTAGCCAATTTAATTTAAATAGGTGAGTTGAGCTAACCAGGCTGGTTTTGCCCAAAGCATATTAAAAAATTCAGAAAAAAACCCTTCTTTACTGGCAAAAGAATAGGGGGTGAAAAATAGCAGCTGGAAGAATTATCTATCACCTTTAAGCAGAGTAGCTGATTTGGGAAGGAGACTGTTCCCATCCTAATGCAGAGATATTGTAAACGGAGAACTTTTTCAAAGCTCTACAGGAGAAGGAAATGCAGCTTTTAAGAGTATTTTTAGTACCGTTAACAATTTCAACAAGGAATGGGAAAAGTATGTATTCACAGATTAAATCCTACCTGTATAAGTAGCATAAATAGACAGATATATTGAAATGTATCAGTGTAATATAATCTATCCTGGTTCTAAGTTTTGCGGTGCAGGACTGTCCCCCTCCTTAACATCTGGTCCATCAGTAGCCATATCAACAGTTTTCTACAGTCTGATTATCTTGCCACTAGCAAAAGTTCATAACAGTTTGTACAGGACTAGATAATTATCATCAACGTTGACAGAAGAAACATAAGAAATTAAACCCAGTACAGTAAAGCTCATCCCAGACAATATGATTCCACCACAATGAGACAGCTGCAGACCACTGCCATACTTAGAGCTCCACTCCCTTCTGATGTATTTACAGAGTAAATTATTCCACAAGTCAGTGATCTAATGTAATAAAGGTATTTAAATATTGTCTACATGTGGAGACAAGAACTGTATTCAGTCACCCAAAAGGGGTAAGAAAAGCCAAGGCAAGCATAGAAAAATGTGTGTATGTACATATCTCAATACACATACGAAAACCAGAAACAAGCTCTTCCAGAATGGCAAACAAACAAGAAATACAGATACCTGAAAACTATACAAAAAAGACCCAGAGAAATTCAGTCTTGCAAAAAAAAAAGCCCCAGATTAGTCTGTATTCTGGATAAGTACAATAATTTTATATAATGTCCAAAACTTGTCCACTGCTGTTCTCTCACTGCATTTAGCAACAAAGAGAAAGGCAATATAAGGTCACAGCCACTACTTTTTGTATGCATCTTTTTAAGGGGATTACTCCTCTGAATTAGCTTGAGGTGTCCATATATTTTTATTATATATCTTGTGAACAAGACTGCATGCTTTGAGACTCTAAGCAGATGGCCTATTAAAAACATGATTTTTGTTGTAGTTTGAATTTTTTTAAAGCCATTTCAAGTTTCTATGGTAGACAGAGAGAATAGTTGTTTCCTAAAAGAGCACAAATAATTATTTTGAAATAACCTGACTCATTTGGATGAATCTGGACTGTGGCTTTCTGTACATTGCAATATATTATTAGTTTTATGTAAGCTCTACTTGAACAATACAGATTTTTTTTTACAAAATGCTAATCCTCAGTCTTGAATTTGCCACCTATTATTTCTACACAAAACCGACACGTTTACTGGGATAAGAGTCTATTAAGGTACTGTTGACTGGATATGAAGAGAGCTTGAAGATCACTTCAGGTTTTCAAGGCCATTTTACAAATCTCTATTCTAACTGCTCGTGCAGGTAAACATCAGCTCCCAAGACCTTCACTGGTCAGGAAAACAAACACATAAGTTATGATTCTGAATTCCTCAAATTCTGTTTTAATTTGCTACAGCATAGAAAAAATACTAAAATGACTCTGAATATAACCTGTTTCTTACTGCTCCCTTTATATCCACTTTAAACTCTCAGTTTTGTGTGAGCAGTCTAATAGTAAGAGTGCATTTATGGTGAAAATTTTATCTAAAGTTAAGTAATTCTAAAATTCAGAGTGAAAATATCATTTAACAAGTAAACTTGCCAGAAAATCTATGCAGAAATTTTTAGAATTCTAAGATAAAAGGTTTGATAGACAAAGATAATCAAAATTTAGATAGATGAATGACTGACATTTCTATAACCTATGTTTGAGAGCATGAAACCAGAACTAGTATACAATGAAATGGATTATTTTTTAATATGCATATTAAAAAAGAAACCCGTCTCTTTTTCCAGGTAATCAGCAAGGTAAGTACCAAAGATAATTAAAAAATTTGGTCTGGGTGACCATATATATACTAAAATTCAACTGCCTGACAGAAAATTGTCTCAAGAGGTACCATAGAATTACTTGCTGACATAAATTTATTGCAACTTTTTGAAGACAGTGATTTGATAGCACACTGTCATCTTTACAGGACAACCTAAAAATTCTGTAAGGCGTTGTGCATAGCAAGAGAAACATTTCTGTAGTTTCTCATTTGAAAGAAGCTAGAATGAAAATAATTATTTGGTAGAATAGATTCAGCAGGTGACTTGTACATAAAAAAAACCCCTCTAGAAACAGACTCCTAGATCAGTAACTTCAGGCCTGAACTTTTTGTCTTATAAGGGGAAGGAAAAGAAGATGGAGAATAGAATTAGATTTGTTTTTATTAAGTCTTCACAATGAAATGTTTATTGTCAAAATACAAGAACAATTTAAGTGTTATAGTATTTGAGTTATCTTCTTGATTTCAGATACGCATAATACAATTTTATATGTTTCCAGTGCTTAACTTACATGCCAGAAGCACAAACCTTACTTTGGCATCCATTTAATTCTGATGTTCTGAAGAGATTAAGTTTGGTAAGTGCAGTTGCATAGTCAACAGAAAAGGTCTGATACTCATATATATATTTATGCCACGCAAAAAAATTCTTGAAAGTAAGTCACAAAAACCCCCAAAAGACCCTTGAAAATACCCCAAAAGAATAGTGTAAGTTTTATGTAAAGATTTAAGGAATCAACAAATTCATAAACTGTACTAAAGGCAAATACCACACTAAGTTACCTGCTGGCTGTTTTTACAGAGCTGTTCTTCTTGTGTCCCCTCTCAGAGCGGTTGTCTCGCAAGAGCTGAAGCTGTTAAAAAAGAACATATTTAGAAGAGTCTCACAAACAATGCCTTTATATGCTTTTTAGAATTTCTAGCTGGACAATGAAGTTATTTCCTTTCTTGAGTAATCTGTCAATAGCTTTCACCCATGACTTTTGAGATGAATATTAATAGCATTCTAAAATAGTAGATCATATGTAAAAATATATATATCCACTAATTTAAAATGCCTAAATAATTGAAAATGTAAGAATTAAAGCATTTTCAAAGCATAATAGAAAGCTATGCAATTCACAATTTCACAATTAACTTATGTGTAAAATTTTATCATTTTCACAATTTCAATTAAAATTTTTGAAGTTGTATAATTAGAAGTGTTGGAGGACACTTAATTTACAAAACACTACTCAGGTTGGCACTTGTGTCTAAGCAGTTATGAAACAGTTATAAATTTTTCTAAGCCCCAGGAGCTTTATTAATTTGCAAGCTGCAGAATAAACAAAAACACAGTATCAAAGCTTCCTGTAACAGTGCGGAAGTGGGAGTAGTAAAGAATTTGTTTAACTGAAATGATGACTCAGCTTCTGAAACAAGTTGTCATTTATTTTTATTTTTAGAGAAGTAAGACTTTTCATTCAGATTATCTTCAACACTCAAAAGTCGTTTTCCAGCATTATGATGTTTGTCAGATGAATCAAGGTGCAATAAGTAAAAAACTACCATCAGAATGCTATACTAAAGAAATCAAAACTGGACAGTATAAAACTCCCACAAATGTTGTTTGAAATGTCTCATACATTGAAGAAAAAAATAGAATGAAAGACTGTTGAAAAACAAAGTAGAGGTAAATGGACCTAATATTGACAGCAAAGACACTTCAAAATCCCATGGAAGTTAGGAAATCATCAACGTCAAGACTCAGCCAACCACACATTAATGTTGTAAATGAGCACAGATTCAAAAAAATGCCACCAGTCTGAAAAACTGAAAATTTTTTCCCAAACTTTCTACAGCTTCCCTCTTGTACAAGGAATGTTTCTTGTCATTTCAACTATCTAGTTCTCAGATGCAATAGAATAGTTTATTATATAAATAAATTTATCGAGAATTTAATTGGTTGTCAAAATTACATTACACCACTATTATACCATTTCTTTTCTTCTCCTGTCTTAAAAAAAAAGCTCAAACTCCTTATGTACCAGTAACATCTATAATTTGTGACATTTACTTTACTTCACAATTCCTTAGTAATCTCTAAGTTACTAATTCAGTAAACTTCCAATAAGCTCTGAAAACACAGCTCTTAGGAAAGATGAAAAAAATCACATAAAATATTAAATTAGTGAAAATTTACTATTATCTGAGACAAAATTGATTAATTAATTCTATATCAGCTAAGCAGACATTTCTCATCTTCTAGGTTGATAAACAGTGCTGGCATGTATGATGTATATTAAGGTACTTCTCATTGTGGAAATTTTCTTATTTTCCAGCTTAGAATCTTTTAAGGAATTTAACAGTGCAACTTCAATTAACCCTATTACATAAGATGATCAAGATTAAAAAAAAAATTAAAAAAGCTACTCAAACTCATAGTAATCTAATTCTTTTTAAGTGTTTCTTCCACTAGGAAAATTATTTCCAAATAATGACCGTTAAATATGAATTATATAAACCTTTTTAATCAGGGGTTAAGTGTCAGTCAGCTTATTGTAACATGCTGGAATCTCAAAATTTACAGCTAAAACTACTATGTTTTATCTACTCTGGCACTTTTGGGTAAGCAGAATTGCTTGCTCTGGAGTTCAAAAGAAAGAGAAGGGAACAGGAAAGATTTAAACTATGACTTAGCGCAGCTACAAGTATTCATGATGAATCATCCCAAAATGAACCTTCCAAAGACTCTTCAGATTTTATTTCCTTTTGAAATTTCAAATCTATTTACATTTGCAAAAGTACCAGCAAACTGGCACAGACCTAAGGAAATCAACTGTTATGTAGATTTTTTCCAACTTAAAGAAATGGGATGCTTGTGTTAAATTTCAATGCATTGATGATATATTCAGCTACTTTTACTGAATAGATGATGTTAACTACATATTTACAAAATGAAACCAGATTTATTTTCACATTTCATAGTCTTGGACAGTAAATTCTGTTTAGACCATTCTACCATTCATAAAGACCGGTATTCTTCCATGACTGAAGACAAGCTAAAGAACTAAGTGCTATGCTACTAATCAAATATTAAATATGGCTTCACATTCCTGCAAATACATCTCTAGGCTTGGATCTCCCAGGGACTGCACTGCAGGGACTCAGCAAACAAACTAATAAGGTATTCTCACCAATATGTGCACCACAATGGAGATTTAATAGCTCCTTTTTTACTGCTGTAGTCATTGTAACCAATGAAATGCAGAAAAACTGATTTGAAGATCTTCCTGCAGAAGCTTCCCCACTTGTGTAACTGGTTCTGTATTTCTTGATTTTGGGAGAAAAATGTTTTGCTTTCCAGCATTTTGAGAATGGTAACATTTGGAGTTACCACAATTGACAAAATGATTAAAAAAAAGATTGGCATTTTCATTTGAACATTAAAACCTCAAGAATACTAAAGTGAAATTGCATGACTAATTAAAGAGTTTTAATTAAGAGAATTTTGGAAACGCACTGCTGTTAAAACATTTACTTACAAGAAGATATGAAATTATACCTCCTCTGTTTACAATTTCTTAAAATATTAGCCCACTACCTCTGGAGTAGAGGTAGTTAAAGTTCTTTATACATCGCAAGTAAACTGTTCTTGATCAAAGCAGTTCTTACCTGGCTATGATCCTTCCTAGCCCCAGGGCTAAACCAGTGACTGTGGGAGAAAAAGAAAAGACAGGTTTAACAATATAACTACCAAAGCACATGCTGTCATGTGACCAGTCCATGCGTGCTTTTGGGTATTTTATTGCCTGCCAGGAAAATACAGCCTTTGGCAATGGTTTATTTTAATGGGGTATTTTTATTGAACTCTCTAAGTTTGTAATAGTTCTGAAAGAATGCACCACAGATTTCACTTCTGAGTAGCTGCTGGCTTTGTAGGTAATTATATTTTGTCAAACCAGCTAAAATAATACATAAATGATGGTATTTTAATATACTACAATGCACATGCCATAAATTAGAGTAATTCCATATTTAGTACTGAAGTGGTACTTTTAATGATTATAGCTGAAAAAACTTTAAAGTAGTTTGGACTACCTGATAGCTGTTAATGTATTATTTCACAAACTGAGGTCTGAGTTTGAATGTAAAGTGAAATACTAAGTCTGAAAACCCAGTGGCTTCGTATCTCCTACAACTGCAAAACTGTGATATTGGCACCTTATTTCACAGAGATGGAAATTTGGAGTAAGATTTTGATACAGAGGGCGGTCACAATGTGCCTCTTCCCTCAACAGCAGTAAAAGCATGATAATACTGGTTCACATACACACTATGGTCACAAAGAACTGAATTACCATCTGAATGGAGCTGTAGCAAGCATCATACAAACCTGCACACTTGCAAAATGAAAAGAAGAAAGGGAAAAAAAACCTTCAACAAGGGGGATCTCAAGTTACATGTAGTATCTACATACTATTTGTGTAAGCAAACAATAGCTTTTGGTCAAGGGATAAAATAATTCCATCCATAGCAATATTGCACAAAAAAAGAGCATCCCATTATCTGCTATTATGCTTGCATGTTCCTCTAGAAGTGTAACCAAAGATTACAGCTTAACCTAGCCATGCTTTTCTGAAACAGCTCCATTCAATATAATTTAGTCCCATTTTCTCCCCTAAGCAGCCATATAATGACACTTAAATTTTTACTTTAATTAGTACACTGAAAAGATTCCAATTCCATAGAATTGACTGGTTTAAATCTCTTTTATTTTCAAGTCACAAATCTTAAAGTTTGGTGGCTTTTTGTCACTCAGCTTTTCAGGGTTCGATAATGAGCAGTCAACCCTCTCATTCTTGCATAAAAGACCAGCTGTCACCAGAACATCCATACTGCTTTTTCCACTTTTAAGGTGGTTAAGGAAAAGGAGTGACAGCAATAAAGTCAAAGGTATACCTTGAGACAAGGTAAATATCTATATATTTTGGACACAAAATGTTCATCAACTGCATTCAATAGTTCAAAATCCGGTGAAAACTGGGAGATTTTATGTACACACAACTTTGATGCTGGTAGTGGATGGAAAGCAAAAACATCACATTTGCAAGTGATTCAACAAATAAGATCACAATCGTCCACAAGGCTGATGAAAATCAGAAATATAATGGGTTAGATTTAAATTCTACATAGATAATTGTGTTGTCTCTGACCAGTGCGAACAGCACGTGCTCAAAGAGGAGCAGCAAACTGGGGTATCCTCCACATAAACTCTTGTGAACTGCAGCAAACCAGTTGATTATAGGCTACATGATCAGTAAAAGCATATTTCAAGTGAAAAAGTACATCAAAGTAATTGGAATGCACCTCATATTTAGATATTAAAAACCCTTCAAAAAGAATAAGACCTTTTTTAATGGGAAAGTGATACATCACACTCATTTTTAACTTTTTTCCCATTCCCTTAATTACAGTATTATTTGTTTGCTTGTTTCTTTCAAAATAAGCAAAAGTAAAGCCCATAAAGTAAAGCCCAGTTGAATTACTACTTGGTAATAATAACTTAGGGTAGAAATAACTTATGAAATAAAAACCTCTTGAATTTACACACACGTTATCAAGTTATGAGATTAACCAGAGGTGGATTAGTGCTGCAAAACAGTTGGTACTGAGGAGCTCATGTCTGTAGTATCTCTGCTTAGGCAAGTTTTGTTTTAAACTGTGGATGATGTATCTAGTAGCACTTAGAACACATAAATGTATCCCCAAATATACTATTTCCTCATAATGTATGTCTGTGTTTTAGAGTTTTGATTTGAGAAATAAAGGCAAATGTAATCTTCAAAGTATTCAAAAGATGTAACCAATAAATAATGCTGTTAAGTGTTGTCAGCTGAAGAGAGTAAGAGTTTACAGTAATGAAACACTAGAGTAACTAAACAAAGTGAATTACACTCCCTATTTACAGGTGTTTAAACAATTAATTCAATATCTTTTTGTGAAAATTATGATAAACTTCCCCCCATGACACCTCACATGAAAGACTGGAAGATGTGATGCTTCTGTATTTTCATACATCCCATTTTTGCTATCCAGTCTTAAACAAGTTTGTATTTTAGGAAAGGATACTTAGAAAGTTAATAAAAATACATTTATAAAGCACTGAATTTCATGTTTCCTTAAGAAACAAACAAAAAAAAGAAATAAAAAGGATTGTAAGTACTCTTATTAAATAAAGACCATCATGAAACTGAGCTGAGGCTCTCATCACGTGTTTGTGCAGTTGTAAAATGTGGCTTTCGGGCAGAGGCACCACTGTAAAGCTAACAATAACAAAAAAGTTGTAACTCCCATCACTGATACTCACTCATGGTGTAGAGAGTCCTGGGACAAGTGAACTGTTTTCCTGCTACCACCTGGTCCTGGAGTTATCTAATGGAAACATGAAGGAAAAAAGAAGTCTTTGAATAATGGGCCAGCATATGCACAAAATGATTGCTTATTAAGAAAATACATCACGAACATTAAATACAAAATAGAGACAGTATACTAGATACAGTAAATGCAATTAGCAATATCTGCAATTTTTCAGTAAAGTCTGAGTGCAGAAAGCGCTATATGAGATTCAGGAAAATCCTTTACGTGCAATTCTGATTGGATGTCAGACATAGAGATGTTTACAGATTTCAAGGACCTAAGCTACTTTTCTGTAAGTACTTTACCTCCAAAAAAGGAAAGTCAGATGTTTTGAAAATCATAGGCAATATAATGTCCTTATTTATGGCTCATACAGCAATACATTTATTAAAAAAAAACCCTCCCAACACAAAGCATTTGAAATTCAAGTTGACATGGGATAGAAAGTAAAGGTAAAATAATTTTTACCAAACTGTACCGTAGTCCTCGTCTAGTGGTTTATATATACTCTAACATAAAACATGCAATATCCTCATCTGAAGAATGATCTTCAGAATGCACGAGAGCATGTGCAGACTTTTGTAGGTGATGAAATTCTGATATTGTTCAAGAAAGGATTCAAACAGCTTTGCTTTTATTTTTGCAAAATGCTTAATTCATGTGCATATGTAGATAGGTAAAAGCAGAAGAATAAGAGACAACTCATGATACACATGCTCAAGGAACTAGAGCACTAGGCAAACTATTCCTGATGGAAAGAATGAAGAAGCAAACTTTCCATTCCTTGGAGATAATATTATAGTCAGGAGATAACCAGAGGAGGGAATGAAGTCAGATGTTCTCACAGTTTTGACAGAAGACCACAAAAATTCAATGGTAATACATTTATATGGCTCAGGCTTGTCATAAATACATAAGCTGGACATAAATAGATAAAAGCAGCTCATTCATTATTAGAAGAACAATGAGCTCAACTCTTATAGTAAAACCACCCTATTAATCTGGTGTTGTAATGGAGAAAAGGCAGGGCAGTCAGAACTCCAAGTCTGGAAGAATTTCAAAGAATGCTCACTGAATAATTTGAGAGCTCCACATGGTTAAAGAAGTTGACCAAAATCTGCTTCTTTGACCTGGAGAATGATGTCACTCTGGGCTGAATTAAGAAACAATGAAGTGCTGTCACTTTTCTGGCTGATGGGGATAAAAAAGCATTGGTAATATCCTACCTCTGAAAAATCTATGCAAACATACAAATCATAGTAGAGGAAATCACGACAGCACCTACTGCTTTATTCCCATTTGGAATTTACTGTTTTAGTAGACTGATCAAGGCCTTACACAGCCACAAGATGATAATAAAACACTGACCAAATGCTACTGTTTCAATGTCATAGTTCATCTAATAATAAAACTGAGAAATGGCCATTCACAAAGACAGACGTGGAAATAGAAGTCAGTATTTTAATACTGGCTTATATTAATTAATTAACTTCCAAATTTTAAGATTAATAACTAAACTGTTACTTTAAAACTAGAGGTAAGCATGCAGCTCAGCTCCTGAGAGTTATATCCTGCATTAATCTCAAAATGAGGTTTTCATGCTATTCCAGTGGGTATCCCTGGAATACAGTAATCCATTTTCTACACTGTGGCTATAAGAAAAGTGGACTGTGCCTATGTCATGCTTTGTTAGAGGTTCATGATCACATTATCTCATGGTGGGCCTGACACTTTTATTCAGTTTACAGTATGTTCTGTGTACAGGCAACTTATTTCCTTTGCCAGGGCTGCTGACAACCTTTTCCACACTATATTAATCTTGTTTACAGACTTTATCTTGGTACAAATATCAGAAAACTCAACTTTTTATCTCAGGGAGAAAATAAACAACATGTTGACAGAAGCAAAAGCTATTTTCTGGACTAAAATTGGTTGTTTACCTGCAGCCATACTCATGGAAACAAGTTTAAGTTTCCAGCTTACTCAAAATACATAATCTGAAATTTAATAAGCATGGAAATTTCAAGAAAATTCACTTGATAAATTGACTGTTTTAAAATAATACAGAAACCAGAGAAGCAGGTTTTTCCACCAATTTATATGAGAATATGAACTTGCCTGGAATACAGTTACAAGTGATCACCAAGTACAGTGTTTAGGTTTCTCCTGCACACCCCAGATAGCTTCAGCTACCACACAGCCACGGAATATTTATAAAACTAAACTCACAAGGTACATACATACAGACCTTTGCATAAAACTTGCTGCTAGTTACTCTAAGATTCCCATTATGTTAATGCAAATTAATTCCGGCTTGAAAACTTACCTAGGGTACAAAAAGCTGAATCAAACCTCACTGCCCACCTTCATCTGCTACCTCATTGTTACAAAAATCTCCAATATTAATAAAGTTCAGGGTAATTTCTGAAACTTTTAGTCTCTTCTGGCTAAAAGTCCTTCCACCACTGCTTGAATAAGATGAGAAGGTGATGGCTGTATCCTGTTCATAGAATCTCTGAGACACAGGTACTCCAACTCAGACACAAAGCACTCCTGGCCTTGCAAAGATTGCTTTGCCTGAGAAATTATGCCCTAAACTAATGGACACAGAAAAATGGAAAAGTATTCAACACTAAGGGGTTTTGCCTCAGAATACACAATACCATATACTGCTGTCCAAAACCACAGTTGGGGGACCATCAAGTCCAACCTTCAACCAAGTACCACCACACCCACTAAGCCGTATCAAAAAGTGACACATCTGTTCATCCTTTGAACACCTGCCAGGATGGAAATTTCACCATTTTCCGTGGCAGCCTGTTCTAATTCTTAAGAACTCTCAGTGAGGAAATTTTTCCTAATATCCAACCTGATCCTCTCCTGCAAGATACTACACGTGACAAATTTCAGAAATCACATAAGAAAAGATGGTGGGATTAAAAAGAAAAAGGACAAGAAAGAGGATTTTGTTGCGGCATATGTTGCAGTTGAGATAGCCACGATACACAGAGTATCATCACACAATTTCAGAAAGCTTCATCCCATACAGAGTAACACCATAGCAGTTCAGAAAGCTTCAAGCATCTGCCTTCTTGTTCTTTAGCTCAACATTTTATACTGCTCATTGTGCACTGCACCTGTGTGCCCTCTGCTCCCTTTGGTGATCGGTCAGTGCATCTGGGCACTCCATGTCTCATTGCTTTCAGTGCTGGTCACCTGCTTTTCACAGCTGTAGCCCATTGGGGATGAGGCTCGGCTGCAGCCCCACTCCCAATTACCACAAACTGTGTGCTTACAGGATTTCATTCTGCAAAAATAATATTGAGCACCTCAACTGTCATTTTAAAATGTCAGTAATAGAAAATAGAGCATTTCAACTGGAAGGAACCTACAGTGATCATCTTGACCAAATGCCTGACCAATTCAAGGCTGACCAATTTAGAGTGTGTTGTTAAGGGCATTGTCCAAAAACACCGACCGGTTTGGGGCATCAGCCACATCTCTCAGAATCCTGCTTTAGTGACTGAACACACCCTTGGTTAAGAAATGCTTCCTGATGTCCAGTCTGGACCCTCCTTGGTGCAGCTTTGCACCATTCCCATGTGTTTTATTACCAGGTCCCAGGGATAAAAGATCAGGCCATCAATACTTCCCCTCCTCGGGAAGCTCTAAGAGGTCACCCCTCAGTCTCCTTTCCTCCAATCCAGACAAGCCTGGAGCCCTCAGCCACAGCTCACAGGACATGCCTTCCAGTGCTGTCAACAGCCTTGTTCTCTCATCTGGACATATTCAAGGACCTTCACATCCTTCTTCAACTGTGGAGCCCAGAAGTGCGCCCAGTGCTGGATCCTGTGAGATCATCCCCCCTTCTGAGCGGCTCACACCACTGAGGGACAGGGAGCAAAGCACCCCCAGCTCAGTCACAGAGTGCTTGAACACCACCACTTACTTTATGTGAACAGGCTAAGGGGTGTCCAAGACTGGGAAAATAAAAAAAGAATCAATTTGGTGGATCAATTTATGCATCTTCTAATGAAATATGATAGTGCTATTTTAATTTACATGTGCTGTCGTTTAAAGAAAATCATGCCATGTGCAAAGAAAACCCCATGACACACTTGCAAAACAAAAATGCTACACTGTCATTTAACAATTCTGCTTACTTTTCATTTGAAGTATATTTTAATGTTCAGTTACTGAATAGTCCATGAAAAATCATGAATTATTTTTTAAAGACACCTATGATACAAAGCTCCCAAGTATGGATATGCTCAAGACTCAGTATTTTCTTAATATTTTAAATAATATTAACAACCCTAATATGCATACTCATCTATACTTCTTGCCCTTATTTTTTCCCATGTTATCACACAATCAATTGAGCAAATACATTCCCTGTTCATAATTTATGTTCATCTTAGAGCATAATATTTTTGAAAAAACATAGATTATGTCCTATTCATAACTGTTCCTCAGATATATCTTCCATTATTGAAAGACTAAGTTTCTTACAGATTAAGCAGTTTTTAAACATGGAAAGTGATTTTTTTGCCTTTTAAATTAGATTTTAAGCCAAACACTCCATAGCATGTGCAATGAAAAGATACTACTGAACTGATTTTTTACAGGATGCTACCTCCTTGTTATGATTTTGGTGGACTTGGCAGTGCTGGGTTTATGGGTGGACTCAATCTTTCTTACAGGTCCTTTCTAATCTAGACAAGTTTATGAAGTGCTTAAAAAAAGCCACATAAATAATTATGAAGTATTTGACTTGAAAGCTTAACTTAGTCATCATAATATGTCACATTCATAGCAGGCAAAACCAGTAAAACTTCAGTAAAATTTTGCTGGACACTAATTACACAAATAAACTAGCTGCTTTCCTAAACGAAAGAATAAGTTCCTTTTTCTGCTCTATAAACTAACTGCTATGATCAACTACAGCTTAAAAAGTTCCATAGCAAATCCAATTTTCTCAGGCAGGATTTTCTGCAGAGAAGCTGTTTTCCAAAATGAAATGCATCTGAAATCAAATCCCGGAGAACAAGTTTTTGCAGGAAATTACAGCATGACAACGTCAAATTCATAATTCACAGATCTGCAATTGTCAATTTATAGGAAATTAAATCAAACTATATCAAGGGAAGAAATAAAGAAATACTTATTCTCCACATTTTATTGCACTGATTAAAAGCAATGCCATAATATTTTCAGCACCTATTTAGTACTACTCATAATCCTTCTCCACTAGGAACCTTAGAAAGTATAGGCACTAAACAAAGTTCTGGATTTAAAATACATCTTTAAAAAATATAGATGCACATTTGACTTGGAGCAATATAGAAAACGATGAAAACAAAAATAGCTTTCACAATATACATTACTGGAACATTGCTATAATCCTTGCTTGACATTACCATTACACTGTTATTCCCTCTGAAAGCACACTCTTGCTGAAGGGCCCAAACTGACCATGCCAGAGCAGCATCTCTTTAATGTACACATTACCTTTAAGTGATGCTCAGTCAAACTCCACAAAGTCTCCATGAAGACACAGCTCACTGGCACAAGAGTTCTATACCAGTTTCTTGCTACTCTAGTCATATTTCTTTAAAATTAACCTCTTACTAACACAGTGTTGCAAATATCAATGGATCACTGCCATTCTGCTTGCAAAATACATAGAACTGATATGGAAAGAAAAAAAAAAACAAAAAAAGTCAGAAGGCATGGATTTTAATCCTAAAGCAAACAGGCACTTCCCTGTACATGTTTTACCATTTTCTCTTAAGGCATTTTTAAAAAAAGAGAAAATAAGAATAAGTAGGTTTCTTGGTGTCACAAAATATGTCCCAGCTCCCCAATCTCTCCAGTGATTTCACACACTGTTAAAGAGTTTTGCCTACATTTCTTTTCACACAACTCATCAAACTGCCTCTGTCTTCTGATATACAGCTTTCAACTGAATGATTAACAGATGGAAAAGGAATACCATGAGAATATCAGAGACCAAAAGAAGAAAACTCTACTATTGAACCTAGCTACTTCAGAGAAAAATAGAAAATTTAAATCCCATGTATAAAAGCAAAGAAGGGAATTTCTTTGTAAACTTTTGCTATTTCACAGTTTTCTCTGCTACTTTTAAGACAAAACCTGAATTTGAAGTTAAATAAATATAAGTTTAAAACAAAAAAGTACTTTTTTGAAAATAGACTGGCCTGGGTGCAATATTTTCTGTTTGTTTTAAGTTGTAACATTAACAGAAAATATCACACATCATATTTTCTCCTAAAGCTTTGTCAAAGGGACCTGTTTTTACATGCTATAGAATATATGCTATAGAATAGCCAGAGTGTTTCTATGCTATAGAATAGCCAGAGTGAGTTTAATGATGCACTGTAATAATATATATTAGTGCATGTCCTGCTGTCTAGGTGTGTAATACAGTAACACTGGAGGAGCTACTAGAGAAAATAATACTAATATATAATGTAACAGAAAAAACTGTGAGGAAAGCATGAGGTAAACTGAGAATTTTAAGTATCCCATGTGCAAGGAAGTCAGTAGGAGAGTTTCTTCTGAGATTCCTAATATTTCATATGAAATAGTACTCTGTGGCACTCTGGCTCCAATAACAGCTCACAACACTGCAAAAAATGGACTGCCTTAAAAGTCTCAAGAAGAAAATATAAACCAGAAATTCATAGTTTTTATGTTTAAGTTAAATCAACTCCTTGTAAAAAGGCAAATGGTAAGATTCTCCTGACTGCAAAGACACACCAGACAACACCACTATTTCAATATTTTATACCAAGAAAGGGGAAATATTCAGGGCAGCTGTGAAACAAAACAATGGCCAAAAGTTTGTTATTTCAGTACTATGTAAATAGCTATTTAACAAATTTAATTTAAATTAAACCAGATTTACCTTATTTGGGAAATGGAGCTACTAATTAAATGCTGCAATAATATGCTGCATATATATATATATCTCTAAAATCTTTATGATGATATTCTAGCTGTCTGTTTAGATATAAAACTTATTCTTAGATGAAATCTTCACTAAATCAACAGGATTTTGATTTCAGTAGTGTTGGGACTGTACCCTTATTAGTTAAGAATAATCTAAAATGCTGAAATAATGTTTTACCTGGTAAAATTATCATCAATAAGTAAGTTACCCACACAGTAATATAGGGAGGAGGAAATAGCAGAGCAGCAATTAGGCTACTAGCCTTGATCTGGGAGATGCTGGCTCCATTTGGGAAAAACAGGAAAAACACTTAAACAAGACCCTCCTTTCTCTTCCCCTAAAAGGGATCTGTAATAGTATTTCCTTACTTTGTAAAAGTAATACAACAAAATGACCGTAACGATTGTACCAGCAACAAAGGATGTCATCAAAGCATTTGCTTTGAGTCTGCTTGAAGCACAGAAGGTGATTTTTATACCTTGCTGCCGTGGGACTTATTAGAGGAAACAGAAAAACATCAATATTTAATGCATTTCCATATCTGAGCAGAATTCCTGCCAGCAGAGCCCTTTGCAGGTACCAGTTGTACAGTGGCAGCTCATGGCAGCCTGAGCTGGCCGGGTGTGGATTCAAACCCCAAGCACAAACAAAACCCCCAGTTCCAAGTCGCCGCCCGGCTTCAGCTGCAAGCTGTGAGTGGCCTCTACTGGCTGACCAAAGGCTACAGGAGTCACCAAGCTTCTGCTCCAAGTGACAGCTGAGGTTATCCAGTGTGGGGAGAAATGGAACAGAAAGAAGATGCTCATCACTGCTACATCATTCACTTAGGCTGGGGCTAAAAACGAACGGCAAACACGAGGTCAGTGATACAACAGACAGCAGGAAAAATGTCTTTAATGCCAGTGTTCCCATCTGTCCAAATATGTGCTGCAAATAGATGCATGCAGTAGTCCAGTTTCCAAACTGACAACGGAATTCAGCAGGATGCACTGTGCTAGCTCTAAAGGTGGAAACAAACTTGAAACTCAAGTAGTGTTTAATCTGTATGTTACGTATTTTGTATGAAGAGTGAATTACTTCAACTGCAGTATCAACAGTTTGACTTAGATGCACAAAGAGAAAGCTTGCTGCATCATCTGAGACATATGAAACCAAACATATAACTATTCTCTATAACACATAACTATTCTCTTCATAAAAGTGAAACAGATTTGGCCTTTTCCTTATATATAAAATTAAAATCAGTAAAATACAGAGTAATAAAAAAAAAACAAAAACCTGAAGGATGAAAGTGTGTCTATTGCCACAAAGATGACCTACAATTTCCTCCAAGTACATAATTATTTATTGTGAAGAAAAAAATGGGGAATAAAATACATATATATTTTTTTAAAACCACAATAATTGCAGACAAGACAGCTTGGAGAAAAGCTGTCCAAAACACGGCAAAAATACTTATTAGATTATTGTGCAATGTCTGTATCAAAATTTTAAAAAAATTATTAGACAAATAAAAATAGGGTCAGTAGCAAGGAAGTGTTTTTTTTTAACTTCACTTTTCTTTTCCCTAGGAATATGTACCTGATTTGCCATTCTCTCACATTTTAATTGCAGGTTATCAAGGATTATTGTCAAACACAAGTGACTACTGATGCTAAAAGGTGATTGTCTTCACGAGCAGCCTCATGGTGCTCACACACAGCCTGTATTTCCTGATATTTCCAGCTCCTGTTCTGAATTCTTCCCCATCTCAGAGTTCCACCTCATTTCAGAATTCAGTCCCATTATCTCCACTGCTCCAAACTGTTCACAGGGTTATCTAGCTGACATAGAAGATAACCCTCCATCTCACTAGACACCACTGGGATATGACATGCTGACCCACAGTAAGCCTTGATTATTAGCTTGAAACACACACCATATAAACGGAGCTTTGCGCCAAATAATTTGCTTTAAAGTCTTTCCATTCTACTTACACATTAAAACTCATTTTGAACATGTTGACACAAGTTCCATTAATGTATACATTCATGAACACTTTTATACATAGATGCATTAATATTAGATTCTATCATCAGGAAACAGTTGAAAAATACTGGTGGGACTGCAGCCTGCAAGTAATGCCTATTTATTTACAAAAAGGGACAAAGGATTTTAGCATATGAATGAAATGAAAATCAAATGGCCAACCACTGCAATGAAACAGAATGCTCCACTGCCTGTTTTGCACTGATGCCTACAGCCTTCCAGAAAAAGGACTTGTAGCAAACAGAAGAACAATGAGATCCCATCTTTTCCATACCATTATACTTCCACTGACAGGGAAACAGGTGAGGATTAGTAACCCCTGACAGATCTGCTCAGATAATTCTCTTCTTCCCTTCAGCCACCAAATGGTTTCCTATTGCAACAGCTACAGTCCTGCATGGGTTTAAAGTCTTGAACTGTTAAAGTTTCATTTGCATGAAAAACTTAATACCTTTTCTTTTTTCCAAGGGGCAACCAATGAGCTGTATTACAGCCTGGACAACAAAAACCAGGCAGTACCTGCGCTATTATCAGGAGAAGGAGATGATAAGAAGACTGAGCACATGAGAATGCTGATAGCAGTGTGAAAAATTTCCCTTGTGAAGAAAACAGTTTAGAAGACTGTGGATTAAAAGGTTACACTTTGCTAAGATTTGGAATAAAACACCTTTCAAAATACATATAGTTTGATCAATAACAGATGCTGTGAAATTTACACATTTCAACTGCGAAAATAAGAGCATGACCTTTTGCCCTTTAGGTTAGATGACATTTAAATAATTAGTGCCCACAAAACTATTTTTCTTAATTTCAAGCGAAATTCTCACCAGAAGGGCTCTCAACAGTGGCAAAATAACAGAAAAAAGGCTGTAGGGGAGCCTCAGTCACAAACTTGGACAGTTTCACTGTTTTATGTGGATGACATTTCTCATTATTTTGAACTGATCTGTACATAAATGTTTCACACTACAAGCTTACATGACTAACAGATTTTAGAAATCTTTCTGTATTTGCCACTTTTTCTGCCATCTGAACTTCTAATATACAACTACAACCATCAGATCAGATTGTAAATGCCAGTAGAGATGAACAAGAGAAGCATGCAGAAGCTCAGAAATCAACTTTTCATTGGGCATTTTTTAGGTCAAGCTAAATTCAGGCTTAAGGTATATTTTCAAATTTTCTCCCCAAGCAAAATGACATAGAAATAAAACATATTTTAAAACATGCTACAATAAATATACTTCTTCTTAGTAAGACATTCTCTAGCTTTTCCATTACCTTGTCTTCAAATATAAATAATTCATAACTTCTACTATAGAAGAAATGGAAACAAGGAGGTTCTAATAGGAAAAAAAAAATCAAAAGTGGGAATTTTACTCATACATTTTAAAATAAACTCTCAAGCTTTTTAGGTTTAATAGCAGTGCCATGCTGACATATCAACACTTGAATAAGGTTGCACTGCATTTCTTAATTTCTAACATAATGCAGATCCCAAAGATCTATCCTACTGATTGCTAAACTCATGAATGGATTCTGAACAGACATCATCAACTTTGATTTGAAGACTAAATTTTATTATTTTACTCTCAAATCCCTCCTTATCAGTAAGAGTGCTGTGAAGTTCCCTTTGTATGGTATCAAGCCCTATATGATGGAAAACATCACAGTGTGATCTTAAGAGAGCTGAGTTCCTTACAGTAGTTTAAACTTGTAATGCATTACAGTGATAACTATTCCAAAACATTAATTCACAAAGGAAGGGAAGCCTGTGTTCCAGGAGCAGGATGCTGCTTCTATTTGCTATCCTCTCCTCCAGCAAAATGAAGCAGCATTGCTGGTTTTGTGCTGTCAAGGAAATGGAGTTTTACAGTGTTTCTGTCAGAAAGTTGTGTTCAGTATCAAAAAGTGAAAAACTTTTGCTCTCCTAGAAAATTTAAAACAAGGTACAGAAAACAGAGTTTAAGTACTCCCTAGATATGTGTCTCTGTGAGTGGGGACAGTGGCTGCCTCTGTTACAGGGTAGAAATCAGGGCACTGTTCTCATTTACAGGATCTTCTGTCCCTGGAAATTACATGGGGGAAAGACAATTCTCTCTCCCTGATGACTCTGGCAGCATCAATTTTACTTTTCTGGCCAGATCTATGAAAATAGGATTTGGTGACTCTCCAACACATTAGTTGCCTTATGCTTCTGAAATTCCTGACCATGTACAGGAAATATTTTCCTACCAAAACCATATCTTCTACTTACAATGCATCACTGTAGAAAAAAGAACAAAAGGAGTATCTGGTTTGTTGAGTCCTGATCATATAGAGGATCAAGTAAAGAATATTTTTCTCTCTGTTGCAAGTGCTTCATGTGTTCCAGGACACAGAGAACAGCACTACTTTTCAGACAGAAAGCTGTAAAGCACATTTTGTCAGGTCCTGGAGAAGACTGACTTTCTACCCATCTCAGGGCAGACATCACACATCATAGAATTCAGGCCTTTGGTTATAAGCAATTCCTAGCAAAACTTCAAGGAAAAGCTAAATTGCTCTTGAAGAGTTAAAAGATTATTTTCTCTATTATTAAGGGATGAAAAAAAATCAGAGAAGCCAAAGAGACAATCTTTACACAGAGAAAATTTTGAACCAAACCCCAACATTTGACGTTTTTATGGGCATGTTATTACAGAAACACGTAGAGCTAACTTAGTCCCTAATGAAGACAAATTGTCCTTAAAACTCACAACTCGTACAACAGTATGACATGACTCACCAAAACAACATCCAAGACAGGGAAATGGAAGTACAATGTATTCAGTAGCCATTTATGAGTGACAGCCCTGCTGCTTAACATCCATATGTGTCCAGAGGCCTTCATAGACTATTCATGGTATAATCTGATGATCTCCATGATGCAAACTTCACTTTCAGTCAAGGGGAAGTATTTTTCAGTACAAAAAAAATAATCATTCTCCAATGGGATACTGGAATACATATTTGATATTAGTTTGGGAGGGAAGGAATAGGGAAATTAATTAAATGAATTAATTAATTAAATGAAATTTATGTGCAAATATTACTACAAAAAAAGACAGTATGTGGAAAAGAACACCTTCACAGAAATCTTCAGCAAGATAAAAACTAATCGACTGTTGAAATATAACAATAACTATCTCTTTATAAATAGTGCTTGAGGAATTCTTTGAATCTCTCTGCTTTGTTCAAGACTCAAAGACATCAGGTCGATATAATCAGATTCATGTTCTCTACCATCCCCAAGATAGCTGAGTAAATACCATCAACACAAAGCCTTGCTGAACCTTGAATGGCTGCTTGCCATTCATGATGGTTGTGGTACAGAATTTTTGAAGTGAGTTATCAAGTTTTCATTTCATTTGCTGCCAAAGCGTATCTGTGATTTTGCTTACTAAATGCAACTTTCAGCATCAGTACCTTTAATTTAGCTAATGAAGCAATACTATGTTGATAGACTATTCCATTCCCTATCAAACATCTAAAAGTTTAAACAGCAGAGCAGAGGCTTGTTTGAGGTAACTTGGCACATTATTAAGCCTGTTTTAGTTTGCAGGGAGGCTTAACACTAGAAAACATGGTACACTCCAAACTATTGATACAATGCTCAGATTTCTCCAAAGGAAAAAAAAAATCAAAATCGCTGGTCAAGATAAAGCTCATCCATTCACTTACTAACTGGACACCAACAGCATAAATACTGCATTCCACAAAGTTAACTGGAAACTGTAACATTTATAAAGAATTAGAAGAACTCTGAGTTTAAGAATAATTCATAAACAGCTCAATTCATGGGGAAAAAAACCAGGCACACCCACAACTTTGGCTGAATGTCTTGTGAAATTACATTTGATGGCAGCATTCAATAAATTGTATATGTTGGCATAAAACTCCGTTGCATGTATCATATGCCCGATGGCATTAAATTGTGTAGGCTGCCAAGAAGAAACATTTAGGGAAACAGTCATTTAAATTTGGCATTATGACCCACAAATATTTAAGTAGCACAAAAAGAAAATAAACTTTGACATTTTATAAACGATTTTAAAAATAATAAAAATACAGTGATATATTAATTAAGCGCAATGCTGTTGGCACGAAATAGATGTTCACTGAAAAGGTGCCATAAGTGCCATGAAATATTTGGGAACATTTTCAAGTTCTTCCAGCATATAGTCATATACTGAGGAAAATATTGAATGGGAAAAAGAAAGCTTACAGAAAATTCTGTAAAGTTATCAAAGCCATTCATATTCATAAGGAATGGAACATCTTACTAGTAAATTAGAGGTCATCTGCCCATCAAAAGATGGTGCACACTGAGGGAGTGCCTGTTCCATGGGGTGGGGGAAAATATGACATTAGTTACATGGTTAAGACACCTTCCTGGAAAAGCAACATTCACACACAATAATCTTTAGGAAAAAAAAATTAAACATCTTTCCAATTCTTAAATTGAGGGATGCAGATATACATCCTTTGCCTAGCTTATCATCCATAACATCAACTAAACAAGATTCAGACAGATACAGATGAAGTATCCTGAACCCTGAAAATTTCATATTCATCTAACTTAATACACAAAGAAATACTCTGTTTTCTTTTAAAGACACCATTAAAAATATTTGTCTCATCTCCTAACACAGCTAAATAGCTTATCTCTGGTACAGGAAACCTAGGAAACCTTTCCAGAAATGTATTTGTCTTCAGTCTACAACAGGAATTTAGAGTTGTTCCCTGCTTTTACTTGCAGATCTGAGAGATCACCTCTGGAAGCTTCTGCTCTAACCAAATATCTACTTACTTCTATTGTAAGATATAGGGATTGCACTACTGTTTTCATTGATTCAAAGTGAAAGCTTATCAGCTACAGAAGCTTTCACATTAAACTACTTAAGAGATATTTTGTGGCTAAATTAGCAAACGTACATTTTCCATTTGTATTTTACCTTAAAATTTCTGACATTATTTCCTATTATTTTGTATGATCCACCATTATAGCACCATTTCACTGTGATAAAAAATTCCTCTTTTTATTGTGGGATTCTTCCATGCCTCTGGAATTCTTTGAATAGGCTACATTCATCTTCAGGTTAGATTGTAGTTAACTATGTGAAAAATATATCTACTGAAAGGCATAATAAACAACACAATGCAGTGCTCTGGACTGATTAACGAATTCTGTAACATTGTGGTTTGTTAAACCTTAATATTTGTGCTATTTCTGCCATTTAAAAATATTTAGGAAGAATTCTATCTTCAAGGTTTAGTATTTGAAGTCAAATGGTAATCACAGAAACAGAAGAGCAGGGGAAAAACTCCTTGATTACATGAAGACTGACACATGACATCCTTGCAGAACAGAACATCCTTGCAGAACATCCTCAGGCAATTGGGGTATGTTTACTTTATCATGCCAACAGGCCTACCATTTTACAATTTAAAAGACCAAGGGTTGGGAGGATCAAGGGATTCTGTTTTGACTCTGTTGGTGTATTTGTAGTAAGAAAGCTTTTCAAACTATGCTTGGAGATTACTGCAGTTTAAATGAAGGAGCCATTTTTAAAACCCAAACATTTTAGTGTTCTCCTTCATCTGACAGAGTCAAGCAATGAATGCCTTCATGCCAAAAGAATAATCTTCTCTGTATGAACAATATTTTCTCCCGGAAGTGCTTTAGGATTTTGATCAACACAGAAGTAAACACCCTTTTTTGCATCCTCTCAAAAGGCTTTTGGTTTCTACTAAAAGATATATTTTTTTAAACCAGGTAAAATACTGTGAGTGATCTATGGCAGAGTTACAAAATCCCACTGATGAAATTAAGTAAAACATTACAAATATGAGACCTCAGTAAAGAAAGTGGACACTTGGGATAAGTTAATTTCCCATTGCCTCATAGTTTAAAAATTCTGGAAAAGAAGTTCCTGGAAGTTCAAATTTGTAGAGTTCGTCAGGAATCCTTATTAAATAAATGTCTATCAATTTTTGAGCAGAATGAAATCTTACCACTAATACAATGGAGCTCTTTCCTTTCAACTTTGGAATACATTTCCCCACACAGCAAAAACGTAAACCTGCAGACCATGGTGAAGATAACACACAGTGCAGTAGACTAGAAAGACCTAGCAAATCCCAAACAAAACCCCACTAGCACCCCCAAGGCTGCAACCATTTATTTTAATAGAGCACTTAGGTTTTCACTAGGTGTCTAAAACAGAATAAACACAGGAGATGAGACAATATACCTCACAATTGTTTCTAAAGTTTGCTGACATCAGAACCCATAAAACTTAAGGCTGAAAGGATGTGCTTGCAACCCTTTGCATGCATTAAAGCAATCCTCATCTATTATTGGATCATCACTCAAAATCGGCTCTTAGAAGTGAAAATCTGAGGTTTGAAACATGAAATTTTAAAGATGCCATGCAGCAACAGAATTATAGGGTAGGTAATCTTTAAAGTACTTGAAAATGGAAAGACCTAGGAACCCTAAGCAGCAATGTCACTTTTAGTTAATGTACAATATACCTATCTTAAAAGCTGGATTCTTCCTAATAGATAATAAATGCAATTCCGCTAAGAGTATTTAACTTCTCATCCATATGACTCAGATCCATAAATAAAAATGCTTCCAATTTAACAGTAATTTCCTAAAGCAGACTTTGTTAGGCATCTTAAACAGATCTGGGTGTATCATTTTAGGAGTGGAACAAATATTAACTTTATTTTCTCAAACCTACCCTTCCTGCTGGCTATCTGAAGTGACTTTAGTCTGAAGTGCTCCAAGTCACACGTCAAGACAAGCCTCTTTTCATACCAGAAATGGTATTTCATCTCCACTTTTCTCTCCTTTAAACCGAATAGTCTGAGGAGAGAGGTGGGACATCAACACATTCCTGACATACCAAAGTTTCCACCAAAGCATTTTCTGGTGAAATAATTTATTATAATGCATATTTTCCTTAAGAATAAATTGAAAAAAAAAAGCAAAACAAAATAAAACAGTAACACACGTACTGGCATTATCACTGTGGCATCAGTGCATTTATCAGCTTTAGAGCAAAAATGCAAGCATGCAAACCAGAAATGTCTTGTTTTACAAACAACCTTGTACATCATGACACCCTGTTTGTACATCTGCTGTCGCTACCTGATGAACAAGTAAGGACTTGCATTTTATCAGAATTTAATTACTTTAAGTTTACATTAAATATAACAAGTTTATTCCAAACCAGAGGGGAGATACCTTTAAGTAGTAAATTATGTTTCTTACACACTAATACCTCAGACTAAACCCACAAAACTGCCAACTCCAATATTTTAATGTGTAAGTTGCAGGTTTTTGACAAAATCCCCACATTTAGCAGTTCACTTCAGAATATGAACATTACTACAGAGAGTCTGTGTAGATACATGATTTCCAGCTTTGTTAGTTCCAATTTCTTTCACTTACTTACTTTTCTGAAGGGACTGGCCTTTCAGCTGATATAGATATGCACATTAAATGATCTACAATTAATTAATTGATAAAGCTACCATCCTTCTACTAGCTGAGGAGTCAATTCTAAAATGTGCACTCATAAATATTTATATTTCCAGGACAGCAAGCTTCAAAAGGACTTGAAAAAGGAAATGCCAAGATCTAGAATGCCACATCTCCTTCCACATTGCTAGACTGTAATATTTGTATTTAACAGTTAATTCTTTCATGAGGAGAAAAGGCTTATTGGCTTCCTTTTTTTTGAAGCAGTTAAATGTATTTAAACTATAAATATCTGTTTGCTCTTCAGCAAAAACAAACTGCTAGATATTTGAAAAGGGCAGCTGTCACATTGTTCCCTGGGTGCAACACAATGGCAGGTCAAACTTTCGTTCCTCTTGTCCTACAAACAATTTTCAAGCCCATGCTCAGTAAATAAATTTGGTCTCAGCACTCCCAATCAGGGCTGCACAATCCCCTCAGTAGCAGACCTATGATAAATGGACTTATTTTCCCAAATCAAACACTTGAATTTAAATTCAGATGAGTTAATGCAAAGGTCAACATTGTAATCAGTTCTTTTGATCTTTATAGAATTTCTAGAGTAATACATAATAAATCTGAAACAAGGCAATTTGCAGCTCTGTATGTGTGGCTGGTAATAAAAATCTTAACGATTAGAGCCTTTATGTACTTAGGGAACGTTTTATAGTAATAGCTATAGTGAGAGCCTCAATGCATGGGGAATGATGGCAATAGATAACACTGAAAGACATGATTGCTTGATTCTTTATATAGTTTATACAGTATGTATAGATTATACATTATAAATTAAAGCACAGTGTATCTGAAGAGTTTCCCAATGTTTTTCTGACATTCTATTTCAGATTTGTATCCTCCACAAAATATGGCCTTGATAAAAACTTGTGAATTTAACAACAATCTCATATATTGAGATTTTTATTGTTTCATATACTAGGATATTACCTCAGTTAACTGTAAAAAAAAAGATGTTTGTGTACAGTGGGTATATATGTCTTTGTATCTTTTCTCTAAAAAGGAATACTTCTGAAATTACATACTGTACATCTAAATACATACTTCTGAAAGTATGTATTTAGATGTACAGTATGTCATATCTTATGAACAAAAGATTATTATTAGACAAAAATACTTCAGTTGAAAACTGGAACATGCAATCATAGCAACAGACTAAAATGTCAGCAGTCGTAAGAGGAAATACTTAAGAATGAAAGGTTATTTTTTTAAGTCCCTTGAAACTTTCTTGATAATAATCAGATAACTACCTAACCACTCAAAGCTGTAAAAACATTTTTACGGTATTCGCAAACTGAGACATTTAAGAATTGGTGTTAGAGAACAGCTTCCATAAACATACAATTATGTAGCAGAGTGAAAATAGGCTCTAGTTTAGGAACTGAAGGAAGAATACTTTTTCAGAGAAACTAAGACTAAGCAGCTTTCAGCAATGACTGTACAGGAAGGACCAAGAATTCATCCATGGAAACTGTGACCAAGGATCTCACTATCAGGACATAGCACTTGTCTACATCCATTCAGTGAAACTGAGAGATAAATAAAACTGATCATTCGTTTTCTTCCCCTACT
Source organism: Peucedramus taeniatus (assembly GCA_013400575.1). NCBI lineage: Eukaryota > Metazoa > Chordata > Aves > Passeriformes > Fringillidae > Peucedramus > Peucedramus taeniatus. The sequence goes on along the minus strand of WBNO01013157.1, from coordinate 2,734 downwards.
CAGAAGTCTCCTATTCTCACACATATCTCTGGAAAAAAGAAAACTCTTCTTTATCCAACTCCAAATTCTCTTAGGTGTTAAACAAATTAAGCAAACACACCATCAGACACAGCGTTACTGAAACTAAATGGTGTTTGTGGAAAAAAAAGTGAGGCTTATTGTTTGGTTTTGCTGTGAGACCCCATCTCTTAGGTAACAAACAGAGCAGCGACAGTGATCCTCCTGACATGCTTGGACGAATGTCTTAAGTCTCATCAACTGAGATAACACAACTGTTTTAAGTGTGACTACACTTGCAGCATCATATAGAGGCTATGAAGTACAGCTAAGCCTAAAGAATTCTCTAAAGAATCTGACTTGATACTCCATGACAGGTCTATTAAAAGTTATCATTAGTCAAAAATCAATACACCCCAGTAGTATATATAATGGATTAAAATCACAGCTGATCATCTACAGAAATAATTACTGATGGGGAATCTTTTTCCAATAGACATATTCCTTGCAGCACTTCACAAAGAGCCTGAGTAAGATACTGAAGAGCAAAAAGCTAAGAATGCAAAGCTTTGAAAAAACTCCATTAAGTTACAGCAACTAGCACTTAGGCAATCTATCTGTGGCAAATGCAGACAAATCAAGCTTTCACAGCTCTAAAGCTGTCCTTTTGAAAGAGGCTGCTGGGTTTTGGCGACTCTGAATTATTTTGTTAAACTTCCATCTCCCCTCCTCAAAGAATACTGGTTTATCAAAATCCTATTCAAGAGTATGGACTGACATTTGTAAAACTACCCCCATGAGGGCTTTCTCCAGCCTTTCATTGTTCTTTCTTATAAAAAGCAGTGGAAGCTGTGTGCTATGAAACAACTGATAAGTTCATGATGAGGGCATCATTCTAGGATGACCCTCCTTGAGCAGGGAGGTTGGCCTAGATGACCCACTGTGGTCCCTTCCAACCTGACCCATTCTGTGCTCTGGGAACACACTGACTGAACCATGGTGAAAGGACTTTGCTTCCTCATGTCACAGCTTCCTCACACACCATATTGGTGACTCAGTGTGAAGAAAAGAGAGGGAAAGAATGACATACAGGCCTTCAAAGACAGTAAGAAACCATGTAAATTTTAAACTCTGACTAATAATGTAATAAATTCAGAATTGCAAGAAGGTAGATTCAGATACATGAAAAACTTTCCTAGGATAAGATCATGGACCATGTGGCAAAATGCACAGGAAGTCAGCAATGATGGAGATTTTTCAGCTTTATAGAAAAACACCTGAGAACTGATTGTTTTATTTTGAAACTGAAGGTAAAGTGACAGTACAAGGAAGTATGACTGATATGTCATCATATTGGAGAAACTAGTTATGCTTTTAGGTGTCAGTTTGACTACATTCTTTATTAGGAGTAACTGATGAAAAAAAAATGCAGGAAAATTAAATTATCATCTTAGTACCTTGTATACTGAGCTTCGCAGCACAATTGATAAGAGAACAACAAAAGAAACAAATCCCATACAAAAGCCCTAAATGCAAGGTATGAATCTTAAACTACATTTTAAACTCAGAAACCTTTCTGTACTGGAGTGTTGCCTGCAACAAACCAACCTGAAAGGATCTTATGAAAAAGAAAAGCACTCTAAATTTGGAAAAAAAAATCGGGAAAGGGAAAGTAGTGGAAGGATAATACTGGAAAAACATTCAGTTAAGAAAACCATATTTGTCACCACATTCTAAATGAATATAAACAGGCAGAAATGATTTTGTCAAGGCTAGACAAGAAACTGTAACAGAAAATACAGAAAGATGGGAGTCTGAGCAAAAGATTAAAATTGTATAGAAAGACAGAGAAAGAAAGGTTGTTTCTTTAGCAAGACAGCCAAATAACACGATTTAGAAAGAAAGCTAAGTCAAAGCTGACACTCACTATTGACTGATATGACAAAGGCTGGGAGCATTCTCCACAGTGATTAAATAAGCGAGTGCCATATATATTAAGAAAAAATAAAATAAAATAAAATAATGACAGTCCAGATGGGATACTGAAATACTAAACGTGAGAGTGAAGGACTGTGTGATGTGGATATCCACATCGTTATAGACAATGACTTATTGTAAAAAACTGTTTTTTTTTATTCTTTGCTATAATAATTAAACACCAATCCCGCATACTAAATTCTTTCTATTATTCCATCTGCTGGTATATTCCTATTCCATCTTCAGCTATAGCATTATGAATATTTCTCTCAGACAACTATTTGTTATTTCTGTTTGACCTGAGAACATCACAATAGTATACAATCTTTATTTTTAAGATCTATTTAACAAAAACTTGCTTGCAGAATAAGAGCTACAAACTTTTTTTCACCTGGCAAATTAGTCTCCCCCACATGCAACTATAGTTTAATAATTAAATATTTTGGTATCATAATTAGTGCAAATACATATAACTGTTAAGTAAGAAATATAATAATTAGGATGTGCATTATACAATTATCCTGTAATTATACAGGCTTTCTAAAAATTTTCCTTGAAAAGATGAATGACCATTTTAAGAGATTCCAGAGTCTTTCAGAATTTATCTTGTGGATTACATGCAAATAATCAGGTATATCACAGATTTAAATAATGGAATGTTTTTTCTCTAGAATAAACTGTCTGCAAATGCAAACAGTAGAAATGGCAGAGCAGTTATGAAATTAAAAATATCAGCAATGTTATCTGACTAAGGAGTCTG
>WBNO01013156.1:0-19003 GCA_013400575.1 Peucedramus taeniatus | reverse complement strand
CCAAACCATTCTGGGGTTCTGTGGTCTAGACCAGTTCCTCTCTCTCAGCAGGGTCAGCTGGAGTTGGTTGTCCAGAACTGTCTCCAGTTAGATCTTGAATATTTGCAAGAATTGAGACTCAGCCTTTCACCTTATTTGCAGAGTAGAAATAACTGTGCTGTGGAAGAAAGATTTTATTGGGAAGGCTGGGTTCCATGGGAGTTGGGAGTAGATGTCACAGGCAGCCACTGCTGGGGTCACTGCCCTGCTGAGGAGTCACTTAGGCAGGTCAGTACAGACACTCTGCTGCTGTGCTGTCCTTCCTGGGAGTCAGTCATGTCATCTGGTGCCATCTCTGTCTCACAAACAATTTCCTGAAATCCTCTGTGTGTGCTGAGGAGCTGGCTTTCCCTATTCCCCACTGCCCCTAGAGAAGAATCTTAGTGTATTTGCAATTAAAAAGTAAAGGTGGCTGTAAAGAAAGCTCCTGGCACAGAGGTTGTGCCAGTAGGAGGATTTAGTTACTTGTATGTTACAGTAACTTAAGAGTTGCTAATTAAGAAGATAAAGCTAGTTGAAAAAAATATTTTGAGCTTCGTTTAGACCCTCTAATCAGCATGTTTAAAATATTATGCATGATGGTTTTTCTTACATGTGCAGAGTTGTTTTTGCCTAGTGCAAGTTTTACATGCTAGCTAATAGACTGTTTTGATAACAGTTAATCAGAGAATGTCCTGTGTCTGTGAAATGTTATCCCTGTTGTTTTCTGTGAGGCTGATGAAGGCATCTCTCTTTCAGGGCTGCAGGTGTCTGCAGCTGATTCCTCTCCTCCTCGTACTTTTAAATGTTGTTGTGTGCTGAAGGAGGGCAATTTTCTGAAGAGCTGCTGAGATAATACTGAAAAATAGAAGCAGGAAAAATGTCAAGTCTTTCCAGTGAGACTTAAAATACATGTCTAAACAAGAAAAACTGAAACCCCTCCCCCAAACACACAAAAACTCCCAAAACCAACAATAAAAAACCCAGGGCAGAGCAAGGTGGTAAAATGCTGGCAGTTAGACAAGAGCAGAATATGGATACTGAAACAGGACCCAGGGTAATGAACTCGGTGTTCTGTTCCCTCTGTTGGATGAGCTTGTTGCTGAAAGATGTATTTGTAGGTTTGGGGAGTCTTTTGGCTTGTAAGGCTTTATTTGTTGAGTTTTTTTATAAGGCTGTTCATGTATCTGATAAATGACTTATCAGAATACCTTGAGTTGAGCACCCTGCCATTACCAGATCATTTTTAGGTTCTGCCAGGCTGTCTGTTTGCAGGGAGCTCAGTACAGGCTGGCTGCACCTTTTGCTTCCCTGCTGCATTCCAGGTGTGTGCCTGGGCTGATGTGCTGCTCTCAGCAGCCACGCTGCCTCTTGCAGGAGCCCTCAGCAAGGGTTTGGCCAGAATTGTTGCTGTAGCACACTGCAAACCTCTCTTGTTCTCATGGTCAGCAGTGCTGAAGAGCATTAATTGATCCTGCTGTTCTATGAACTAAGATTTCTTGTCTCAGAACCAGAATTGCTGTCACTTCTTTCTACTCTGTTTTTATGAATTGCCTTGCTTGCTACACAACTGCCTTTGGTTCAAACAAATCTCTTCTTGCTGGAACTTAGAACATTTCTGTCCTGCAGTTTCATGAATGACTTTTCTCTTGCATGTTAAGGTAGAGGGTTTCTGGTCATTTACTTACCTTGCCCAATTTAAAAATGCTTTCTTCAGAACTTTAGTTTGCATGATGTGCACCCTGGAACCACAGCCCTCTAATGAACTGCTCCATCCTAGGTGTCGTTAAAGGAGAGAAGATGTATTCATGTTGTGGAAGCAAAACAAAAAACACTGGTGAGACATTTATTGTAGTCATCTCTCCTGAGTAATGCAGGGAGTGCAATGGAGTAGTTCAGATTATGGCATTAGGCTTCTAAAGCCATTTTTAAGAACTTGTGTTCACTGAGTGAAGGTCAGTTGTGTGATTGAGTTCTTAACACTGGTATATTCTCATCTGGATAGAAACTCTTCATGAGAACTTTTTTTATTCATTCATGTGAAGTTTCTGATAGCATGAGTGCCATATTTTTGTTGTTTTTTTGAAACTTAGCTATTAACAAGAAGTTAAATGCCTGGCAGGGATGAGCACCTCCATTGCTCAGTCTCACATGTAAGCCAACTACATAAGGAGCTTATTCTAGCAGGAGTGCATTTCATTGAAGTAGTGTGTTGTATTAGGGTCTGAGTGTGCTGTTCTGTGATGATCCCTTCCTCCCATCCTTGGCTGTCACAGAATTTCTTTTGACATCTTCAGGTTCTTGTGACCACACAGCTTCATTTTTCCTCCACATCTAAATTAACCTGTCATTCACAAAAAGAGCACAATAACTCAATACACAAACAGCAGACGCCACTCGTGGGTTTAATTTGCTGTGTTGGTCACTGAGTTGTTTTTAAAACTTTAAAAGTGTCTTTTAAGCTCCAAGTTTAAGATTTTCTTGACCATATTTTGATATTGCTGTTTGTTTGTAGGGGTTTTTGATGCTGCTGTTGACTCTTGTGCTTTTCAGTTAGAAGCTTTTTTTAGTATCTTATGCACAAGAAGTAGTTTATCTGATGATGTCAGATTGTTTCCAGAATAATCCCCTGTAGCGTCTAGCACTGTGAGAATCTGAGTGAAAGTAAACAAGTTTACAGACAGTAGGTGGGCAAAGAGTGTTTTTGTTTAAGTGTTTAGGTTCATTCTTAGTTTGGTTGTATGACTGTGGGCAAAATTTGAAAGTTCCTTTTTTTGCTGTTGGTTTTTCATTATGTCCTGACCCAACCAGCGCTCTGTGTAAGACTGCAGAGGAGACTGAATGAACACGAAGGCTTTGGATCTCTCATGGAGGAGGAGATTGCTTTGCTTTCTTTTTGACTCATTGCAGGCAAAATTCCACAATGGAAGCATTCTAGAACCAGAGTCTTCCACCCAATTTCAGTGATTTTTGGATCGCCAGCAAAGAAAGCATCCAAACCTCAGTGCATAGCAATGAATTAATCTGTAAGTTACTTAGGGCCACATCAGGAAACACTTCTTGCAAATTTGGAAGTGGAATAATGAAACAATCCTTGGGACATCAGTTGTATCCCCTATATATTTAGTGAATCTCGTATTTGGATAGATTTTTATTAAGTCCCTGTATTTGTACAGGAAATAAACATAGGGCAAGTGCATAGTGGAACCCCAAACCTTTCCAGTAAAGACCCATGTATCTGCATTTTTGTGATGACAGGCACTACATGGGCCAGGAGTAGTGAGAGTCAATAGATGATCATTTGTATTCCTGGTAAACTCTAGTCAAGAATCAGGGATTACAGGTTGAACAGGAATATTCACTTCTTCCATTGGGGGAAATGTTTTACCAGTGGTGATAAATACAAACCATTTTAGTGTAGGGAATACTATAAACTTGTTGCTGTGCATATATTGTACATTGCTGATATTCAGAAGTCCTTACTTGAAACATAATTATATTTCATGTATTTGAGACGATCTTTATTATTTTTAATCAGGGAGTTGATTTTAATATTCTAAGTGGAGGTGACTGCATGTAAAGAATAGTGAAAAATAATTTTATATACCTTAACAGTAGTAAGCTGATAATTATTATGTATTTACACATACATTTCATAAAGGTTATGGCATCACAGGTAGCATCCTGGAAAGACTGAAAACATGATGAAGGGCAAAACACCCTGAATTTGTGTGAATGCTGTACAAGCCCAAATGGTGGTTGGTGATTAGTACTTCACACATGCACCTGGCTTTTCTGGGAAATCCTTTGCACTCTCTGAAGGGGAATGGCCATTGGTGGCTATTTCTGACTCTGGTTTTGGTGGAAAATTTGGCCTTGTGTGTCATTTAGACTTTGTGACACGTGTAGCCTCCCAGGGCCTAATGACTTGTCTGCAGATGGGCTGTTATTTATTACAGTCATGTAGAATAAAATTGATTGTCTTCTAAAATTAATTTTTCATTTGCCTCCAGCTCTGCTTTAATAGAGGACACACAGTTGCCTGTTTGCAGAAATACTGTTTAATCACATTAATATCTCAGCCCCCCAGGCTGGTGAAGATAATTGTACAAACGAACAGCAAAATCTGTATCTTTAACTTCTTTTTATGATTAAATTATGCAAATGACTTATCTCCTGCCCTTCCAAGCACTAATCATCTAATTAGGAATGATGTGTTAAAGGGATGGTTTTGAATCAGGAGAAGGGGAGAACGGAGGTAGCAGAAAATGGGACCTGACAATGAAACTGCTGAAAGTACTATAGCATTACAAGATAAATCTGTGTATGTGTTCAAAAAGCAATAATAAAGACTTGCTGTGCTATTTCTAGTCCTGTTTTAATGCAGTTTTTCATAAGAAGATAATTCTTCTGTCTGATCTTCACTCATAATTTTCCATATTAAATTTAAATTCTATATTATTGTTGTTGTTATTAACTTAGTACTTTCTCTTCCAGTTCTCATAAACAGTGAGCACAAGTGTCTCTGCATTTGGCTTTAGTAATAGAATGCTTTGAAAGACAGAATAGGTTTATTTGTAGTTTGCTTTTTATCACAGTGCTTGTCACTGTACTGGTAGATGTCCTGAGCCTGTTAAATACTTCACATATCTCAGTTTCTCTTTTTTGAAAGCTTAACTGCTGGTTAAAGAAACTCACAGCTTTGTATTTTAATGGAAAAATGCAAGTGTTCAAGTAAAGAGGGTACTCATCTCTTCAGTGTCCTATACCTATTCTGTGGAGTTGTCCTTTGAGTGAAAACCTTTTTAATTTAGACATTTAGGCAGTCATAAATTTATATTTTAATCATATTTATATGAAATAATCATGCCTTGACCTCTCCAAGATCTTACAGCCCAGTTTGCTGTGTCTTTTTTTTCCTATTAACTCCCACAGCAAGTTCTGTTTTTTGTAAGTCAGGCCTTTATAAGCAGATCCTCCTGCTTAAGGCACATTCCCACATTGGGCCCAAACTCTCAGTGTGTTGAAGGTACAACAAACCAACTCATACCAGTGATAGCCCTGAGAGCTTGGTAGTGTATTTGTTCTTGTTTTCCCTTGACTCCATTATTGCTGTACTTTCTCTACATGATTAAAGTGCAGTTAACCAATGAAATAAGAATATTCTGGAGACTAACTGGAATTTCAGGTATTTCTCTATGAGAATGTATTAATTATTTTATAAATGTGTGAAAGTATTCATGCATGAGACTGTATGGATTCATAGGATGCTGTATGTAGATAACCAGTGCATTCCACACTCCCTAAGACATCTTCCAACATCTGCCTCATTTTTTAAGGATCCTTAGCTTCCCTGCCTTGTGTGTCATGCTTGTGCCCCTGTGTCTGTCAGACACAGGTTTACTGATACAATCTGAGGAGCTTAACTTGCCCAGGAAGGTGTGAAACACTTTTACAAAGGTGGGTATCCCCCAAGAGAAGCCAAAAGCAACGATGTCAAAATAATCTTTTTGTTAGTGCTTAGGTGTATGTCAGAGGGATTTAAGAAGGATGAAAAATCTCACACAAATGAGTTGTAAAAAATTAAAGTGCTGACTGGGGCAGATAATCTGGCTTTTCTGTGTTGTTTTTGGATGGTTTAGCATAAAGGATGCAAGTTCTGACACCGCTTCCATTTGTCTGACACAGACGTAAATTGCTGGTGGAATGTTTTCATAAACACTTCATGGATGGGGAGTCTGCATTTCTTTCTGTACCTTCCAGCAATAGGATTGAATTAAATCAGTTCACTTCTATCTTTGGGTGTATTTTCATCATTATCCCCTCGAAGTCCTTTCAGAAGGNGAGTTGAGACCCCCTTGTTGAAGAGGGCTTGCACCACGTCTTTGTGCCAGAATATTTGTGTAAGTAATTTCTGTACACAAGGTCTAAATATATTTTGGAAAAATTATAGGAGACTCAAAAAGAACATGGGATTTCTTACTGTATTAAAAGGTTCTGGGATCCATCAGGGATTTTAATTGCTGTGAGTGCTTTGCTGAGAACTGTTCTTCTTTGGGTAGGAGCTCTGTGATAATTAAGGAGCAAACAATCCTAGACCAATTTCTTCTGTTTCTTTTAGATTGGCTGGATCCAGATACCACAAGAAGAGCTAAAAATAGAGGCTCCGTGCTTGGGCTGATAGTGTCTGATAAGTCAATAGAGAGCATGCTGGACAGCCTCCAGCTGCCATTCTCTCTGTGGCTGGATTTCCTAAGCCTGATGGCTTTTGGCTGAGCTGATTTAAGTCTGTAGGACAGTGGCACCGAGGTCAGGATTTCTGAGATGGGCACCTGCTGAGAGACCATTTGTAGATGATTTTATCATCAACAAGGAATCTAAAAACTCTTGTAATCTGCAGCCTGCATTTCCCAACTCTTAGGCAGAGGCAGATTGGAAGAAGGTAATTTCAGTAAGGACTTGGATATCTTTTTCTTTTCTGTGTCTGCACTGGCTCAGGGCTTTATCTTACCCAGCTGCTCATTCAGATGTTTTTCTTATCTCTCCACTGGGCAGTTTGCACTGAGTAATGATATGTGACAACAGATGGTAGATAGTAAATTGTTTTATGAATTAAGTTGGTCTTGCAAGAAGTTGAACAGGAAAGAATTCTTCTAAGACTTCCCAATTAATAGGTGCAATGGTGGAGCCATCTCATTATTTTTCTTGGTGTTCAAAAAGTGTTAAGTCATTTAACTTTACTCCCATGAGTTCTTTCTCGTGGTGGCTGCTGTGCTGGGTTTACCTAGAGTGACCAGTTCTCTGTGCTGACATAAATGATGGTTGCTAAAATATCCAGCAGCCTTTCTTAACACAGTCAAATTGTGAAGTCTTTTAAATGTGAGAGAATTCCAGCCAATCTTGACCTCTCTGATTACTGCCCATGTAGGGCATGGTGAGAGAAGTGGAGATGAGTGTTTCAATTACTCTCAAACCTTACTAGTCTTAATATTGAAATAGCCTGTGCCTTGAATGATTATAAGAGAAAGAAAAATCAAAACAAAAAAGAAGGAAAAAAGTAGGTAGAGCACTAAATTGTTATGCCCTTCCTCTAGTATGATCTTGCAGCAAATCCTGTATGAGTGGTAAGGTCTAGGCCAACTGTGACATTTAAGAGCAATGAGAGTTCTTAACAGAGGAGTGGTCGTACTTATTGATTTGTCTGCTAATTTCAACTTAATGTAGTCTAGAAATCCAAATGAATTTCTTTCTGTGGTCTTATTGTGGATTGAGGTAATTGAATATTTTCAAAGAAACACATAATCCTGTCACTGGGCTGAGGTTTTGGCAAATATTGAGAAATGGTAGAACATTTAAATACTCAAAGACCCAGACGTCAGCATACATTTTATGGTGCACAGTTTCTGGAGTTGTGGGTAATATGGGATGAAGCCATGTTGGTCAGATTTCCTTGACTTCCCAAGAAAAATGTGAAGATCTTTCTTCACCCATATGGTTGAAACTCCAATTTGATAAACAGAAACCAGTGGTCTCTGCTTTCCATGGCAGTAGGGTGCCCACTGCTTCATCTCTTTTTCAGAGCCTGAAATGACACCCTGAGCATATTTGTGTGGTCAGTTTAATATATTCCCATAGCTCTACTATTTCTTGAAAGTTATAATCTTTGATCTTGGTTTTTCAGAAATTGCTGAATTTATGCATTTGATGACTCACAAATGTTAGAGAGGTCAACTTTCTCCATGGAGCTCTGAGATTAGCTGTCCATGACTCAGTGTTGTTCAAGCTGGAATATGCAATGGCTTTCAAATTGCAGCTGTGTGAAGGTGTTGTGGGAAAGAGTGTGGGGAAAAAAAACTCTAAATACTGGGAGGATGCAGATCCCCCTTTAAACTGTGGAGGCTGGATGTAGGTTACCCTTGGAGTGTAGATTCTCCAGAGTAACCTCTCGTGATCATATTCTGCATCTTTTAAGAGTCAGGAGAGATAAGCAGTCATTAAAATAATTAGCAATGCATAAGAAGATGAAGTTGGGATTTTAAGGCTGTACAGACACATGGGTTAGTACTTCTGTAGGAATTGTTCTGGTTTCTGCAGCCTCTGGTGTTGACAAATCCTCGTTGTCAGCCACCTATCACGGAAAACAGGACTGAGGAAGGGTTAATCTTGTATTTTCCAAGTGCACTCCTGGCCAGTTGGCATTGGCCAGTTTTGCAGTTGGTACACTCCTGTATGTGCAGGAGATATTTATTATTGTTATTAATATCCCAGGGGGTTAATGTCTGATTTTGGCAGTGGACAGAGCAATATTTTGAGGGTAGTGAGGGTGCCTAAACTGTACCCCTTTATGTACATGTGTCTTCTCTTTACTTGTCTGCTAAATTTCAACCCTCTGCCCGCAAATAGGGTGAAATAGTAACGGGGCACATCAATTGTGGATCCATTCAAATATAAACAGATTGCCTGAGGGCTCTTTGTGTAGTTATTTTTACTTAGAAATTGCTAGGATGTATCACAACTGGATCTTGTCTCTACGTTTGAGATCAGACTCATGTCTGTGTTTCTCTAAACCTGTACAGGCAGCCTGCTTGTGAAATTGTGTATCTGAGTAGTTAGCAAGGAGCAGCATGATTCCTAACAGGGCATTGTTGGGAATTGTTTGGCAAAGTCTGTGGGACACAGAAAACAGTGATAGGGGACTCTGTAGATTCAAGGGGCATTTTCGTCTTGGAAACTGTCAGGGGAAAAGTGAAGGAATGAGAGCAAAGGTATCCAAGAGCCATGGATACAATCATCATGTGACTTTTTTTTTAACCTCCCAATGCTGAAAAATTCTTATTTGATGGCATAATATATTCACCTTGGGTAAGCAATTAAAGTTAATTAAAAAAACCAAACCAAACAGTCACTCAGTGTGTGAATGCATAATATGAAATACACATGTAATAATCTAGAAAAGTAAGGTGTGTATTCCATAGTGCAGTTACTTCGGGCTGGAAGGTTGCTCACATCCCACTTTAGATGTTAATGAATTTTCAGAATGGAAATTTTTTTTAATATGGCAAAATAAAAACTTTAAAAAGAAGACTCTTTCCCTATAACATGTTTTTTAATAGATTTCTTGTAACTTATTTTCTGTAGACAGTTGGAGAGAATAAGTCATGAGTATAGATAATAGGAAAAAAAATACATTCTAAAACTCCTTTGAGTTCAGCAGCTGCCCCAGAAGACTCTGGGAATCATTTCTGTGGACTGAACAGCCTCGAGTTGTTCCATTCCTAGTTGGAGCCCTTGGACACAGGTCTGTGCCTGGCAGGAGGAGCTGGATTGGTTTTCTCTGAATCCATCTCACTTGATGCTATGGATTTACAGAAGTGAGGTTGCATTTGATTCTGGAAATAAGAGCTTTTTTTAACAGGTAAAAATTCCCAGAAACGTATTATGCCTGGACAAAATGATGTGGTATGGATTGTTGCATGAGAATTTTTTTTTTAAATTTTTCTATGCATGTATTCTATTTATACTGTATATGTATAACTCATAAACTGAATTTTTAAAAAGAATGTTCATTAACCATAACTAAGTTGTATTTGCATTTCCATGGCACTTAGTGGTATGGTAATCTCAGGAATTCCCCAAGGTGTTAATTCTCCCTGGGCACTGGATGTTAAACTGCTCCAGTAGTTTATAATCTCAGATCTTGATTTTCAGGTAATTGACAAAAAGCATGAAGAGCAGCTGTATCCCCAAGGCTCCCTGAAATTCCCTTGGTTTCTGGGGCAAGATGAGTATTTCAGTGGCTGGTTTGGAAAACTTCAGCCAGAGTCACTCAAGGTCAAAGGAAAGTTGGACACATCAGAGAAACAAAATCTAGAGGCAGCTCTTCCCCACACCCTGAAAATACAGTGGTGTAGGAGGTGCAGCTTTACAGAACTCTGTAATAGTAACTCTTCTATTATGGGATGAAGGTGAAAAATACTTTACAGATTTTCCCCTTTATGCTTTCATCATAACAGCAGCCTTAAATTTTGCTATAGGAAAAAGAATGAGGTTTTTTATCTCTTTATTTTCCTAGTACCAACAGTCTAGAGCTGGGGGTTGCTTCTTTTTCAGCCCTTGTTACAGTTAAGAATCAAAGTGTGAAGTATAACAGAGTGATAAATTCAGACTCTGGATCTTTGTCCTAAATTAATTTATCATTTCAAACATTTATATGCAAACTCAGTTGGAATTAAAATTAAAAAATCCAAGCGAGTTGAGCTTGTCACATCTGTGGTTACATAAAAATGGGGTTTTACTTTGTGATATTAAAGCAACAAATTACTGGTTTATTCCTAGAACAGGCAGATCATCTTTCTCAGTATAGTCTGATTTTATCATTTATGGTTCTGTGAGTATCCCATATAATTTGCACTTTGCAGATAATGTACACTTTTGATCTTCACCATGGAATTTGTACTTTGTTTTTGTAGTAAGAAGCAGAGAAATAGGGAACAACCCTCTCATCATTTATGTATCATGACCCAGCATCTCAGAGCCTTGGGCTATTATTTCAAAATCCAATATATTCAAACTTTGGCCTCAGAGAGCAGTAGGATCAGTACACAAGAACAATAGAGTGATAAATATAGATTTTTCATTAAGGAAAAGACTATATCCTGTCATTTTTGAATCAGTGTTGGAAAGAGGGTCTGAGGATTCATAGCCTCTTATAGGCTCGGTTGTTGTTTTTTTCCAAAAAAGGCTTTTCCTTTTTCCCAGCCTTTTCCCATTGCTGTGAGCGAGGCATCGCTGCCACGCAGAAAGAACATTTTAATATATGCTAAAGGAGGGATCCACTAACAGTGTGACAGTAATTTAATGCAAGTCAGTTTGGAGCTGAGCATAATGAGCAGGGTGATGTGGAGCCCTGTTCCTTCCCAGGGCTGGATCCAGGTGCAGGGCCTTGGCTCGGGGTAGGCTGAGCTGCCTCTCCTCCCTGCACCAGAAATTTGCTATTTTAGTCAGATTATACACAGGATCATTCTTTGGTGCACAGAAACCCTGGATTTCTAGGATGAAATGGGGCTCCTGGATGGATGGCATATGCTTTTAGGCATCTCCTGGATGAATGTCCATATGTATGTGGAAGCACACCACCCCCACGGAGGAGTTCTGGAAATTGCTGAACTCCTCAGAGCTGTTAACACATGTTATATTCTGGGAGACTTTCCGATTCTAGGAATGCTTTTGCTTTTTGTTAAAACAGATTTTCACTCTATTTCGTTAAATAGAGCAGCTGTGATAGTGTACAAACAATCAGAATTTATGCTGAGAAGTAATTCTTGTGCTGTTTGTTTTATTCTCAAGGAAACAATTTATGTTCTTGTTTTGAACCCAACAGTCTGATGCTTGTTACTGGAGAATGCACCAAACAGTGAAAAGTTCTGGTTTGTGCAGTTAAATTTAAGAGACCTGTGATTTTTGCTGGGCTCAGATGCCACAAAAGCATGTTTGGCCTCATCTGTCAATATGTGTGTACCTATTTAACCACAAGTAGTTCAGATTTGAATGTAAGCAACAATGCTGGGGAGAGCTTGGGGTGCACTTTGTACAAATGTGGTGATTATATATTGCTGTTGTACCTTTTGGAAGTTTACAGAGGAGACCTGTGTTTGATTTGGTGGGAGGGAGGCTGGAGATGGAATGATAAATTATGGCCTTGCTTTCCAAGTCCTGACAGGGAGATGCTTTATTCTGTATTGTTATCAATGAGAAAATAAAATTACAAAAATAATATTATTTCACAAGTTTTCTTGCTTGCTTTTAGCTGACAGGTCTCAAAGTGGATATAGCTTTTTCCACCTGCAATCAAATGTAATAAACCATCTTCACTGCAGAAGTCAAATTCCTGGAAAAAAAGAAGTTGGAAGCTCACACTTACACCATAAAACCTTGTTTATTGCACCCATCAGTCTTGGAAGATATGCCCCACAATGGGGTTTGGTAAAGCCATTACAAGGTGCCGTATGAGTTCCATTTGCCTACAGTAAATAGAATGTCAGAAGTGTCAGGGGGAAATAAATATCGGGCTGGTTAAAAGGGAGCAGAGATGGCTCAAAGCATCATTGAGAGGATTGATTTATCTGGCATGCTGTAATGACTGCAGATGTGGATCTGTTATTCTAGATGAGCAATGAATTTGATGAGCTGATAACACAGGGCCAGAGAGGCCTGGTTTTAATTACTGATGAGGAATTTATTTGTGAAGCACTGTGATTTACTGAGGGTTTGTTCTGTTATTGACAGGTGACCTTGGGGCTTTTCTCTTTTGATGAATAAAAAAAGCAGCATTTTTTAAAGGAAAACTGTTTTATCAATGCTGTGAATACAGTGAGGTCATTTTAGATAGAGTATTGTCTTTCAAACCATCTTTATATATAATTATTTTTTGCAGCAGTTGTTAATTGCCTCTCTCATTGAGATTGTTGTGTATGCTACACTTGCTACTTGAGAGACACTAATTCTGGTGCAGATTGTTGCTAGCAAGAATATGTTGAGCAGAACTTTGTGGTAGAGATCTTAAAGCAAATAACAAAAAGTCAAATTAACCAAGTGTGCATTACTGGGTTGTTCAGCTTTTCAGCTGTGTATCTTATCCTGCATGTTTTAATTTTACTGTTCTGATTTTCCTTACAGACTAATAAGGAGAAAAAATACAAATAATTAAAAGGCTCTTTGTTTATCTGTCTGCTTGGTTTTGTTTTTTTTAGTAAACATATTATTTTAGTTATTTTAAACAGCAAATTTTTCGTGTTGTGTCCATCAGGATACTCTCTTTTGTTAGGCAGAAAGTTATTGACATACCTGTTTTTTTCATACACTTATTCTACTTAATTTTCTCCCACAGAATATAGTTTTGTTCTTGATCTCTACATACAATGGGAATTTTAGTTTTGACTTCTGTGCTTATGCTCCTCGTTCTGTGCTGCACTTGCAAACTAGCATCAGAATAAATGAAAGTGATTTCTGTCTGAACTGTGTGCAGGTTGTAGATGTTTTCCAGTTTGTAGATACTGTTTGCTCTTAATTAAGTTTTTTTTTTTTTTAACCAAGTAGGAATTCATTTGGACTCAGCATTTTGTAGATGATGTCTTGATAAAGGTACCTGTGATTTCGGGCATGGAGGAAGGGTGAAAAGAATTAGGAAGAAGTTCCTTCATTTTTTACATGAGGTCATAACTTGTGGAGATAGTAGAGAAAAGAAAGGAACAAAGATCACTTATTAAATGCAGAATGACAAAACCCAAACCAAACCCACCAAAACCCCCTTTGAAGCAAACACCTCCCCTTTCCCCCCTGCCCCGTAGAGCAGTTTTGTTCCCTTGCATTTTCTGTGGGATTTTCCATGCAAAGGGAGCAGTTAGCTAATCATGAATAACATGTATCTTATTATAAACACTCGGTGTTTAGCTCTAGGGATGGTATTTCAATTAAATGCATCTGACAATTTTAGATCTGCTCATGACTTAAATATTGTAATTAAGCAAACTGCAGTTAATAAGAGTATAAAAAATGTTCTGTTTTACAAATTTACTGGTTTTCGGGTTTTTTTTTTGATAAAACCAATGTGTTTTTTAAACCAATTAAGTATATTTCACCCATAAAGATGACTACTTTAAGTAACAACAACTAAAATATGTCTCCACCTTTTCCATGAGACTCAGTTCAGAATATTATGTGAGACTTCTCTGATATTAATAAAGTGAAGAGAGATCTATTGCATGAGTTTTCAGCAAGGGTTTGGGTATTTCTCTGCAATAATTGCCAGCCCAGATTTTGGTCTGGTGGGTGACCTGCAGCTGCTGAGGTCGGTTGATTTTTGTCATTGATTACAGCAGGAGATGGCTGCAGGCCACAAGTCAAAGCAATTGCAGTGCTATTTATAAAATTTGGGTTTTTTAAAATCACTTCTTACGTAGCATCTTATCATGCATGATAAATATAAAAGAATTAACAGACTCTGAAGTTTTTATAGCTTCTGTGGGACTGGGCTGAACTTGGAAACAATGCTCCAGAAGACACATTCCTTACTGCTGCTTTCCCCAGTGCCAATCTGTGTTTTGTGGCACTGTAAGTAGCAAGGATGGAAGGGACAAATAAGCTGTTGTATAGGAACTCTGCTTGTTTAGAACAGGGTTTACTTTTTTTCTCCCTCATGGATAATTAATGTAGTTCTTATTTTAAGGTTACAGTCTGCTGCTGAATTGCTTCTTGCTCTTGTGGGAAGGCTCTGTGATAACTGCGTGCGTGAAAATAATTTCTTGTGCAAAGTTTGCATTATAAATTAGCTGTGATTTTTCCCAATTTCATGCCCTTCTGTGAAAGCCATTTTACTCTGTGTATCCTGTGATTCCAAGCTGTTGGTATGAGGGACTTGGTGCCTTCACTCCCCTTTCATCCCTGCGTGGCCACTTTGTGATTAGTGTTTAATGCCTCCAGCTTCATTGTCTGGATTTACTGATGCCGCCAGGAAGGAGTGAAACTTGTGAATTCCAGCCCTCTACAGGGAGCTGTCTTTGCAAGAGGAAAATGCAGCCTTGGGTGTGACCTGGAGTGGCTGTTGGAGGAGTGCTGTGTTTTAATTCCTGTGTGTGCTGCTGTGACTCCCGGTGACCCCCACGTTGCTGCTTGTCACTAAAATCCCGCGGCAGCCCTGAGCTGCTCTGGGCTCCAGAAGGGGACTCTGAACCTGTGGATCTGGAGCTGTAGGGATAGAGAGGTGTCATCTAGTGAGTGCTCTCTCTCTGGGATGTGCAGGGATGTGCAGCAGTACCCAAATTTACCTGCTTGAACTGCCTCTGCTGTCACTGTATGGAGACGTGCAGCAGATGCAGCAGAGGGCCCGTGAGGCAGATGATCAAAGTTATTTGGAATATGAATCTCTGTGTAGCAGTACCTTACTTCAGGACAGTCTGTAAATAGACATCAAGGCTCTATTATGAATTACATTTTTTTTTTCAAAAATGCTTTGTTTGCTGTTTGATTTGAGCATGTATAACGTTGTATTTTGTTAGATGATTTTTCGAATGTTTTTATGCAATCACATATATTTATATATATATATAAACCTCCTAAAAGCAGTCTAGAGATGTGAAAGGTTTTGCACTTTTTGAATGTTTAGCTCACAAACAACGAGGTTTTGCCCAGATCAAGGTGGATCTTGGAGCTGTCTGTGCCTCAGCACTTGCGTGCAGCCATGGAGTGAGTTAGTGTGTCTGTCCTCATGAATGCAGAAGCGTCAGAACAGGAATTTGGACATGTCAGGTGTGTTGAAGCTGGAGATGTTAAAAGGTGTGGAACTGTTCCTACCTGGCAGGTTGCACAGTGCTGCTGAAATGTAAACAGCGAGTCTGTTCCAGGGCCAGTTATTCCTGGCCATCCCTTCATCCTCAGGGAGAGAACATTATTCCAATTTAACAGTTCTCAGTAGTTGTATGAAAACTGTGAAGCTGGAAGCAAATGATGTTTTCTCCTGTTGAGAGTGGTGAGAGTTAAGCTGGAATGAAAAGTACTGATGCAGCTTAATTGAGATAGCAAATGATGTCCTACAGAGCAGGGTGGCACAAAGGTGAAAAGTCCACATCTAAATAAATGTCAGGGAAAGGATTAAGTGTTCATTTGAAGATGTGTATAGCAGTACCTCCTTTAAAGAGTCGTAATTAATCTTACAGTGTGAACTTTTTGACCACATGACAGTGTAATAAGGCACAAACATTCTAATTCAGTGTGGTGCCACATGCTCCAGAATGAGGAGCTGAACTGTTCTGTCATGTAAAGCTGGTTCTGCACTGGCTCTGAAGTTACTTATCAAATCCACAGTTGTGTAGAACAGAGCAAGCATGGCTCATGTCTGTGGAGTTTTACTCACTCAGGAAAACTCATCTCTTCTGTTTCTGTCAGTATTTTTGTGAGTGGTGTAACTGGAAAAGGGTGCAGGAGTGCTGCTTTTTTTCCAGCAGTACCTCATGTTCTGTTGTGTTTTATTGCTCTGTAGGTAACTATTTTGTAGAAATTCCTAAATATTTTTATTTGTACTGTTAATAAAATTAGATACATTCTGCACTCAGGCTGGAGCTTCTTTCTTGTTCCTGTTGAAGGTATTTTCTTGACTTGAAGTCCTGCTCAAGTTCTCCTTGCATGGCACCTCTGTTTGCACCACAGAGGTGCAGACCTGCAGCTGGTGATTTTTCATGGTGTTTGTATTGATAATTGATGTTGTTAGAAGCTGTGTGAGTTTTACTGCTTCCAGTGTCTCTGTGTTTAATGCAAAAAGAAAAGCCATGCTTTGATGACAATAACTTAGTGTTGAGGGGACATAAATGAACATTCTAGAAGGTGCTTGGGTGCCTATGTGTTTGCCATTCTGCTCTGGCATTTCTCCCTGTGACGTTTGTATTTATACATTTCTATACATTTGTCAGGTGAAAATGAATTATAATTGTATTAGGATTTATTTAGGCTATTTTACTAAGCATACCTTCAACAAGGTATACTATAATGTGGTTGTCATTTACATAATTTGGAAGTGAGTAGTAAAACATGCAGTTTTGCAGAGTTCATCTTCAAACTCAGATTATTGGCATCACCAATAACAGCTCAGATGGGATAAAGCAGCTCTGTTTATAGACACTCTCACACTCAACATAATCTCATGTTCCAAGTTTTTTGTCACTACATAAAAAGTAATTTTTGGCTTCTATCATTACTTTGAATTACTTTGAAGTAATTTTTTTTCCTGTGGTGTAATGAAATAAATGCCAGTTGATTATTTAGTCTTTGTCTTTTCTTGGGAGAGGAAAAAAATGTCCAAATTTCAGGAGCAGTTTTGATACCTTGCTGGAAAAGAAAAGGCAGAAATCCATTCCTTTGCTTTCCGAGCTCACGGTGTTAATGTTTGAGCAGATACTGGATATTTGTGGAAATATCTGTAAGTCTTGAAGGTTTCACAACTTCCATCACAAAACCGTGTTACTATGGAAAAGTGGCGTTCACTCTTTTGACAAGTGTGACACTTAACGAGGAATAAAAATAATACAAACCACAGAATATACAAACTGAGGAGGGAGTTGTCTGCTCAGACAGTTTGTTGACACTTTGTTGGAAAAGATCTCTGTGCTCTGTTTGTTGGGAAGGATCGAAAATACATGGGAATTGGACAGGGCTGTGAACGTTTTGTGGGGATGTTGCTACATATACACACGTTCTAAATTGGGGCAGAGCTGTTACGGGCTCGGGGCCTTCATGTTGAACAGAGAGACTGTCCAGGGCTGGGGAAATGCCACCAGCTTGTTAGGAAAAAAAAGCAGAATACAACACTTGAGCTCTATTTCAGAATGGAGATCTTTCTTCACAGCTTTCCATGAAGATGCTCAGTGTAAGGTGTGCAGCTCTTTACAAATTGGAAAAAATAGAATGTGCCTTTATTTTTTTTTTTCTTGTTAAGATTGTTTTCCAAACATGGATGCAGTGAGACAAAAATGTGCAGCTTTTTCTTGGCGTAGGCTGTCAGAAATGACACTCATGAAGGTTTATTTCTGCAAAATATAAAATTGTGCCCATATAATTGGTGCTTTTTTTTTTTTAACCATATTTAGAGTTGGCTACAGTGTAGTTGAGCGTTTGGTGCTTCCCTCCACCCTTTGCTGAAGGTTTTGGGGGCAGAGCATCAGTGTTGGTGTGGGGTGGACCCTGGTGCACCTCATGCCCAGGGAGATCCATCCTTTGTTGTCCCTTCCCTGCTCATGGTCCAGGCTCAGAGCTCTGAGCCAGCCCAGCTCACTGTGGATGTTGTTCTGGAGTCTTTTGAATGTGGATGTGAAGCAGTTTGTCTGTCCTTTGCTTCGCAAGAATTCTCTTTTTAAAAAACAAAGCTGTGGCTATGAAGTAGCCTATTTGTCCCAAAACTTATGAAAAGGAGGGGGAGGGAGTGCTGGGACCCATCTTTATAACAACAATCAGCCTTTGTAAGGTTTCATTCCAGGCTAATGGCTGGTGAAATTGTTCTGGGTAGTTAAAATGAAATGAAATGAATTAAAGAACATGAAGGAGAGCAAGCAGAATGGTTTATTGCTTTTCTTTGAAGGCACAATAGCTATACTCTGTCTCTTTTTGTTACTCATATCTGTGTGGCGGATATTTAAAGTCAGGGGTTTGAATAGCATGATGGCTAAATGAGGGCTATAAATCGAGGGCTATGGTGCAAAATTCTAGTGCCAGCAAGTACTAAAACACAAGACCAAAGAGGCTGGGGTCTAAAATTGTTTTAGACTGATGAATATGCAGACATAAAAACAACAGAATACAGATATTCCCTACCAAAAACCTCCAGAAAAAACTAATGATCAATTATTTTTAAAAGGACAACAAATGTTTTAAACACATTAATGCTTTCAATTTATCCTGGAATGTTACTGGTATTTCCTTAAAAGCCTGCCAGCCCATGCCTAATTTTAATTAAGAATGTGAAAAACATGAAGTAGTCAAATATTTTTGTTATTGGCAAGATGTGAAAATGTCAAGAAGTTGCTGTACAGTATTTAATTTATAAGCCTACAAATATAGGCAAAAAAAAAAAATTTAATGTGTTACCTTAGTGATAGCAACACAAAAGTTTACCAAAATGGGATAATGCAGCTTAGAAAGCACCTGGTTTAAGACTGTTGTTACACAGCTGAAAAAATAAAGTGTCATATCAGGTTAGGGTCACGTTTGTCTAAGAAAAACTAACAGGAGGATTTCTATTGTCAACACAGGAGATGAGCAGTGCGATAACAGCAAATTATACTCTCTGATCCACCCCCTGTTAGAGAAGTGACTTGAGATTAAAGCCTCAGCCAGGAATTTCATTACTCTTATACATTTTTCACAAAGGCAGTATTTGCAAAAACAGTGGTAAAGAAGGGTCAGAAATTTTCATGAAAACATGAGATGATTTTTGACTGTGTGT
>WBNO01013147.1:0-65141 GCA_013400575.1 Peucedramus taeniatus | reverse complement strand
TCGAGGAGATACATATATCATGTGGGCTCTTTACCCTGTTTCTGCAGTTTTAGGGTAGTTGGAGCTGACAGAGGAAGTGCAGGAGTGAGAGGAATGCTTGGGAGAGCTGCTCACAGGGATTCCTCTCCTGAGCAGGCAAGTTGTGGATTCCATCTCCCTCCTGTTTAAAGGGAACCATTATTGGGTTTCTATTGGAAAGTCAGAGAATCACAGAATATCCTGAGTATGAAGGGACCTACAGGGATCACAGATTCAGCTCTTGTCCCTGCCCAGACCCCCCCAGCAATCCCCACCAGGATCATGGATCCAGCTCTTGTCCCTGCCCAGACACCCCAGCCATCCCCACCCAGGATCATGGATCCAGCCCCTGTCCCTGCCCAGACACCCCAACCATCCCCCCCAGGGATCATCCATCCAGCCCCTGTCCCTGCCCAGACACCCCAACAATCCCCCCTGTCCATCCCTGGTGTCCAAAGGCTCCTGGAGCTCTGGCAGCATCGGGGCCGTGCCCATTCCCTGAGGAGCCTGGGCAGTGCCCAGCACCCTCTGGGGGAAGCAGAACCTTTCCCTGCTCTGCAGCCTGAGCCTGCCCTGGCCCAGCTCCAGCTGCTCCCTGGGTGCTGCCCCTGGCCCAGAGCAGAGCTCGGAGCTGCTCCTCTTTCCTGCTCTAATTGTTACTGTTTGGTAGGATTCAGGTTATGAAGGGATCTTGTCCGTCCTGTTTAACACATCTGAGTGTGCTTTAAAATTATTTCAATATTTCCAAGACTAACTGCTGTGCTGCTGCAGCCAGTTAAGAGACCTTCCCTGCAGGAAGGGTTCTTACTTAGCTGTGGTATCTTACAGATAGGAATACTCAGGTAAATGATTAGACTTCAAAAAGATAATTATCATTCATCATTATGAAAAGCAGCCTTATTAGGAATTCATAAACTCAGAATAAATCTGTTCTGGTGACAAACCAAATTTTTCAATCTAACCAGTTCTGTGAGTAATAGTGAGTTGAATTATTTACTGCAGAATTAAGCTTGTTTTCACCCAAGATGTTGTATCTGATTTTGTCACTAATTTACCAATATGTGCGCTTACCAAAGAACTCATCACCCAGTGTTATCTTATCAATGTTATGTCATATCACAAGGAAGAAAAAAATAAATCAAATCCATTTTGGTTTTGTTTACAAAGTTTCAAAAGCGAATACATATATAAAAATCTCCTGGCAGGAAAGCAACTATAAAAGCTCTTTGTGAGGCGTGCTGAGATTGTATTTCACTGGAGATATCCCAGAGCAGGGAGCTGTGGTGCCCTGTCCCTGACAGCTGCTGCCTTATCACTGGGATGTGGCACAGAGGGACAGTGGCACTGCTGCTGCCTGTTCCAGGGCCATGTTCAGCCCTCAGCAGGTCTCTGCCCTCTCTGCTCTCCCTCTCTGCCAGTTCAGATGTCTGAGGGTGTTCCCTGTGCTGGGTTTTAATTGATTTGCCTTTGGGAGCTTGCTAGAGGTGACAGAAGGAGAATCTGATTTCTGGTGTCCACTGAGGCTGGAAAAGCCCTCTTAGCCCATGGAGTCCCAGCTGTGCCCAATGCCCACCCTGTCCCCAGCCCCGAGCACTGAGTGCCACATCCAGCCCTTCCTGCTCTCCAGGGATGGGCACTCCAGACCTCCTTGAGCAGTTCCAATCCCTGACCACCCTTTCCATGGGGAAATTCCTCCTGATGTCCAACCTGAGCCTCCCCTGGTACAGTTTGGTGTTAGGCTTTGGACTAAGGAAGAACATAAAACACTTTTCAATCATTTGAAGTCTCTGATCTGAATCACATTAGATCAAAACATAAATGTGTTGTAGCTACTGTTGCTGTCAGGGACTGGATGTCATCCAGAATGAGAAGAAAACATAAACACTTTTGTTGTTTCAACAAGGAAGCTATTTTATTACTGATAGTCCAGAAACAGCCCAGATTGGGCATTTCCAGTTATAATCAAAACCTCACCATGAACTTTGTATGTGCCTTGAACTGGTTTTGGTTTTATTCTTAGAGTGCTTTAAATATTTGTGGCACATGCTGAATGATTAGTTGGACTTAAAATAACCAAAGCTTCTCATATAGGAACTATAAATCCTGAAAGGTTAAGGAAAAAAGAGAGGAATTTGTAGAAATTACTGCAATGTCTGAACAAGCAGTGGAGACAGCATCTAGAAGGACTTTCTCCTTGAATTAAATGTTTTAAAATAGTTTCAGTTATTGCTAAATCCAGTGTCTTTTTCATAAATATAAAAGCACAACCTGCATTTAAATTCATGTGTGCAACCTGGCAAAAACACCCCAAACCAACAATCCCCCCCCCCCCCAAAAAAAAAAACCCACCCAAACAAAAGAACAAGCCAGAAAACCTTTGATAATACATTTGTTACACAGATGACAGATAATTTTTTTCTTATACTCTTGGTCCCCTAAATCATAGAAGCATAGAATGTTAAGGGTTGGGAGGACTCAAAGCCCATCCAGTGCCACCCCTGCCATGGCAGGGACACCTTCCATTGTCCCAGGCTGCTCCAAGCCCCAGTGTCCAACCTGGCCTGGGACACTGCCAGGGATCCAGGGGCAGCCACAGCTGCTCTGGGCACCCTCACAGGCCTCCCCATCCTGACAGTAAAGAATCTTTCCTAATATCTAGACTTGAATTTCCCCCTCTTTCAATTTTCACTCATTCCCCCGTCCTGTCACTGCAGTTCCTGAAGAATTGTCCCTCTCTGGGTTCCCTGCAGCCCCTCAGACCCTGGAAGGAGCTGGGAGCTCTCCACACAGCCTTCTCCTGTCCAGGCTGAGCAGCCCCAGCTCTCCCAGCCTGACTCCACAGGGCAGGAGCAGTTGGGATCTGAGCTCTCTGTTGTTCAGATCTGTAGTCCCACAGTGAACTACAGACTAGTAGAGTTATTTGGACTTAAAACTTCTTTGAGACATTTTGAGTATTCTAATTATCATACATTTTATGATGTGAATTTCACAATCTCATTATCTGCTACTAGCTAAATCTATCCAGACATTAAAATTTGGTGTTGTTTTCTTGCTTTTCCCCATTATAATTTCAGCTATTTTTTTTCCTTTCCTGAAAGTGTATGTATGAAATGTGTATCCACTACTTGCTTGCATCCTTCAGATTACTGCACTACTTCTTTTTCCAATACCTGGGAAATGACATCATATTCAACAAAGCCAGAACTCCCAAGCCCTTGGAATTCTCCCCCTGAGGCCTCGTGTAAAGGCTACCTCCAGCTATGTGTCTCATTTGCACACACAACCCTTCCCCCTGCCCAACAGCAGTCGGGCACTGTGCAAGCAGGTGAATGTAATTAGTCGTTTGCATTCATCATCACCTCATTTGCAGCTGGAGCAGCTCTGCATTTTAATTGAAGTGTGTAGTGCTGTGCTGCTCCCTCTCTAGTGTGTGTGAGAGCGAGAGCAGCTCTGGGAGCTGTGCTGGGGGATCCCTGCAGGCCGGGGGGATGCAGGACCCCACGGTCTCCGTGGGAGAAGGGGGATCTCTGCTGGGGAGGGCTCCTTGTCCTTGCTGAGCCTCCTGAGGGTTCCCGTGTGGCGGGGATGTGTTCGCGCTGCTAGATCACCCATGTGCTGCTGCTTGGCACACCTAGAACGTCCTCCCCTCTGCAGCTATCCCAAAGGAGCACTCACAGAACAGGCTCCTCTTTAGCCGGTGGTGGAGCTGAGCAAGGGATCATACTTGTCAAATATCAAATACAGAATTTGGATTCCTGCTCATTTTCCCATGCTGTCAATGTCTGAAATGTTATCAGTTTCTGTTAGAGTGAAAGAATACAAAATCTAGGTCAAGTTAATTCTCCAGAAGTCTCTTGAGTATTGTTTTTCTACAGGTTGAAATTATATTCAGGCTCTTCCACATTAGTAAAATAGCACGATTAATGGGAATTTAAAATGCAAAGTAGCATCTTCACTCAACTTTCCAGGTCCTTCTCTGCATATCATTGTCTGGAATCCCAAATCTTGCAGATAAAGTACAATATAGTTTCAGAGATTGTAAATCAGTCAAGGGAAGGTGATCATTAAATACATTAAAATGCATGAAAATTACCTAAATGGAAACCATTAGATTAAATGAAGCAGATACAGTATAATATCCTGATGACTCCAGAAACTTTATTTAGATCATAACTGTACTGCTGTTGTGCAAATCCCATGATTAAAGGGAACGTAACATATCTCTCCCTCTGCCTCTCTTTCTTTAAGAATTTGCAATTTCAATTCCTCCACGGCTTAATAAGCAGTTACCTCAATAAAGGCTCTTCCTGATGCTCAGCACCAATCCACATTTTGATGTGGTACAGCATGAAACCTTATCTCAGTGAGGCATGTTTGCAGAAATAACAATGTTTAAATAATGACTGAAATGAAGCATGGAACCCTTTGCCAGCTAAAATGGACATAGTGAGACATCTTAAGCCTCAGCTCCCGTTACCACTTTGGGGTTTCTTCTCTGAGGCTGACACTCATCCAGGCTCCAAGAGTCCTGCTCCAGACCCCATGCACACTTGGAATTAGCGCTCTGTTTTATGGTTCTTTATCACCCCACTGAATGGCAGTTTTTGGTCTTAATGCTGAGCAGTTTTGTGAAGTTTCATTACAAATATATTTTATTCTATTTCTGTTGGAACCTCCTAGTGAAGTATCATTTTCCTTCTTCTCTCAGTGCCATCATATTTGCTGTACAATTTGTGGATTGTGAGTGCCCTCGTGCTTCTTTATGCAGCCCATATACTGTACATTGCAGTTTTCTCAGGGAATTAAAAGGTCAGATTTTGTGCACAAAATCCTTGATCCTTCTCCTGATTTTAATGGGTTGTCTCCTTTGGACTTTTTCAGACATGTACATCCTGGTAACACAGAAATTGGAATTTCAGTGTTTGATGTTCCACACCCCAAGCTGCTGTCCCTAACCATAGGTGCCCATCCCTGGATGGTGATTTGGTGTTCCCTCAGGCTGCTGAGCTGCTCTCTATTCCCTGGCTCTATCTGCACTGGATTAGATTTTATGGGGAANGGAGGAAACAGCTTCCTAATGGAGTCACTAATGGCTATTATTCCACAACTTATCGCAATTCAAAGGCTAATTCTGATTGATATTAAAATAATGAAATAACATGTCTTTCAGTGATATTTATGATTTGTCATGATAATGTTGCCATTTGCAGTGGACAGGGGCGCAAACCCCCAAATTTGCAGATGGGCATGTGGGACGTGGGTGGCATCAGCTGTGGAGTCCGTGTGCCCTAAAAGCAGGGTGCACTGTGTAATTCCAGAGGGAATATGGTGAGGGAAGAGGAAGATTAGAGATCAGTGGCCCAGGGGTGCTTTTAGTTGCAGTGGACTCAATTGACTGCAAACTTGCAATTGCAGTTGACGTCAGTGGAAGCTGCCAGTGTCTAAGAAGTTCTCATCAGCTTAGCAGTATTCATCTAAAAAAAAAATTTGAAATGTCTTCCACATAGTGCCACTGCACAGTCTGTGCTTTACAGGGAGAGCAAGGGCATATGAAGAATTCAGGTAGAGTTCAGAGAAAGAAGATATAAGATATGTTCAGTTTCACAAAACTGAAAGAGAATAGCCAAGAGGACTTGCAGCTACTGAGGCACAAGAATAAAAAGAGACCAGATGTTTCTCTGTAAAGAAAAGGTTTAGCCAAACTCCCTTCATATCACACAGAGAATTAGAATTGTCTAATTTGATTTTGAATTAATAGATCTTTTATGAAGAAAGCAGAGAGAATCAGGGCCGTTTGCTGAGCTACATAAGAGCTCAGAGAATGCCATTAGCAAAAGACAAAAGCTCTAAAATTGTGTGGGTTTTTTCCCCTGCCAGTCTGCAGGCAGAAAAAGTTGGCACATGTTCGAGTCTGCAGTGGCCTGCTGAAGTACCTGGCTGATTTTCTGCCCTCTGTGATCTGGGAGAAGCATCAGGGGCAGGATAGCAGAGCTCAGTCTGGGAATTCCCTGGGTCTGGGTTGCTCCCAGTTTGCACCATGCACTGCTGGGTTGCTCCTGCAGCAGCTCAGCCTAGCCGAGAGCTGCTGCCAGATGCGGTGCCAGGCCTTTCCTTTGGTCATCAGTAGCATCCTGAGAAGCTTTCGTTGAAGGAC
Organism: Peucedramus taeniatus; assembly: GCA_013400575.1. Classification (NCBI taxonomy): domain Eukaryota; kingdom Metazoa; phylum Chordata; class Aves; order Passeriformes; family Fringillidae; genus Peucedramus; species Peucedramus taeniatus. Next base: position 58,969 of record WBNO01013147.1, on the reverse strand, counting down.
TGGTGACAGCAATACTGGCTCTGTAGTCCCTGATCCCATCTGGCTGCAGCAGTGCTCCCAGGGCGAGCTGCTGCAGCCCCTCCAGGGCAGGGAACACGCTCTGAGCTGTGCTCTGCCAGCAGCAATGCCAGAGGGACTGGGATGTAGTGCAGTGGACAACTGATTATTAGAGAATCTGCTTTTAAATTCACTGATTTGGGCCCTGATTCCACCCTTTTTCAGGGTCCTCTGAAGAGCTGGCTGCTGGTGCCAGTGTTTTGGTGAACAATCATATACACTTTTCACTGTCAAAAGCAGCTGTTGACGAAGTTTGCTATTTTTAATCACAGCTGAACTTCCAGCTGTTTCCACCAGCACATAAAGGCTGTGCAGCAGCACTGTGGACTTGCTTATCCCCTTCCAGCCCCACTTAGGGAAAAAGGAATTTCTTGTCTGTACAGCAAGATTTCCTAATAATTATTATGTTTGTTTATACTTTGAAATTGCATCCATTAAAAAATACTGATAGAAAATGAAAATCAAGATGAAAGTCTGTTCTTGTTAGGAAGTGCTTTTTTTTAGCATTTTTTTAGCATTTAGCACCATATTTTAGGTTTATTCTAGATGCGTGTAAAGCAGTGTCACCAATTTGATTACTGCTGCAAATGGGCAAAAGTGCCAGTACAATCCAGAGGAGGCAAAAATGGCAGCACAGTCCAGAGCAGCAAAAATGCCAGTACAGTCCAGAGGGGCTGGGCTTGGCCTGGGAGACCTACTGGCAGAGCCTCCAGCTCTGGGCCCTTTACAGGGCTGGGAGCAGACCCTGAGCATCCCACCTTCCCAGGCTGGACACAGATCCCAAAGGGCTCGCTGCTGTAGCCTTCTCTCACAGTGCATGAAGCACATTAAAGAGGGCATTTGTACCTCCTGAAAGGTTTTATATACAGTTGATGTTTGGATCCTTCCTGCACTGCCCTGGCTTCTGCCTCATTTCCAAGTGCCACAGCAGCAGCTCCTGGTGCTTGCAGCCTCTGGCAGGGTATTCCCAACCCTACACTGCTGAGGGATTTTTATTTCATATATAATTTTTTAGTTACAGCTGTGTTATCATATGTCATGTCTGCAGAGCATGGCATGGAGGATGTTCTCTGAACAAACACTAAGGAGGGAAAATCAACACAGAGAAACCTGGGGGTTTTACTGAACTTAAACAGAGCTCATTTCTCAATTCTTTAAAAAAACGTGTGATTTTCTATGAACTGCAGGCCATTTGTCAAGAAAAAATGTACCTGTATGGATTCAGTGGAGAGCTGGCTTTCTGGGGCACTGATGTAGTATTGGGAATTGATAAATAAATAACCAGGAAAAAAGATTTCTGTCAGCTGTGCAGAGAAATTACATGGGAATGGTCAACTGAATGGTTGAAGCCCATCCAGTGCCACCCCTGCCATGGGCAGGGACCCCTCCCATTGTCCCAGGCTGCTCCAAGCCCCAGTGTCCAATCTGGCCTGGGACACTGCCAGGGATCCAGGGGCAGCCACAGCTGCTCCGGGCACCCTGTGCCAGGGCCTCCCCACCCTCCCAGGGAACAATTCCCTCCCAATATCCCATCTAGCCCTGCCCTCTGGCAGTGGGAGCCATTCCCTGTGTCCTGTCCCTCCATCCCTTGTCAATTGTCTCTCTCCATCTTTCCTGCAGCTCATTCAGGCCCTGCAAGGCCACAGTGAGGTCACCCCAAAGCTTCTCCTCTCCAGGCTGAACAATCCCAATTCCATACACATTATGGTATGCACAGGCTCTCTAAAAACCTTGGGACAGAGGATTTTTTCCCCATGTTTGCAGATATTTTGATTTCCTTTTGAGTAGACCTTCTGTGATTTCTCCTCTTGCCTGACTGGATCATCATTGTTTGAGATAGTCAAAAATGAATAGGAAATGTGGTTTTTCTTAGATCGCAGGGATTTAGTGAGGCTGTGGAGGTTGGCATTTGTGTGATGCTACTCACTCAAATGATGATGTTTTTATCCCTGGAAAGAATAATTTTAAAAAATACCTTCAAACAGCCTTGAAAAAGAATCATTAAAACTTTATACTCAGATGTGCTTTAAAAGGTGTGCTCTAGGTGCAGCAGAAGCTAAATCAAGTTTTCCAGGCAGGGTTGCTCTCCAGTTGCCATGACTGCATGCACAAATTGGGCATTTGGATGTGGAGCCAACATATTAATAAGAAACCAGAACCATGTTTATAGGGATTATTTGCCTGAGCTCTGTCCTCACCTGTGACCTGGGATAAAGAAGTTTGGTTTTGGCCCAGAGTCAAAATCAGCTCTGTAATTCCACACCAGATATAAAAAAAAATGATGTGACTAACGGGCAGAGTGCAATTGGAAAGGTTACGAATCACTGATACAAGACGTTATTTTGAATTTACCAATCTTCTTCCTTCAGCACAGCTACAAATGTCCATATTCCTTGGAAAAGGTTAAAGATGCTTTGCAACTTGAACTTTTTTCTTTTTTTAGAGTAAAAAAACCTTCATATTAGAAGAAAAAGAAGAGTTGCTTGGATTTGTCCTAAAAAGTTCTTAAAATAAAAGCAGCACAATGTCCAGTTAGGTCATTTACAGAACAGCAGCCTTGCCAAGAGCTTTTGATTTTTTTTTTCCTTTTTCTGTTACCTTCTTGTCTGCTATTTTTGAAAATAGGAGATCAGAACACAAGGGCTGGAAAGGGATGAGGTGGAACAGAAAGAGGAGAAAGAGGAGCAACAGGGAGCTGTGGGGACTGAGGAAGGGAGGATAAAGGAAACAGCATGGAGATGGGAAAAACAAGAGCCAGGGTGGGGGTGGAGGTACCAGAGTGAGCTGAAGAGAACAGAAGAACAAGAAGAAACTTTCATCTTTCTGATCTACGAAGCTGTCTTTTACATTTCCTGTTAAATATAGATGGCAACACACATCATACAGGACAGAAAAATAAAGGAAAGCAGAAAAGAAACAAATGCTGAAAATAAGTCTTTGGGTTACTCTAAAAAGCATCAGAGGCTTTCAAGTTGCTGGTCTTTTGATTTATGATGATATTGCTGGGATTGAGCGGTGTCTCTGCAGCTCCACATCTCAGATTTATGAACCCATGCAGTAAACATGATTTCAATTATCTCTGAAGAATGTTTTGATTTTATTCATGGGGAAGCTGCTCTTACAAGGAGGGCAGTGCTTGCCCTGCTGTCCCAGTTAGGTTTGGTGTGACCTTACCTGATCCCTGCCCCTCTTGGTGGAATTTACTGTTGCTGCTGGGGAAGAGCTGCCCTGTGCCCATCTCAGCTGGTTGGAGAGGAACAGTCTCCTGGGTGGAAATCGCTCGGGGGGCGTGTAGGATCTTTAGTTTAGATGCTAATTAAATCTAATGTACCAGCTCTGCTTTTACTGCTATTAATGCCAGGAGTTTTGCCCAGCTCCAATTAATGTTAATGGGAGGGAAAAGGAAGAAAAGGGCATTTTTGACAAGCTTAAAGAAGATTCTGCTCAAATGTCTTTGTGTTTCATCTACTCATTATGTGTTGATATAAATGTAAATGCCTGTGAGAAATGGAGAAAGGAAAATGTAAAGCAATCCACACTTATTTTTGGCTGGGAGCTGCAGTACTTGTGAGTCAATTTAGGCTCTCTAGCCAAGCAGGCTTGGCCACTCTGGCCCTGACAGCAATTGCACAGGCTTTTATCCACTTGCTGCTAGGGACTGATCCTGCAGAATCCTGTAGTCTCAATTTATGGTAAAGTAAATTTAATGTAAGATTGAAGGGGAGACAATAAACTCACAGAAAGCAGGCAGCATGACCTGTTGCTTAATAGCTTTCTCCCAGATGCAGGCACCTGATTCCAATCCATGCCTGGTCCTCTAGCAGGCATTCTCTTTTTGGAATTAGTTACACAGGCTGCAGCCAGGAGTTAATGAAGGGAAAAAAAAAATCTGTTTTTTTTTAATTGGAATTTCTCATTTTCCAATTTCACTTTTTAAAATTGGCTTTTAGATTGATAATTTCAGCCTAGGAGAGGAAGGTTTGTTATTCCAGCATCTGCACCTCAATGGGTGTGAGCAGACTTTGTGGACTCATAATATTCCAAAATGGCTTTGTACTGAAAACTAATATTCCTAAAGCAGTAAAGAATAACTGAAAGTGATTATCTTTTTAAGAAAATGGCCCAAAAGGAAAGCTAATTAAACTGAACCTTTCTGTCTTTTCCATTGAACAGGTAGGTTTATATGAAAGTCACACTTAGGACTTTAAGGCATTTTTGGACTACAAGAGGTTGTTCAGATGGAAGGGCAATATTTTTGGTGGATGAGGTGGATGTCTGTGGGCTGCACATCAGCAGACCAGCAAAGTGCATCATGGTGTTGCTGGGGGAGAGGAAAGATAAGAATGGCTTGAAAATAATTGAGTAAAAAATAACCTGGTGCTCCAAGTTACCACAAGGTTGGACCATTTACAGCAAAATCAGCATCCAGCCCTTTTCTTTACTCAGGACTGGTGCCTCTTCTGTCAGAGCAATCAGGGACTCTCAGAATACACCTTGGGCTGGATTTCAGCTTCAGGAAATTTGGAATTTGTGATGGTCCAGTAATCCATCCTCCCTCCCTCCCTCCCTTTCTTCCCTCCCTCCCTCCCTTCCATCCCCAGGCCTGATCCCATTTCACCCTTCTCAACCCAGTACTCCCCAGTTCTGGTGCTGTGAAAGCGATCAGCCTCCAGACTCAGGCCTTACCTTTCCCCCTTCAATTTTTATTAGGAAGGGATAAAACCACCCCAGTGTTTAAATTCCAGCCCCTGTAGCCACAGAGAGGGTTTTTGAGAGAGCATGGAGATTTTTCAGACAATTCTGAGCCTGGTTCCCCAGCCAGGGCTGTTCTGTGTGACACCAGGCTTTGCTCTTGGGGAGTTTTAGATCATTCAGTGGGAATTTAAAAATTGGTGCTGAGGCTTAAGTGAGTTCTGCACATAGAGATGTAACTTTGGGGACTCAGGGAGGGCTTCCTCAGCACTTCTCTTTGGCACTTAGAGCCATCTCAGTTGCTTTTGCAAGGATTATGGGGAGCAGCTTGGCCAAGAGCTGTGCACCTCATGTAAATCAGCAGCAGCTCTGCAGCGTGTGCAGGGACATCCTTTAAACATCACTTTGTGCAGCCCGCTCAGGTCCCCAGTGCTGCTCACTCTGCCTCCAAGTACTTCCTTCCCTGAGAGTGTTTTGTCTGTACAAACTCTTGATAAAGGTCAGATTAATTGAACAAATGAGATGCTTTCTCTTGAGTATTGCAAGGTGAATGCAATTCTCAGTGGGAATATATTTACAGTTGCAGAATTGTCTTTTGATTTGATTTTTGCCTATAAGAAAACTCACCCAACTATCATATAATCTCTGGGGGTGAATATTCATTAGATAGAGATAGAATAGTAAAATAGAAATTGCTATTTTCTTGTATCACTGGCAAAATATTCCTACCTCCTACCTCTGTTCCCAGTAAATATTCTGTCTGGCAATATAAATAAAATACAGCTGATTCTTGCTTTGGCAGACATCTTCTACACCAACAGAGGGGAATTCAGTCAGCTTTTCCCTTTGTGTTGGCAGACTTGGAACTCTCTTTGCTCCTGCAAAGCAAGTACAGGGTGGGGAAGCTCCAAATGAGGGGTCAGCCCACAACACAAAGGAAAAATACCTAAATGGTGCAGACCACAGGAGCCCAGAATGGTTTGGGTTGGATCCTTAAATCCCATTCATTCCTACCCCTGCCATGGCAGGGACACCTTCCACTGTCCCAGGCTGCTCCAAGCCCCAGGGTCCAACCTGGCCTGGGATCCAGGGGCAGCCACAGCTGGATGGATACTGAATGTCTGGTAAAGTGTCCTGAGAGCTAAAGGGACAGCAGAACATTCAGAAATTAAAGCAAGAATGGAGAAGAAATGGTATAAAATTATGACAGTTTGTTTTTATGAATGGGGGAAGCGGTGCAATAGTAGGCAAGGCCCTCCAATAAAGCCAACAGAATGCAAATGATAAATGTCAGACCCTCCTGCACTGCCTCATTGCCTTTGTATCTCTCACTTTATCTGGTTTCTGTTTTTCTATATCTTTGTCATAGTGGCTAAATTTGTAATAGCATGATGCTTCTGGGTACAGTATGGTGAGTGCCAGTGTTTTGAGATGAGTGATTCCTAAATTTGCATTTCTTAAGTTGTATTTTTGTAGCTATTGCTATATGGGCAAATGCATTCCTTTGTAACGCTCATATTACCTACAGCAGGCAGTTCTTTAAGAGAAGCATTGGAATTGATTACTTATAAAAGAAGAAGGGTGGAGAACAGAAATAAGAAATAATTACGGAAGGCAGAGAACTGATGCCTTTAAAGGGTTTTCAAAAATATTTTTAGGCCTCTTCTTTAAGGAGTTGAGGGTTTTTTTGGTTAGTTTTGTGAGTTTTAAATTTATTTATTTTTTAAGTATTCTCTTCTGTTCTCTCAGGTCTGCATTAGAAATATATAACATGGGCTGGACAGAATTATCTCCTGTAGTAGCAGTGCTGCTACTCAACGGTGCTTCTTCCAGCAGCAATTCTGACTCTGTTTATTTGTAACCTGTACTGTAAATTGTGCTTGGTTACACCTCATATGGAAACAATCAGCCTAAGGAAATATTTAAAAATTAAATTTTTATTCTGTTAGAATGATGGTTTTTTTATTGCTTAGATTTGGTTTATTTTTTTAGACACATATTCTTATCTTGATTAAAGAGAAAAGTGAAATCTCTAAAGATGGATAAAAGCACAGTTTGTTTGGTCTTGCCTTCCAAAGAGATAAAAGATGGGATGTAAGTCTGACTCGGTGAAAAACCTGGTTCCACAGCTGAGGTGGAAGACAGGAGTTTGTAGTGTGGAGATAAAATAGAAAAGAAAAGCGCTGAATGGGCTAAAATAAGTTCGGCAAAATTCAGGTTGATGCTTTAATAAAGCTTTATTGGAAATGGACACAAAGAATTTAGAGATTATACTAATATTTATGGATAAGACATTACACTTGTAAGGTGGGTGTTTTCACTCAATAAAGTCGCAAATGGGGGCTGGTATTCCCGAAAACCTAAGGATAACACACCTCAAGAGAACACTTCCCTAAAATTTTTCTTGTTTCTGCAGTAAATAACTGGGCCCACCACAGAAATTCAGATTGTTCAGACCATCTTACAGGGCTTTTAATTTGTTTGTGTCACAGTGCCTCCCTTTGTCTCTAATGCCACTGAAAATGGGAGTAGAGCAGAAAAACTACAAATATACTTTGACTTTAGTAGTGAAAGGTAAAACTCAACCAATCAATAGTGGAAGCCTCAGAGAAAATAGATGGAAGATGTTTAGGTTGGTCTTTAAGTGTAGGCATTCTGTTATACCCAGGCTGTATCTGCCTCATTGCTTCAGGAGGGGCTGAAGCTGAATATACAACATTTACTTGTGGAGGGCCATGGGCATACTAGGGGAAGGTCAATGGCCATGGCCTGGAAGGACACACCATAGGCTCTGGGCATTCCTCCAACTCAGGATGAGAGAAAGGATTTCCCCCATGATGCTCTGCAGCACCACGTTAATTAACCCCAGTTCTGTCCTCCCCATTTGCCTGTTGGCCTTACCTACCCCTTTTTCCCTTATTTGTCCCAGTTCCAGAAAGTTCTCTATTCCCTGTTTCCCCATTGGCCCTTGTACCTCTTCATTTCCACCCTGGCATTCCCCATTGGTTCCTACCCTTTGCCCCGCCCGTGTACTGCCCCTGTGCCCTCAGCCCATTCGTCCTAATGCTGTTCCACCCCCTCTTGCCCGTATTTAAACCTGGACCCTCCTGTAGTCCTTGTCTTTTACCCCTGGATCCCTTCACTGTGTGGACCCTATAAAGCTCAGTTGAAACTCCCAACAGAAGCCCCTCCAATGTCTCTTCATGACCAGCTGTGCTGTGTGACTCTGTGTGTGTTTGTTGTGTGCCTGCCCACACACCTCCCTGAAGCTGCCTCAGGGAAGGCAGCAGCATTTACCATCTCACCCCACTGCTCCAAGTACTTGACAAAACAGCCAGAGCTGACCAGTCCTTATTCATATCACTTTCAGGATTATGGAAAGCCCAGGAAATTTCTGGTGAAAGAGATCTGTGGGAGGTTGAAAAGCATTTGGACCATAGTATCATGCTCAGAGATCACAGATATAATATTTCAGTATTATTCAATTCATATCCAGAGCATTAATAAATAAATTAAGTATATATTATACATTTTTGACAGCAGTGAGGCAGGTGATTATGTGCCTCCACTCTGCTCTCCTGAGACCTGGAATGCTGGGAATGGTTCTGGTACTCCAACATAAGAAGGACGTGGAACTGTTGGAGTGAATCCAGAGGAGGCCATGGAGGTGCTGACGGGACTGGAGCACCTCCCCTGTGGAGCCAGGCTGGGAGAGCTGGGGCTGCTCAGCCTGGACAGGAGAAGGCTGTGTGGAGAGCTCCCAGCTCCTTCCAGGGTCTGAGGGGCTGCAGGGAACCCAGAGAGGGACAATTCCTCAGGAACTGCAGTGACAGAACAGGGGGAATTGCTCCCACTGCCAAAGAGCAGGGCTAGAAAGGATATTGGGAAGGAATTGTTCCCTGGGAGGGTGGGCAGGTCCTGGCACAGGGTGCCCAGAGCAGCTGTTGCTGCCCCTGGATCCCTGGTAGTGTCCCAGGCCATGTTGGACACTGGGGCTTGGAGCAGCCTGGGACAGTGGAAGGTGTCCCTGCCTATGGCAGGGGGTGGAATGAGATGAATTTTTGGGTCCTTTCCAACCCAAATATTCCATGACTCTATGATTTTCTGTTGCTAGAAATATGAGATCAATAATTTTTTTGTGACTGTAGATAGTATTAAATATTGAAAAAAATCCACTTCCCTACCCAAAACAAGCAGGGGAAGCAGCTCTTGTCTCTGAAGTGTCTTTAAAGTCAGCATAGAAATCTCAGCAGTTTCATTCTGAGTGTGAATGTCCCTATTGGAAATTGCAGTGTCCAAGCAGGTGTTTTGTGTCCACTTCTCTGAAAAATACTCTGTTCGCTGTGACCAACTTGGATGTTTTGCTCATAATATCAAAATTAAATGTATAGCTAATAACTGAGAGGAAAAGAACCAAGTATTTTTCTGATAGATTTGGGTATTTTCAAATGGCTGGACTAGCAAGTGGAAAATTATGCTCAGTGTTTAACATAGACAAATGTGAAATAATTGATGTGTAGGCAATGAACCAGAGTAAAAAACTGTATATGCAACAGAAAGCTCTGCAACATAATGACAGAGAAAGGATTTAAAGGTTATTATAAACAAATCTATGAAGATATTAGCATAGCTATGTGCACGGGGAAAAAAAAGTTACCATGAAATGGGGATGCAGCAATGAGCAGGATTCGAATGTAAACAGAAAATATTGAGAGAGTATAAGGTTGTTTTACTCTTTGGTTTAAATAATACAACAAGTTCCAGTTTTTAAAATTTAGTATCCTGGTTATAAACCTACTTTGTATCTGAGCCATGCTCTGGGCAATTGGATTTCTAAAATAGGATTCTCATATTTAACCCCTGGGACAGAATATTTGCCCTGTAATTTCTGTAAACTATCTGTATTTTAGAGGGCTTCTTCAGTGGCCACATCACAGTAATTGTATGCACAAAACTCCAATTACATGTTTAGCTGGCTTCTTAAAGGCACACTTACATTAAGTGAAGCCACACAACTGAAATAATTGTTTATACAAGTAATGGTTGAACACACTCATGGAAATCAGGACTCTTTTTCTAAAGTCTGCTACAGTGCTTCGGATGGGCTTAATACACAGCCTGTGAGTGTTTTTCATAGCTTTGCTTTTTTATTCAGAATTTGGTACCTTGAATGATTAACTGGTTCAATATTTCCATGGTGCATGACCCAGGAGCCAGGGACACAAATCTGGGAGGGCTCCGCAGCCTTTCAGAGGGGCCTAAACAGCATGGGGAGATGGGCAGGGACAAAACATCTGAAGATCAACCAAGGCAAATGCAGGTTGTGCTCCTTGGCAGGAACAAGCCCAGCAGCAGCACAGGTTGGGGGGACCTGCTGGAGCAGCTCTGTGGGAAAGGACCTGGGGTGCTGGGGGACATGGAGCTGTCCCTGAGCCAGCAGAGTGTCCTGGGGTGCTGGGGAACATGGAGCTGTCCCTGAGCCAGCAGAGTGTCCTGGGGTGCTGGGGAACATGGAGCTGTCCCTGAGCCAGCAGAGTGTCCTGGGGGTGCTGGGGGACACAGAGCTGTCCCTGAGCCAGCAGAGTGTCCCGGGGCCAAGAAGGCCAAGGGTGCCCTGGGGGCATGGGGAAGAGCCCTGGCAGCAGTCAGGGGTGACTCTGCCCCTGTGCCCAGCCCTGGAGGCATCTCTGGAGTGCTGTGTCCAGCTCTGGATCCTCAGCACAGCAGGGACAGGAGCTCCTGGAGCTGAGGAAGGGCCTGGAGCATCTCGGTGCCCAGGAAAGGCTGAGGGAGCTGGGGCTGCTCAGCCTGGAGGGGAGCCCCAGCTGAGAGGGGCCCTCAGCCCTGGGTGTCTCTGTGTGCAGGGAGGGGCAGAGCAGGGCCCAGGCTCTGCTGCGGGCCCAGCGATGGCCCCAGAGCCACGGGCAGGGCCTGAGCCCAGGAACTGCCCCTGCACAGGAGGCAGAACTCCTGCCCTGGGCAGTGCCCAGCCCTCAGCAGATGGTGCAGAGAGGCTGTGGAGTCTCCTCCGTGGGGATATTCCAGAGCCATATGGACACACTGCTGTGCCCTGTGCTCTGGGATGGCCCTGCTGGAGCAGGGAGGTGGCAGCAGAGCAGCCCCTGTGGGCCCCTCCAGCCTCACCCATCCTGGGGCTCTGTGAAATGAAAATTCTGTTTAATTCTTTAAGCCAAAACTTTGTCACTAACAAATCAAATCTAATATTCTCATAGCAGTTTTGCCTATTAGGATACAATAGGTAGAGGACATTTGTGATATATATCAGTACACACACACAGGTGGAGTTTCTTAGGCTGTGACAAAGCAATGGCTCTTTCCTGGCTCTCACAGTGTCCTCAGAAGCCCTTGATTTGTGTGCAAGGCTCCTTCACTTGGCTTTTCCAATACAGCATCTTAAAAAGAGAGAAAGCAACTTTATTTAAGGCTGGCATAACTGTATGGTACATTAGGTCAGGCACCCACATGAAATCTGGGGATGCCCTATGGGATAGTCGAAGGACTGCGTCATTTTAACAGCTCTTGGGCTTTTTGCTCAATGATAAAATGTAAGCTTTTATTAGCAGGCAGCCTATTCCTTTGCTTCCTGCATGTCAGCATGTTGTCTTCGATACAAAGATACTAAAACCACCAGTTTTATTTTCTTAAACTATTTCTCATAATGGCTAAAGTCACAAAAATATCTCTGCCTGTGCAGTATATGCTTGATTTTTCATGTGCTCCATTATGCAGTCTGGTCAACACATTCAAGTATTCTTTTTTTTTTATCTTTTTTTTTTTCTTTCACCCTCTGTTACGATGGTATCATATGATTTCCATAATTTTATAGTACTGCCTTCATATGGATTTGAGTGTCCTAGGATAAACAGATGTGGATCATAGCTGATTATGTCAAAATTAATAATGCGTGTTGAACCCAATAATCTGATTGATACTGTGGCCATATTTTTATCAGATTCCTGAAGTGACACAGAGATCACCTTCTTTGCAGTAAAAACATTAATCTAAATTTAGTTTAACAAGCTGTTGGAAGATGAGAAGGTCGGGATAAACAGGTCTTTTATTTCCGTGTGTTGTGCTGAGGTTGAAGAAACTGTAAGACTGGGAAGGATAACTGGAGTGCCCAGCACAGCTTGGTATTGGGCAAAAGTCCTGAATTTGAGGTCAAGGTCATACTTTGAGACTTGCAAAGGGCGTTTAACTTATAATATTTTTAAATATTTTTAACAGTATTGAATCCCAAATGTATCTGCAATGTAAAATAATTTCATTTTTCTATTATAAAAACTGTAGCTTGCTCTGATAGTCAGAATCTAAAAGAGTTTTTAGACTTGCTTATCTGCAAAGCTCTGCATTGATACCTGAAGAAATTGGAAGAAAACTTGCTGTTTTCCAATATTTTTCTCTTACAAAATAAAATTTAAGAAAGATTTCTTGCTGGAATGAACTGTACGTTATTTCTAAATTTCTGTAGTTTATGTGATTGTGATTTTGAAACTTGAGTGTATTTTTATTATCTCTGGAAGGCTAAAGACTTTATTCCTTCTACTGTCCTGCTGTCTGGAGCGAACATAGCAGTTTAGAGATGACCACCTCTTGCAAAACGCTCACACAAAGATTAAAAGAGAAGGACCAGTTCTGTAACCTCAGTCACGTCATTCCAAAATTAATAAGGTTTTACAAAAAGTGTATTTCTGAGTGTCAATAAAGATGGAAAAGTCAAGTTCTGTGCTCAGGCAGGTCTGTGAGGGGGAGAATAACCAGCAATTTCCATGGATAAATGGAGGAGACAGTTTGGGCTCATCTTGAGTTGATCCAAACCAGCCTATTTTTTAATACACCCTTTTTTGGGGTGGTCGGGTTTGTTCAGGGGTTTTGTTTGTTTATCCAGCTTTAGAGCCAAGAAATTGTGTCTCTTGGAATTTGTGTCCTTTTGAGGCTGACTTTGAAACAGGATGTGGAATTCAGACACAGTAATAAGAACTTAAGGTAAGAAGGGTTTTGGGGAAATACAGGAGAATAAATGTTTGCTTTTGAGCGCAATTGTGAAATAGGAAGTGAAAAACAGTGTAGGAAATGATGCAAAAGTAACATGGAGCTCCCAGGTGATGGGCTACATGACATATTTTATGAGAAAATTAATTAAGGGCTACTGAAATGAAATTGGACATGCTGAGAGCAATAGGTAAACCAGATGAAGTCCAGATAGAATGGAAATCTGTGCAAAGATCAGAGAAATGGGGACTGTGCTGCTCTCTCAAGCAAAAGAAAAAACCTCTAATCTCATTTTCATAACTTTAACAATGAACAAACATATAGACAGGCCCTGTTATTGCTCTGCAGTGAAATTGTGCTAATTGGGTGGAAGTGGCTACGTGGGGAAGAGTCCATGTGAGACAGGATTGGAATTCTGACTCTTGGGAATGTCAACCCAAAATGCTTCTGACCCTGATGATTTCCCCCTGTTATGTTCTTAGGGGCATTAGTGGTTAAGTTTCTGCACCTCCAGTCCTGGGGAACTTCTGGGCCTCTCAGGGCAAGAGGGACCCTGAGGGGCTGGAGCATGTCCAGGGCAGGGAATGGAGCTGAGAAGGAGCTGGAGAATTCCTGAGGGAGCTGGAAAGGGGCTCAGCCTGGAGAAAAGGAGACTCAGGGGGGACCTTCTGGCTCTGCACAACTCCCTGACAGGAGGGGACAGCCAGGGGGTCGGGCTGGGCTCCCAGGGAACAGGGACAGGAGGAGAGGGAATGGCCTCAGGCTGGGCCCGGGGAGGCTCAGGGTGGATAGTGGGAAAATTCCTTCATGGCAAGGACTGTCCAGCCCTGGCACAGCTGCCCAGGGCAGTGCTGGAGTCCCCCATCCCTGGAAGGATTTAAGACATGTGGATGCGGCACCTGGGGACATGGGTTAGTGGGATTTTCAATGTAATGTATCTGTGATTCTATACAGAATTATATATTTATATTTCTTGTATATCATGAAGGAGTGCAGCTTCTATTCCAGGAAGTGTTCCCCCTTTTGTAGATTAGTGAAGGAAGGAGAACATTCTCTGTGGCTGGAAGTCATAATTAATTTCCTATATATTTAGTAAGAAAATATTTTTTTTTTGTTTTCAACCTCCTAAACTGTTATCTGTGTATGTTAAATATAGTGTGAGTGCTTTGTTAATTTTCACACCAGAAAGATCAAGAACAGCAAATCACCCTGCTATCTTTTAGCTGTACATTGAGAAAACCTATATCCTGAGGAGTTCAAGGCAATGTGAGCTTTTGCTCCCTTACATGCTGAGATAATTTACATGTGTCTTTAAGATCACAGTGATTTGGGTGATTAACATTTTTAAGTCAAATTAACCCCAAATGTTACCAAAAACCTTTTGCAAATTGCAATTTGCTGCTGCAAAGATCAAGGAAGAGACTGAGCATTTGGCTTCCTATTTGTAGCCATAACTCAGTGCCAAAAAACATGGGTATTGTGCTTTGCAGGAGCTTTACCTCCAAAAGCATATGGGAAGGGATAAGCATGTGGGCTTGGGGTGAGCCCACAATGATTTACAGTAATCACAGGCTTGCTTTCATTTTAACTTTTGGCTACTTCTACGTTTTTCCTTCTTCATCAGAGAAAGTGTAGATTGAAGTATGATCCTGATTCTGCCCTCAATTCAGTTTAGTGGTTTTGAGAGTGATTTTCATTCAGAGAGGGTGAATTCAGAATTCAGAGAGGGTGACAGGTGCTGTTTAGTTGGTTTCATTGCTACCTGAATGATCTTTGCCATTATTTTCTTCTCTTGGACCATTTTACATCAGTGGGGAATTGGGGGAATTTTGCACAACCTGGGTTTTTTTGGGTTTTGTTGTATTACAAATGTAGGTACACATTCCTGAAACTCCCACGCAGACAACAACATTCCAAAAGCCAAAAATTATTTAGGGATGGCCTTGAGACTGTCATAGGGCCTTTGTTGGCTAAGATTTTGGGGCAGGGCTTGATGGCATCCTGGTAGTCCCAATACCTGAGTGTTCAGAGCTGCTTTGGAAAAGCAAATTGTCCCACACATGGTGGAGATTTAAGAGCAATATTTAATACCAGTAAACAGAGACACCAAATAACAAAAGACTCTCTGGGGATAATCCTCTCCTTCCAAAACTGGCAGCTGCAAAGGAGGGAGTTGCATGAGGATGTTATATTTATGACAGGCAGACTAGGAGAAAAGAAAAAAAAAATTACAAAGAAATGTAGCAAAGGTGGAAGGGGGTTAGCCACAAGATGGAAATAACAGAATATTTAGGAAATCTGTTGTGCTGAGTGATCTGTTGGGAAAGTGGCAGATATCAGGTCCAAAGATAATTATAGGGCTGTGGAGGGGAGCCCACCATGCAAGGATTTGTGCTCTGGGAGAGCAGCAGGGTTACCTGAGTGCTCACTGAGTGCTGGGTCTCTAAATATTTAACAGAATCACAGAATATCCAGGGCTGGTAGGGACCCACCAGGATCATTGACCCAGCTCCTATCCCTGCAAAGACACCCCAACAATCCCACCCTGTGCATCCCTGCTGTGGAATTTTTCCCTCCTTTTCTTGGTGTCACCTCCTCTTTTCATTTCCCTGTGGTCTGTCTTGCTTTGTCTACATAAATCTGGAAGTAATACCATTGCTCTCAAATGCCAGCCAGTGTTTCTCAGCTCCTTTTAAACCACGTGCAGAAGTAAGGGTGTCACTTCAGGAAGGTATTGTGCTGTATTTCCTGATAACCCTGATCACTGAATAATTAATTCTTGTGTTTTGTTCTCCATTCAGAGCTGTTTAATAAGGGGTAAAATTGAGGAGTGCGTGTCGTCCAAAAGAGTGGCTGCTGAGCACCTTGCAGAGCCTGAGCCCAGAAAATGACAGGAAAAGGGGAAATGGTGTTCTTTGAATATTGAGCAGTTATTTCTGCCTCTCTCTCTGCATCATAGAAATTCTCATAATTCTGGTATCTGCACCTTTAAGTAAAGATAAGCTGCAGCTCAGACCCTGTAGAATTTTCTTGGTGATGTCTCTTAGTTTTGAGTGCAAATGCTCTGATTTGAGAGATTTTTCTAATTTTGCTTTTTAAAATATTATTCCTGCTGTCTGTCCTTTTATATTACAACCATATGCATAAAATAACCTCAATCTCAGTGTATTTCAGAGCTGTTCCAAACAGCCCTATCAAATTTCTCCTTTTAAAAGAAGTGCCAGTAGATGCTTGTACTCTTGCAATAAATATAGTAATGATCCAGTTAAACTTATACCATTAAGTATTTTAATTTTTTTGTTGGATCTGCATCAAGGTCATGCTGTTAGGAGCCAAAAGCAAACCCAGGGAGACCAAAAAAAAAAAAGTCAAAGATCATTTTGGTGTGTGCCAGATTACTGGGTGTGTTACAAATGCCAAGCAGCTCATACATAAATCACACAGGCCAAAACCAAGGCAAGCATGTGCTGGGAGCTCAGGGGAATTCAATGTCACTGGCTGGGACATGACAAAGCAACTTCTTGTGCTCAAACATTTTAAGTAAACAACTGCATTATGTCTTTTCTCACTCTGCCTTTCAGTTCAGCTCAGACTTCAATGGTACATGAGGGAAATCTGCTTCCCTGGTCCTAAGCAGTCCCTGGGGTTTGCAGAAATCAGGCTCATCAGGACTGGGATTCTGAATGTGCAATGGATCGTTCCCTGGAGGAGCACAGAGCTGCTCTGCCTGGGATCCAGGGTCCCCATGAAGTTTGAGTGTGATAAGGGCTGCTTTGCCCTTGTCACTGTGTAATTTAGTGGGAGAAAAAGAAGCTGCTTAAACTGGAGGTCAGGGCTTGGACTTGCCTGGTCCCTCAGGTGCTGGGCACCATGGAGTTCCTCATTCCCAGCCTACAACAAATCACTGAAGGACTACATTAACTCTTAGATCTTCCCAGGCTAAAATCCACTCTCTCCAATGAGCGTAAAAGGTGGGGAAACCTTTAGAGACTTAAAAGTGAAAGCCAGAGGCATTGCCATCCCTTGAGATATCTGGTATTAGCCAGGATCCCATCCAGTGGCCCTAAATGGGACTCCTGGGGAGTCTGAAAGCCTGGACTAAATTGCTGTCATCTGGCTTCCATGTGGGCAGTCCCTGATTCCTGCTGAATCCCCCCCCAGCTGAAGTTCCTGGGCCTAAAATAACATTCTTTATCTCCCTCATCATATTCAAAACTCATTTTGCTGTAAACCACCCCTTCAGCCTGGCCCCAGTGATTGATGGAGAGTTCTGCCAAAATTCCCCCCCCCCCCCATCCTGGCTTCTTTACACAGCCAGTTCTCCTGAAGGGCTGCAGAAATGGGGAGGGAGAGCTGGGCTGCAGTGGGTAATTCAGTCCTGTGCTGTCAGCAAGAGGGACTGAAAACAACCTCACTGAGGAAAGTAAAACCATCTGCGGTAACGTCTCCTGATACCAGGACAGAAAAGTGGGGATAAAATTGTTCTTCATAAAGAAGGATAATATAAATAATTTTAAAGACTTCTATAGCCAGTTTAAACTTAAATGAGCCCTTTATTGCTCTCCTGCAAAGCACAATCAAGGAACTCGTGCTCTTTCAATAAACTCCAGGGTTCTTAAAGAGAGAGTTTAGTCATGGATTGTTCCTGCAGTGAAAATATGAAGGTAAACAAAAGAGGGTTTTTTTAAAATTTACTTACTTTTCTTTAGAACAATGCATTCAGATGAAAAATGTAGCTTTGGAAGCATCACCTCCTTCTGCTGAAAGCATTGTGCTCTCAATTGTAAAAATCCAGGGGCCAGGAGCCTGCTCTGTGTTATGGAATAAGTGTGAGCAGTAAAACACAACTGCTTTCTGACGAGCCTGGGACATTTTATCAGCCTTCCCTGGGCCTGGCCAGGCTGGGCTGGCTATTTACTGCTCCTGTCTCCCTCCAAGCATTTGCTTATGGAAGCAGCTCTGGTCTTCATCACAGGGCAGGAGCCTTGGAATGTGACAATAAATAAATCAATCAGTGCTAATGAACCCGGTGGTGCTGCCTGGTGGCCCCAAACTGCCCCCACACTAATTTATGCCCAGCCACGGCCCTGGGGTTGGACAGGAGGTGCTCAGGTGACAATAGGCAAGGGCAGAAGGGGTTGGAGCAGCCTCAGTTTTCTTCTCCCTCTAAGTTTAGAAGCCCAATGTTTAATTTTTTTCTCCTCTCCCTGTTCTTTTCTTAACTGGCCCATTTTTGTCATCAATGATGACATCAATGCTTTATTGTCATGGAGAAAAATTTTCCCTCTTTCTTGTAGAACTCTTGATTGATGGTGATTAGCCTCATATTAAAAGACAATTTTGGTTTTGGTTTGGTGGTTTTTTTTTATTTTTTGGTTTTTTGTTTGTTTGTTTGTTTGTTTTTGTTTTTTTCTTATTTTGAAAAAGGGTTTTTCCCTTTCTTTAAAACAGCTATTTTTTTCACTTTGCTCAAACTGTTTTCTTGGGATGATCCAAAGCTGTGTCCATCTGGTGGTTTGTGGGTTGGATGGATGATTCCTGAGGAAAGAGTCTATCAAGCTGCTAAATTATTTCAGAGATTTTCTTGGTAGACAATATGTACCCAACAACCAAAGGGCATAAGGTGCTATTGTGTCCAGGATGTCCAAGAAACTGGATTGGCTTGGGATTGTAGCTCTATAGTAGGTCAAAAAAAAAAAAAAATCCTGACATCATCAATATCAGTTTAAAAACTTATATTAATTTAAAATGAGCTGTGATTTCACTTTCTACTGTTTCGTCCTGGCTACACTGATCTCTTCCTCATCAAACCTGAAAAAATAATCATTTTCTCAGACATAGCTCTGTGGTAAATCTTGGTGAATATTTGTTGTGTGGACTCATGGAATTTTTCACTAGCAGTAATAAAAAATGCTGAGTTTTTCTAAAAGTGTTCAGCTTTGAAAGCACTGAAGAACACTGCATGAAGTAAGTTTAGCACTATAAGCCTCAGTTTAAAGGTAGGAAAATTGAAGAATAGATTTTGGTAAATAAGTTGCCAAAGAGGCATGGAAAATTGGTGGCAACTTTTCATGTCTGAGCCGTGAATGTAGTGTTTATTCCACAGAATAAACCTCTCATAGCTCTTCCTTGCCGAGAAAAAAAAAAAAAAATCAGCCTGGCCTCTAGCTTTCCAACAGCACTCTGGGAGGAAAAGAAATAAAAGTGAGAATTTAAAAAATCACTTTTTTTTTAAATAAATGCCTCTAGCTCCTTATTCCTTCTATCAATATTCTAACAAAGAGACCAAGAGTTCCAACTTTAAAAAGGAATCACAGTAAACAAAATCTCCCCTAATGTCAGCTCAGTGTTCCTTGCAGCAAGTCATGTGGGCAGGAAGATTGGTGGTTCTTATATCTGGATGTTTGTAAGGTCTTTAATCAAGACATTCTTGCAACTCATAATTCAACACCACAGAGTGAAATACAGAAGGTAATTGAAGCTGATTGATAAAATATGGATTTCCTCTCCATGGAAGAAAGTTAAGAGTACTTAAGGGGGAGAAACCCCAGAGCATTTGCAGTCCAAATGAAAAATATGCTGATATATTTCTTCCAGGAAAAAAAATAAAAAAAGATAAAAGCTACAGGAAAGAGTAGGTGATAATAATTAGTTTGTTGTTTGAAATTAGGAGGTCTCCTGGGCCAGATGTTCGTTGTCAGGGAGTGATGCCCCCTCCTGAGATATGTAATGAAATTGAGATAGCCAGAGGCCTCGGGGGAAAAAAAATAGGCTCTCTGTTTGGAGATGTCATTTTATTAAAATGTTCTTGCCTTTTGCCTGCAGCATCCTTTGACTGGGGATGGAAGGGAGAAGACAGAGAAGGAGAGCGTGCAGGGATTGATAGAGGGATGCAGGCAGGGTTTGTATTCCAGCAGGGTCTGGCCAGCAGAGCAGGCAGCATGAGGAGGAGGCAGGGAGCTGCCAGTGCCACAGCCCGAGCTGGCCTGGCCACCAAGCTGGCCGAGGGCATGGCCACGCAGGGGACACTGAGCTGGCCGAGGGCATGGCCACGCAGGGGACACTGAGCTGGCCGAGGGCATGGCCACGCAGGGGACACTGAGCTGGCCGAAGGCATGGCCATGGAGGGGACACTGAGCTGGCCGAGGGCATGGCCATGGAGGGGACACCGGGCTGGCCGAGCTCATGACCGTGCAGGGGACACTGACCTGTGTCAGTGCCACTCAGCAGAGTCCAAGGCTCTCTGCACTCCCGAGCACTGCCCACAGCATCCCGGCCCCTGGGCACGGCATTCCGGGTGCTGGGGAATGGGGCCCTCCGTGCCATCCTAGGGCGGGCCACCTTCCCAGCCCCCCGTGCCAGTGCACACCGCAGTGGCACCGCCGCGTCCTCGGGAGCGGAGCGGGCTCCTCTCGGGACCGGGATGGCCTGGCACCAGCACCTGCTCCAAAGCCCTGCCGGGATGTTCCACATTCCGCACGCTCTGGATCACGTCCGGTGTTGAACGGGGTGGTGGGAACAAACAGGGCTGCGCTATCGCTTCCAGAGGTGCCCGAGCAGTCCGTGCTTTGCCACTCGGCACGGGTGAGCGCAGATCGCCCCGGCAGAGCCACTGCCACCGCAGCCGATCAAAGCCCCATCTGTGTCACCAGCCACCATTTACATTCCACTTTCAGTCCCGTTTCGGCCTCTTATTTCGGCGCTAGAATAAGGACAAATATTAACCTGATTTCGTTTGAGGATAATACGTTTTCCAGTATTTGCATGGAGCTGTGTTAACTTATTAAAATATTTCTATGCTTCAGGAGCTGCAAATGCTAAAAAAGATGACAAATATAGAAAAATATGTCAGTTTTGCAAAAGTTTTGCCATTCAAAATTATTTTCCAAGACTTAAGTGTTTCAGAGCCAATTAGCTTTGAAAACAGAATTTGCATTTACTTTACCTCAGTGGGGTGAAAGACTGAGTTGTTTTTGATTTCTTCTTGTTTATGGAATGATTGAAAAATAAATCTTTTTAAAAGTGACTCATTTAAGATGTCCACATGATGCACATTTTAGTATCTGCTCTAAAAGGTGTGCCAGCAGCATTCTGCATTTTAACGGCTTCTAACTGGTTTAGTAAAGTGCAGTTTGCATTTGTGACTTCCCAGCATGAGCCCTGTATTGTTTCAGATGATGCAGCTGCTGACTTTTAATCAAATGGCAATTTAAGAGACATAAAGACATACATCCATCTTATTCCCTGGCTGGAATTTCAGCACAGAGGAATTGCAGAAGGAATGTTACACCAGATTATGGCAGTTGTAATCTCTCAATTGGCTTCTGGGGGTGTTATGAGATCCTTTTCCTAAATCCATTGTTTGTCCAAAAGTTAAAGGATTTTTCCATTAATTATATAAGATTACTTCAAGTTTACCTAATGGCTCTCTGGGACTCTGCCCTGGCTGCACTGGAAGTAGAAGATGCCTGGGACTTTTCAGGTTTAATTCCTGGGTCTGCAGATTTCAAAGAACCAGAAGTTAATTAACTATTGCTACTCCTGGTTAGCTGAAGGAATACTTTTAATACAGGAGTCAGAGTGAACCATCCACACATATCTCATGGAGTCAAACCTCCCAGCTGGTTGTTCGTTAGGAGTATTTTATAATGTTGATAACTGCCATAATCTCTCAAACACGCAGCTAATTGGACAAACTAGGGGTGAGCCTATGGGCATTTTTGGGTTTTATTCAAATTGCTATTTACTTAGAGAATTCTTTCTCAGCTAGTGTTACAGTCAGAGTTATGTTTTTGGAAGTGCTCTCATGATTGAGAAGTCTGTATTTCATTCTAAAAATTGACTTTGACACTCCTAGGACCACTTGAAAATCCAGACCACTTTGAAAGCATTTATATATATAAATAGGAATTGTATGTAAAAAATAAATATGTGGAATCTCTTTCAGCTGAATGTTGTCAAGCAGGATGCAGTCCATTAGAAGAGACTGAAAAGCCCAGTGACAAGCAGGACTGGGTATTTTAAGCCTCAGCACATATTTTTTGGCACAATGTGTCACAAAGGTTTAGGCAGGAGATGCAGGCTCGGAGCTGACTCTGTGGTGTGTTATCCTCCTCAAAGAGCAGGAGAACCCCTGATCCAATGCCAGCACTGCAGCAAAGCTTTGCTGAAGGCACTGATGCTTTCACCTTTTTTTGACTGTTTAATTTACTTAAGGGAATGGGGAGTTTGTTCAGACACTCCCCAGTTTTGGTGGCAGTGCTGGGAGTGTGAGGAGGCTTTGATCTGGTCAGACACTGATAAGATCAGTGCACTCCCTCAGATAAATGGACTGTCTTACTCTCGCCTTTCTCAACAGGAAATATACTCATTGCCCTGAAGAATGTGGGAAAATGTGTAGCTAATAGGAACCCTGTGCAGCTCTGGGACTGGCCTGTCTGGATTTTATGTTGCTTACTTTATAAATACCTGAAAGGTGATAGTTGCTTTTACACTTCTTGTACAGGAATGTCTCAGCTCAGTCATATCTAACTGCTCCCTTCCCCTTTTTTTAAAATCCTTTACTTTTTTTTTTTTTTTTTTTTTTTCCCTTTTCTTTCCCCCATTTCTTTTCTCAGTGTTTAAATCCAGAGTAAAATCCTCTCCCATTATTCTGCTGCAGTTTGACTTCATGCCCACCCCACATCCATCTCTTGCAGCGCTCAGCCTGCATGCTGGGGGCAGCTTCTTTCTCATTTTGACTTTTTTTTTTCCTTTTGTTTGCTCATTCTGACAATGTGTCAGAGCAGAACACGGCTTGGAAGTTGTATTTTACAGCTAGAAGCAAAAGCCCACCATAAATTGCATGTTTATTATTTTTGTTGTGCTCTTCTGGATTTTGTGAACATGCTGAAAATTGTTGATAAAACAGAAACTTTTACAGTCTTCTCAAAAGTTTTTGGAATTTTAGCTGATCTTCTTCCATGGGCTATTTCAATTGACTGACCTGCAGTTGTACTCAGCTTTTGCTGGTTTTTTTTCTCTTTTTGGTGTATTTCAAAACAGACTTGGGCTGAAATATCCCACCCCACCCACACAGACAGCAGAGGTCTCTGCAAATTCTTGAATGGCTTTCACATGTGTCCTGCCTATTCAGGCTTGATCCTCTATTTTATGCACATTATATTAAAGGGAGGAACAATGTTTATGTTTGAAGGAACAGGATTATCTTTTCCCAGAATCTCCAGTCATCAAAGGACACTGAATTATGGCAGTTTAGACACTGGTTTAGCTGCAGTGCTGTAGATAAGCTACTTCTACGAGATGTTTTCCTTTATGCAGCTGAAAATACTGGTTGGGGGGTCTTTCAGAAGAGCCTGGATTCTTTATTCTCATTTTCTTTTAGTGGGAGTGAGGTCCTTGGACCTCTTAAAGAGCTATTGTTCTTTGAGGTTTCACACCCTCATTTGCAGCAGGAGTGTGCTGATAACCCATCTCAGCATTGTTAACGCCATTTTTCATGATGAATTCTCTGTGCTGCTGCTTGTACTGGAAGTGATGGAAGATTTATGGGATAAAGGATTGTGGTTATGAAAGCAGGAATAAAATCAGACAGTGAGAGAGAACAGCCATCTCTGTGGGCCTGTTGGACCTTTTTAGAAGTGGACAGTGCCACCAGAGACCACCAGCAGGGAGATCTCATCCAGCCTCAACCTAAACCCTGCTCTTTGTGGGGTGTCCTCTGTCTCCTAGTTCCCCCTGCTTTTCTCCCCATTCATCACAAGTTCTTGGTGCAGGGGAGTCTCTCTCTGGATGATCCTTTACACTTCAGTTTGGTGTCTGTGGAAAAGTTGGTGCAGAGTTCTGCCCATACCCAGGCCAGGCAGAAATAATGCTGGTGCCTCAGGGACTGGCAAAAATCCCAGTGCCCTGTAAAAGTGAGCCTTCAGATGGTGGTACATTGATTAATTTGTAGCTTTCTGGAAGCTTTGGAATTTTGTGAAAATGCCCAGGAGCCGTCATGTCCTTTACAGATGTGGTCACATTAAGACCTGGAATGATGGAGCTGCAGCTTGTTCCAGGTAAGGGAAGGGACCCCTGCATCCACTGTAAAGGTGCCTGAAGGAGAGATGGAGAGAGAATATTTACAGGAGCCTGGAGTGTCAGGACAAGGGGGAATGGCTTCACACGGACAGAGAACAGGTTTAGATTGGATATTAGGAGGAAATTACTCCCTATGAGGGTGGGCAGGCCCTGGCCCAGGGTGCCCAGAGCAGCTGTGGCTGCCCCTGGATCCCTGGAACTGTTCAATGTATCACAGGTTTGGCCAGGAGTACAAAAATGTTAACTAATTTTATTTTATTTTAACTTCCCAAAAGAATTTTTTGTTCTCTGGACCCTGGATGAGCCCCATTTTTCCACGAGGATCTTATCTCCAGATGCAGTCCCCAGTTCAGGACATATACCTCCCAGCACACAGTATATTTTTTTAAAGAGAAGTACCTTATTAAGACATTTCCTGAGGAGGGAGGCAGTTAGGAATGTTTATAATTACTTTCCTGAACCAGTGCCATGGAGCTTGGCTGCTGTACCACATTCCATAGTAAACCCTCTGGTTTCTCAGCATCTCTTACAGCTTCACCCCCATCCTGTCTCCTCAGCTTCTCCTGCCAGCTTTATCTGACACAGCTCTTGGGGGACTGTGAAGAAAGGAAGCTGATTTTTTTCATCTTCTGATTTTTGGGAGCTGAGGGTCCGTGGTTCCCTGCAGCTCTATTTCAGTGTTGACTCAAGAGCCCCACAGGTGGGAAATTGTAGCAAAGTATAAAAAAATTAATCTGATACTGAAAATGCTGTCCCAGCTACTTTCTTTCATATGTGTTGCAGTGACCATTTTGATTGTTTCTGGGTTTCACAAGTCTGAAGGCTGATTTTTCCCTTGGGGTCAAGACCCATTCAGCAAGATGAAGTAGAGATGTGAGCACAGCCTGACCTACAGAGAGGAGGAACAGAGTTGAAAAGGCTCTCACATGTGCTTGGCCTTGGCAGAGTGAGCACCAAGTTCAGGATTTGGGCCACCAGAACTGTTCTCTGTAACAGTTCTCTGTATTCAGTTGGTAGGGGGGTGATCTCTGCAGCAGGAGGAGAGGATTTCACACAGTGAAATATAAGAAAAACAAAAAACCCAACAACCACACCTTTTTACGAAGTTACTTGCCAAGATTTCAGAGAGGATAAAAGTGACAGGACCGACTGGAAATTCCTTTGTTCCATGAGCAGCCCCTTTGGAAATTTCCCTGCAGATGAACTCCAATGCTGTGAAGCATTTTCCTGCTGTTGGAATATCATGTAACTGGATGAAACAAATCAGTGCAGTATCTAAATCAGCGTGCATGTGTTCTGGAGAGGAAGGAAGGAAGTTGAAGTGCTGTTTTCCTTCCCTGTCTGCTCTCTAACTCTGTGATTCAGACTGTCCTTCCCTCTTGTGGCAGGATGGGAGACGAGGAAATGCTCCAGTAACCTGGAACATCACTAATTAGCATTAGTGAGAAGTCCCAGGAGAAGTGGAGTGTGGAGAGACATTGTAGGTTTAAGGAGGGAGAGTTCCACTTTAGCCCCTATGTAAAAGTTTGTTTTGCTTTTAAAGCAATATTTGCTTTCAGCTTGTGATGCCAGGTGTCTGTTTAGCACCAAAGTTATATTTTTAAGAATGTCAGCCCCTTATCTCTTAATGAAATGATGCCACAGTTGTTCATTCTGAAATTGCAATGCTATTTTCGCGTGCTGCTCAGGGACCAAAGGCACCTCCCAAGCTGCAAGTACCAGGAGAGATGTGGAAAAGTGAGAATCCACAAGTGGGGTCTTTGTGTTTGCAGCTGCTTAAATTCAGGACACTACATTGGTCCTATGTCATTGTATCATGGGATGTGAAGGGCTATTCCCACTTTTCCAGTGCTGCTGGTACAGCAGAGGGAAAAAAAACCACTTCAATCTTGCAGCTGACCAAACTCCAGAGCATATGGGGCAGCTCCTGTGTTGTTCTGCAGGCATCCTAGGAGCTTTCCACACACCCCAGCTCTGTGTCTTGTGACACCATGTGCCTTCTGTGGTTAGGAGAGCAGCTGCTGCCTGACAGTGCAGAGTCTGAATTCTGCATTTGTTCGAACAGAGAACCTTCCAGAAGGTTTTCCTTATGGAGTTAAGGATCATGCAATAACAGAATGGTTTGGAAAGGACTCTAAAAATCACTCAGTGCCAACCCTGCCAAGGGGCAGGACACCTTCCATTGTCCCAGGCTGCTCCAAGCCCCAGTGTCCAACCTGGCCTGGGACACTGCCAGGGATCCAGGGGCAGCCACAGCTGCTGTGGGCACCCTGTGCCAGGGCCTGCCCACCCTCACAGGGAACAATTCCTTCCCAATATCCTTTCTAGCCCTGCTCTTTGGCAGTGGGAGCCATTCCCCCTGTTCTGTCACTGCAGTTCCTGAGGAATTGTCCCTCTCTGGGTTCCCTGCAGCCCCTCAGACCCTGGAAGGAGCTGGGAGCTCTCCACACAGCCTTCTCCTGTCCAGGCTGAGCAGCCCCAGCTCTCCCAGCCTGGCTCCACAGGGGAGGTGCTCCAGTCCCCTCAGCATCTCCATGGCCTCCTCTGGATTCACTCCAACAGTTCCATGTCTTCCTTGTGTTGTTTCCAGAGATAAGGTTTCTTTTACAGAACTCTCCAGGATTTTGTACTTCTTGTACCATATAGAGCAAAGGAGCATGGAGCACATGGGAGCAGAGAAGCCATGTGCATTTTGGACTGGGCTCTTCCTATGACTTGTGATGAAGAGCAATGGAAATTGTATTTCATTAGGACAAAGTGTATAGGGAAGATCAAGTTTAGACAGAGTCAGAAGCAAAATGTTCTGTATCAATTCATGGGTTCATGAACGAACTGTAAATCACCGTAAATCTTGTAATCCTCAATCCTCACCAGACCCTCATGAGTACCACATTAGGGGCTGATTGCAACAATCTTCAGAAAAAGGGCAGAAATGAGTGTGTGACAAGAAGGAAGAGTTGATGAAGGGATATTGCACATCAGAGTTGGGCTGGACTGGAAATCTTCTGCAATATTTATTTCCGAAGCATAAAGATTGTCTCAGTGAAAATCATGTTCCAGTTTGACGACTTCATTTTAATGTTACTTGATCTACCTTTTAGACACTTGGGAAATCAGTGTAACATTTTACCTCTCCCTATGCCAAAATGGGAGCTTTTAGATGACTAATTTGCTTTGCATGCTTTCCAGGATGGGCTACATTTAGGGCTTGTTGAGAGGAGAGTTTTTGCATTGCTCTGTGGCCAAGCCCGCTTTAATGCAGGTGCTGGTGAGATGCAAAGGAGATCCTAGAGGAGGTTCTCAGGGGTCGCCTGCAGTGTCTTTTTTTAAGTTTTCGTATCAGTGAGTCTGCATTGTACCAAATGAATATCAAGGAATTGTTGGGGTTGGAAAGGGCCTCTGGGAGGCTGTCTGGTCCAGGCAGGGTCAACCCCGAGCAGGTGACATAGGTGGGTTTTGAGTATCTTGTGAGAAGGGGCTCCACAATCTTTCTGGGCATCCTGCTCCAGTCTCTGTCACCCTCAAAGAAGCTTTTCCTCATATTTAGATGGAACATCCTCTCTTCCCCTCAGTGCCCCTTGCCCCTTTTCCTGTGGCTTGGCACCACTGAGAAGTGTCTGGCTCCATCATCTTCAGATGTTTGTGTGCATTGATAAGGTCTCCTCTCAGCCTTCTCCAGTTTAACAGGCCCAGCTCCCTCACCATCTCCTCACCAGAGATCCTCCAGCCACATCTTCATCTTTGCAGTCCTTAATACCTGTGATTTCCCCTTAAAAGAAGTAGAGCACTGAACTTTTAAGACCTGTTTTACAAAAATCAATATTCAGAAAGGCTACAACGCTGCTTATGGCATTTTCACCTTAACAGAACCACATGAGTTCTCCTGGGGCAAAGTAGTGTCAGCACAGCCCCGTGCTGAAAGTGCAGAGAGTAGCTAAAACCCTGCACCTGGAAAATCCTTTTGTAATGTTCTCTGGACTCATGACCTGATAAGTGATTATTAATGTCTCTGGAGAACATTAAAGGATATAAGGTTTTGCAGGTGTGCCCTGAAGAGCTGTCTGAAAACACTGCTTGGGGGATTTTAGGGTTTTCTTTGGGGGAAAAGGGTGGTCCCTAGAGTCCCTACAGTTTGCACAGCAGCCTAACTTGCAGCACGCAAGCAGGAAAGCATTGAAAGCTGAATTACAATCAAATTACTAAGGAGTTCACCTCTGGAGTTGGGATATTTAGGAGTATTCCAGTGCAAAATGCTGCTTAAGGTTCTTCTGCAGTGATGTGAATGAAGGGTCAAACACATTTGGTCTAAGGGTGATGCTTTCAAGCTCAATAAATATGTTGGTTGGAGACCTCCTGATTATTGTTAAGCCCCAAAGTACAGCTTTTTAAAGGGTTTACATCTAAACTGACACCTCAGCATTGATCAGAGCTGATCGACCAACACTGTGATGGACTTGGAGAAAAATGTGAATAAATAAAGGAAATATATTGCTGCTTCCTTCTCCAGGGGGAGTGCTGAGCTCCAGGCAGCCATGTGAGGAACTCGCTGGGCTGGGACTATGAATCTGAGTCTCAGAGTGCCCTGGGACTGGCTGAGGGTCATGTCTCTGCCAATACACAGAGGCAAATTGGAAGGCAATACAGCAGTAATCTGGAGGCCAAAGGGTTTATTTTTGTTGCTGATAAGGAGATTGTCAAAGCCTGCTCTATGGGGAAATACGAAAAAATAGAGGTTTTGTAAACAGAGAGTTAGGTTACAGAGAAATAAATAGAAGTTGTGGGTTTGGTGCTTTGATCTCTAGCAGCTATACCTGGTTAAATGTATGGGGTAAACAGGCGATTTCACAGATATTTGAACTGATGGCCACTTATGAAGGAAAGATGGGAAAACTGAAAGCAGCAGCATGGAGTAGATAGAGGGCTAAAATCAGAGACGAGAGTAGAAAATGCTTAGAATTTATCAAGATACTTTGCATTGACTGCTGATTGGAATGACTTCATTTGAAATGTAACAGAACCCTTAATTCTCTCTAAACATATTGAAAATTAAATTCTTTCAATGAAATTATATGTGTGCTATTAATTTGGCCTCATTAAGTATTGAGAACTACAATTTCAAACATTTGACTTCTGATTTGTTCATGTGGCAAAAAAAGGATGAAAAAATATCCAGGCTTGGTTTGAATTCAAACCATTCAATTGGTTTGAATTTGTTCATCAGAAGCTAAGTAATGAACTGCTTCTGCTAGACCTTAGTAAGGAAATTAGAGAGTGCAGGTTATGGGATCAAAAGTCTCACAACAGTATGTGTAGTGTTGCACTGAATAGTTTATTTAGTTGTTGTTTTTGCATTGGGTGATTGGGAATTCGCCCTGGATAATATGTTTGTATTCCCCTCTCACATCACATGGCTTCTCCTTCACACACCCCTCTCCTCAATATCCCCTGGTGGTGGTCTCTCCCAGGTTATCTCCTCCCCTCGCCCCTCCCCTCACTTGTATCCCATTGGTTGCAGTCCCTTTCCTCCACTCCCTCTCCCCAGGGGTTAAAATCTCCTGCCGTGAGAGATTCCTTCTCGTTCCTCATTCACCCCTGTGGTATCTTCACTCATTTTCCTTGTCTTCCTGGATCCCTGGAGTGATTCTACAATAAAGCTGTAGGGTTTTTGGTCCTGAGAAAAGAGCACCTCCAGTCTTTTACTATCTGTCCATGAAGTAGTGGAGCTTTAGGAGGTCTGGAGCTAGCCAGAAGGGACCTCCAAAAGGCCCGGTCATTACTTCAAGTATGTACAAATTGAAATCTGATTTTTGAGATGTAGAAATATGGATCAGGAATTATCTCTTTCCTCTAAAATAACTGTCAGTGTCACTCAATGAGATGGAGATTGAGCTCATGTCCTTCTGTTGATTTATTTCAGTGGAGGAAAAACCACATTACTGGTCTTTGTTTGCAGAAGAACTTCTTGTAGCTCTTGGACTCTTTGTTAGAGCATTTTCCAACTCTGTTTCTAGGCCTGCCCATGCCTGCGTTGTTCCTCCCTGACCTTCCCTGGCTGCCTGCCCTTTTCTCCTGAACCCTTTCCTTACCTGGAACTGATTTCTTTCAAACATCTTTTCTCAGTAACCTCTGAACTCCCCCTTTTGCCTCAATCTTGTTTATCTCTCCTTTGGCAGATAATGCATATTTCATTGTCATTTTTAAAATAATTCATAAAATTACAGCAGTGTAGCTCTGTTAAACAGCTGGTACCAGTTGTACTGTCACTGCCCCACTTGCCACACAGTTTTTTCCTCTTTCTGGTTCTGGAAGCTGGTTTTGGGTTGGATTTGTTTTAAAGTCAGGTTTGCTTTTTAATTAAAATCAGGCCTTACGCAAAAGCTCATTTGTATGCATAAATGTTTCACAATCAAATCATTAGTGTTGCTGCTTAACAATAACGGGGGGAAAATTAGATTATAAAGTTTACTTTTAGGTGCTTCCATAAGTATTATGCCTGACAATGTAGCCATGGGAAATTCTGGGCTCATTTAAAGGCTTTGTACTTCTGCTTGGTTTCAAAGTTTAGAAGTTTAGAGTGTTGGATGGTGAACGAAGGTCCGTAATAAAATTGCAGAGGGAAGAATTAAAAAAAATAAAATAAACATGGAAATTCTGTGTTCAAAGGAGTCTGTAAATTAATCCAGCATCCCAGACTTGTTTTGTGCTGCTGTGCCCACAACCTCTGCTCAGGGCTGGTGCAGTACTGTACAGAAAGGCAGCACCTCCAGGGAAACACCATTACAGCCAGGCAGGGACATCATTTGCTTTACCCCTTGTGTTCAGCAGACAGCAGAGCAGTGATGATGGGAACGGGGAGGTTCATCCCACACACCAAAAGAGTTTTGCCATTCTCTGACCGGAGCTCTGAGCCCTCCGATAAAAGCACTCGGCTCCTCTTCCATGGAATGTTTTTTCACTGCTGCTGTCAGAACACCGAGTGATTTTGGAGTAAGTCCTGTGGCCTCTTTGGAATGCAAATCTTAGGGAAATGTGCAAGCTGTGGAAGCAGCCCTCCCTCCCCATGGCACTGCCAGATCTGCTCTGTTTCTGCCAGGACAGGTGGAACTAGATCCCAACAGCAGCAGATCATTGCTGTTCATAAACAAACTCCTGGGTGCCCTCATGGCCCAGGGGCTGGGAACCTCGTGGGTCTCTCCTGCTGCTCTGGGAGACAGAAGTGGGCAGGCAGCACGGATGAAGTGCACGGAGCTTCGTAAATCTGGTTTGGCA
Organism: Peucedramus taeniatus; assembly: GCA_013400575.1. NCBI lineage: Eukaryota > Metazoa > Chordata > Aves > Passeriformes > Fringillidae > Peucedramus > Peucedramus taeniatus. The sequence goes on along the minus strand of WBNO01013147.1, from coordinate 27,856 downwards.
TCAGGGTTTGTCACATTGCTGGGTTCAGACCCTTCACTCCTTGTGTTGGGGCTTCTGACAGGGACAGTGCCACCATCCTCGTTCACCCTGCAGCAGAATCTGGTTCTCCTAAACCCTCTGCTAACTGTGCTTCAGCAGAGGTTGTGCTACTGCATTTCATCTTTTTTTCTCCTCTGGAAACAGTCTACTATCTTTTTCTCCCAGATGTGGTGGGTGTTTTAAGGTGTTTTTCCCTTTCTGGCAGATTTTGGCAGCTCCTGGGGAACTCACTATGAGTGTGAGGAGGATTCCAGGGAGCCTGGCTGGGACTGCCACAGCAGAAGGCAGCTCGTGTCACCCCAATGAGAGGGAAGCCAGGTTTGTTAGTGAGATGAGAATTATGCTGCCCTCAGCTCCCAGAAATTGAGGAAACATCACACTTCTGTTCTCCTCACAGGTACGTGTTCTGAGGGATGTGCCAGCCCTCAAAGCAGACAATGGGAGAACTTTTTAAGTGTCAGATGTGCAGTCTTCATCCCTGACAGCTGAGAGTCTGGTTCATTTTCCACATGCTTCTTCTTCCTACAGTACCCTTGAGACTGAAAGGGACTTTTACTCCCATTTTTTCAGTGCAGAGGTAGGAAATTCCAGAGCCAAATTCAGTGAGGATGCCTGTAGACAGAGGATAAAGTGGAGGTGTGCTCTCCCAAGTTTTATTTGACTCCCTGACAGCAACCACATCACCAATTAGGACTGACAACAGGACACTGAGCCTGGCCCTTTTAAAAATGCACCAGGTTCATCTTGAAAGTCATTGTCAGTCTTGAGTTGACCGTAATTATCCATGGAAACTCATATTTTGTGTCCTATATATCCAGCAGAATGCATTTTCATGATCAAAAATTGAAATAAAGCCAGTTTCTTGAGATGTAAGAAGATTCCAATTAACTTGTAGTTAAGTTTGTCAGAGAAAGATTTTACTCAACTCTGCTTGTTCAGGATACAAACACTTTATTAACCAGAGCTCACTTCCATTATTCCTTGTGAAACCACTGAAGAATAAAAAGTCTTTCCTTTGTGCTGAATGCATGAAATATTCAGTTAAATCTGAGACATTTCACTGGCCTTCAATCATTCTGACTTGTCAGATCAAAAGGTGTGCCAAGGATAGAGGACTTGGTATTTTGCCCCTTGTTCTTCTGTCTCCTTTTTTTTTCTTTTTCTTTTTTTTTTTTTTTTTTTTTTTTTTGCTTGGAAAACAATAGGAAAAAGGTGAGGTTGAAGGACTGTAAAGCAATTAAGAACTTTATGTGTCATTTTGATGGAGTCAGTGGTCAGGTTTCACCCACAGACTGGGCCTTGATGAAATCAGTGAGAGGCTTTGCTCATGTCTGACATTGAAACCCTACACGGGTCGTTTTAAATGCATGGAATTCTGTATCTGTTACATATGAAGACTGTATTACACAGCAGATGCCTGGTTAAAGCAAAATTAGGGACAGAAAGTGAAAGGAAAAAAAAAGAATGTCATAATTACTTCCCATTGTTTCCCTCCTGTCCTTCCTGCCTTTCAAGCTGAGCACGTCCAGCTGCTGCTCTCCTCAGTGCTGGTGCACCAGAGCACATTTTGCATTGAAGGTACAGGTCTGGGGGTTGATGTTTCTGAATGCTTACCTGCACAATGGTTAATCCCTGGGGTCAGGCTAACCCATTCATCCCTTTCATTCCAGGCAGAAATCCCAGGTGCTTCCCGGAGCCTCCAGCCTCATCCTGCCTTCTGCATCCCTCCTCTGTGTTCCACTCCTGCTGCACCAGCCATCTCCCAGCTCTTTGTTCCACTCCTCCCAGAAATTACCCTGTTATTTTATTTTCTGCTCAGCCTATGAGCAGAAATCTCAGATTAAATCACCTCTATGAATTACAGCTCACTGAAGCAGATTTTAGATTCTGAGACCCCTTTGGATAATTTAATTTTTAGGGGCCAAACTTGCAAAAATCAGACCTGCCTGATGCTTCCATCTGTAACTGAGGCCTTTACTTTGAATCAGCTGCATTTAGTGGAACAGCAGATGACAAATTTAGAGCATTTTAAGCAAGTGTTGAGATGTGAACATGATGGATTCACCCACAGCAAATGGAAGGTAGACACTCTGTTTCTGTGGTGACATTTCTAAAGAGGCAATTCCATGCCACAAAATGAAATGGTGCCTGATTTTAGTGATGAGCTATGTCAGGGTGTACAACCAAACAGTTCCCTTCTCTCTTCAGGTCCCACACTTGGAAGAGCCGTGAACATTTGAAGAGAAACATTGCATTGATCCCCCTATTTTCTCCTTTGCACCTGTAGCTGCTACAGCTGTTTAATTTTTTTGTATGCACTTGACAAATGAGGAAACAGTATCACTTTTCTTACCATATTTTTCCCTTTTTTTAATTTTTTTTTATTTTATTGCTTTATGCAAAGCCTTTTTGATTTAGCAGTACTTGTCTGTGCACTTTCATGTTGTTTCTCTGGAATCACTCTCTGTAGTGTGAATAAATGTTATTTGTGTCAGCAGCTAATCTCACTCCAATGCCCATACTGTTATTAATATGTTTATTCGATACTGTTTATTCCAGCCCCAACCTACGCATTTCCACGTTCTTTATTCCTGAGTGCCCAGTGCCCATCAATCCTCCCCCTCTGCTGGGATTAGAAGGATGAGGGATTACCCATGCAGAGCATCTGTCACTGCTGCTGCTGCTGCTGGAGGAGCTGCAGGGCTGGGGAGGGACAGGGCAGAGCCTGGGCTCGAGTTCAGCCACAGCTCAGTGCTGCTTCTCCTGGGCCTGCTCACACAGCGAGGGCTGCTGGGCACGGTCTCAGCCCTTCTCCTTGTCTGGGAACAGCACGAGTGTCTGTCCAGCACTGCTGCGCTCAGAGATAACCCTTCCCTGGGTAAACAGGTGAAAATGCACAAAGAGGGATGTTCATTTCAGTGTAAATGCTGGTGGTTTAATGAACAAGTAGCTTTGAGTAATTATGTTAATTTATTTCCAATATCATCTAAGTTTAGAAAACCATTTAATCCCTGGGGAATCTCTGCTTCCTGTCCCAGGGAGGGATTTTGTACCATTTGGTTGCAGCTGCAAGGAACACAAGTGGCAATCCTGAGAGCCCAGCATGGAGGCTGGAGAGCCCTGTTCCAGGGCCTGGATCTGGCTGCAGCCAGGACCTTTCTTGACGTGGGGCAGCCATGCAGGTGGTGGGAGAAAGAATGATAACCCTCCTAATTACAAACCTTAATCTAAACTTCAACTGAAGAAGCCTGAGCCTAAACTCTCACCAGCAGTTCCACACAGAGGGAAAACTGGATGAGGTGTTTTTTCCTGATCTTTCTCAGGCCTTGGAGCACTGACCTAGGGGATCAGCTCATGATGTCAGAATTATCACCACATTACATCATTTACTGCTTCTGTGGTAGAAATAACTTTTCTTTTAAAGATTTCTGCAATTTGTCTTAAAAGCTCCTTTAAGAAGATTTGTATGAAGCTGTAATGTTACTTCCAAATCTCATGTATGAATCAACACAAGCCTAATTTGGAATTAGACACAGGAATTCCAGATCATACCATTGGTATTATTTTATAAATTTATTCTCTTGATTTTAGCCTTGCTGTCACTGAGGCCCAAGCAATTTACACAGGTCACATCTGCCATAATTTAGCTCGTTAAATATTCCATGTCTGAACCTGGCTAGTTAGATATTACTAAAGCAATAAGCTGCTTTATTTCTAAAGTCACGCACTCCTAATGCTTGAGCTCCAGGTGCCTCAGAGTGGACACTTGAAGTTGAAGAGTTTTCCAGACGTCTGTTTTGAATATTTGTTTGGTTTATGAGCACCATGAAGCCTACTTGAGGCAGTAAATAATCACATATACATCCTCTAAATAAGAATATAAATCTGACAAAAATAGAATCTTAGACAGAATGGTTTTCCCTTGGGAGCCTTTAGTCCCTTTCCTGTGCCCAAGCCATCCTTGTGCCTGTTTTACAGGAAAACAGCTGAAGCAGTCTTTCCTTAGATTTCTTCCCTTTCCATTGCTCCTGCTTTTCATGGGCAGAGCTGTTCTTTCAAACTTTTTGATTGTTGCATAATTAAGTAGGTATATGGGACAACAGCTTCTTATTTTAAAAAGCCATAAAGATTTAATGAGAACATGGCTTCAGGGCTTTCCTCAGTGAGAAAGGGAAAAAAAAAAAAAAGAAAAAATAGGAAGGCACACGTATTGCTGATTCCTAGAGAACCCAGCTGCAGCACAATGGAATATCTCCAGACAGACACAGCAATGAAATGCTGAGAGCTTTTGAAGAGGCAGCTAACAACAGGAAGAGAAAAGGACTTGAACCATCAGATGAAATGAGTGCTTTGCAAGGAAAATGATCCAGGCAAAGGGAAGATGGCACTGGCTGATGGTGGACCCTGAGGTACTCGATCTGCCTTTGCTGTGGTTTGTATCTCACAAGTTCATGCTAGAAACAAACACTCCTCTGCTTTCTTGGGTCTTTTGTTTTCTGCCTAATTATTTCCAATTTGTCCCTTTCAATGTAGTTTCTCTTCTAATTTTCACTCTCGAGGTGTTTTCCTTTCTTTGCTGCTTTGTTCCAGAAGCCCTGTTTTCACATCCTGGCTTTGCAGCCCTTTTAATCTCTCTGAGAGCAAACATGCATCATCTGAGACTCCTGTCTGTGATCCTCATCAGACAGACTGCAAGATGAATTTGGGGGAACAGAGGGATGTGCACCTTGCAAAAGCTTTCACAAAATTTCGCTAAAGACAAAGGGTTTCCAGGTTTGACCAGCTCTTGAGATTCACTGGTCAAGAGAATGCAAATCTGGATGTCTATAGCTGGCCCTCTGCAGCATAAAGTGCCCCTTGTTTTATGCTCTGCTCTAATGCAGAAAATTCCTTTCTTACAAGGTTTTCTGCAGTAGGATTCATCATCACATGGAAACAGTGGTGTGTGCTGGGAAGATGTGGAAAGAGGAAGTGATATTTATAGAGCAGATGCTAAATGAACTGCATGCATTAACCAAAAGACAGGATATACTTCAAACAACATCACATGCTGCTGTTATGTTTAACCACTGTAAAGTACATCCTGAAAGGTGCTGTGAGTGGTCAGTCCAGAGTGATGGTAAACTGCCTGACTTATGGGAAATCAAATGGGAAATCAAGGCTTTACCCACTCCTGAACAGATCAAAGGTACCACACAACTGCTGTGTAAATCCCAGAATGGTTTGGGTTGGAGGGACATTACAGCTCATCCAGTCCCACCCAGTGCAATGGGCAGGGACACCTTCCACTATCCCAGGCTGCTCCAAGCCCCAGTGTCCAACCTGGCCTTGGGCACTGCCAGGGATCCAGGGGCAGCCACAGCTGCTCTGGGCACCCTGTGCCAGGGCCTACCCACCCTCCCAGGGAACAATTCCTTCCCAATATCCCATCTAGCCCTGCCCTCTGGCAGTGGGAGCCATTCCCTGTGTCCTGTCCCTCCATCCCTTGGCAATTGTCTCTCTCCATCTTTCCTGCAGCTCTTTCAGGCCCTGCATGGCCACAGTGAGGTCACCCCAAAGCTTCTCCTGTGCAGGCTGAACAACCCCAGCTCTCCCAGCCTTTCCTCCCAGCAGAGCTGCTGCATCCCTCTGCTCATCCTGGTGCCTCCTCTGGCCTCCCTCCAGCAGCTCCAGGTCCAGAATAATGAACAGAAGGGAGCCAAAAGCTCAGAATAAACGTGGAGCCTAAACAGAAACAAATGGTGTCACCTTTAGCCCCAAGGCAGACAGCAAGAAAAAATAAACACAACAGCTCTGCCCCTTCCCAGCAGGTCAGGGACACAAACTGCAGAGCAGGGCTGCACCCTGGGCTCTCTCTCCTGCTGTTCTCTGTGTTTGCACAGGACTGGGTGAAACTGTCTAAACAGAGATGCCTCAATCTAGGTTTGTCTGATGAATGCCATTTCTGGCCTTCTGAAAGTTGTGAATTCTGCAAAGTTGATCCCAAAAAAGTTGATTCTGCAAAGAGCTGCTGTAATCTGTGCAACCTTTCTGTCCATTATCCTTGCTGCTTATGGAACTCAGTTTTAAGGTTCCCACTTTGCAGCATAGGAAACAATTAACTTTGTTCCCAATATTTATTGTAAAAACATCTTCTTTGTATGCTCTCTCAGCTATCATGTGAAGTAGCTGAGTGGATGCATTTCCACACCTTCTGCAAAGATGGTTCCCAAAATGGATTAATATCCTTTCCAAAAAGCGGATTAAATTAGTCCTATTGGAATATGTGTAGCCATAGGAGGCTCCAAAGCTTTTTTAAAGACTTTTTTTAGCGGTTTTAACATTTTATGCTAAAGTATAGAGAAGTCTCTTCTGTTTGATACATATATAAATGATCTGTATTTTCAGAAGCCTTTCTTGTGCTTCAAAAACTGTTATTTCTTTTGTATGCTTCTATTCAGCAAGTTTCCTGTTGGTGGCCAGAACAGTTAAAACAGGGTTTTAACATTTTTAATTTTTTTTGTTGTTGTTGTTGTTGTTGTTGTTGTTGTTGTTGTTCTTTAAAGATTCTGACTGTTGTGCTAATGATAAGTTAGCAGCTCAGTTTTATTTGGTACCTTGACCATGAAGATGAACAGATGGATTCACTCACATGCATGCTCATATGGACATCCCATTATTTATCCTTGGTTTCCTGCAGCAGATTGTGCAATGTAAAGTCATTGTAAAAGTCATCTTGTAGTGCCTGGCCTCAGTTTTAGGGTCATCCTCAGCGTCTAGAAACCCAAACACAACGAGTGTTTTGACATGTCAAGCTCTAAGGCTCTCTAGGAGTCTGGAAACAGACTGTGACTGAATATGTGGAAGGTTGGAATGTAACTTAGGGTAAAGCAGAAGGGATTTAACCTGTGTAGTAAAAAGGAGAAAAAAAAAATGCAGTTTTCCAGCCAAGGAAACCTTGTGCTGAGAGAGAGATGAATTTGACCATCTCATTTTATTCTGCTTTTTTAGCAGGGCCGCAGTTTGGGCACTGGGACATTCTGGGGTTTGTCTGCAGGGAGGGAGGGACGGGGCTTGCTGCAGCTGCTATCGGCATGTTTGGGAACACCCTGGGAGTGCTCTGGGAGCTGCTTTGCTCTCTGCTGCCCAGCTCTGTTTGCAGAGAACATTTTAGCAGTCTGCCTAAAAAATGGGGAAGAGCAGAGGATGTTCCTGGGCGGCTGGGCCCTTCCCAGCCAGGCACACAGGGCTGCTCTGCAGGAGGAGCCTGTGGTTTACAACATGTGCAGACCCTCTGTGCCGCCTTGCCCTCCTTCTCTTCTGGTCCCACCTTTGGTTCTGTTCTCTTGCATTCTTCCATGTGCACAGACACTTGTGTGGCAGTTTCTGGTTTTCTTTGAAGCCTAAGAGCGTGGTCATGGGTTCTTGTAGGAGAGATCAGTGTTTCATTTGTCCTAATCTGTGTGGTGTTGAATCAGTGCAGAACTATAGTAGGAATTGGTTGTCTTTAAAGTGCAGATATCCCTTGAGATACTGCAATCCCTGAGTATGAAAAATTGCAAACTTGTGATTCAAGAGTTTGCTGCCTGCTGTTAAAGTCAAGGGATTCTTTCCATTAATAACAGGGGTTTGTGGCTGTCAGATTTCCCCCAAAATTTTAGCAGCACAGACTCAAATTCTCGATGGTGGGTGCTAAATACTGTTCTGATAGACACAGCAGAAGGCTCCAGAATAATTGTCTGCAGAGTAAGGTTTAAACAGGGAGCAATAAATAAGATTTAGGCCGTGCATTGAGCAGTGATGAGAAAACAAAATATCAAGTAGCTGTTCATTGAGTAAGAACTGCCTGCTGCACTGGGGCAGGGAAAATATGGTGGAGCAGCACAACTGTAAAGTTTATGATTTATGTGTGTGCAGATGCCATGGGCAGGTATTCATGTTAGAGGGTGATGCTGACGGCACTTCCAGCTTCTCAGTTTTGCTCTTCCAGCCTCACTGGTGAGCTGTGTGTTTTATTTGTGTGTGTGCTACTTCATCGTCTGGTCAATTGCAATGAAATTAACTGCGTCATCAAGTCTTGCAAATGCTTTTCAGTTAATACCAGTGTTTCTGAATACCTTTGAAATTAGAGAGAAATAGCCAACTTGCTGGGTTCCCAGTGTAAGCCTTTTATGTGACAGTTCTAGCAAGAAATGTATGCAAAGCCATTAGAATGAATGGCATGATTGCAAACCGATTATTGCATGAGAGAGGACAGAATTGGTATTTAGCATAATATTGCTTCCCTTTATGTTTTGAAAACCTTAGTTCTAGGGAATACAGTAGAACTTTAATTTAAGCCTAATTGTTGGAATTTAGTGTTGTGCTGAAATGTCAGTTTTCATTTCACAGCAGAACTGAAGCTTTACAAACACCATGGGAGTTCTTGCCTATTTCAGTGGAGAAACTGCTGAAACCTGCACAAACCAGCTAAGATTTGAAAGCCTCTATTTAGCCTAACATATAGACCATGCTCAGAGGCAAAGTGGGTGTTACTGCTCGGGGTGACCCAGCAAAGATCAGTGCTTGGGATGCCTGTCGCTAGAATAGCAAAGGCCACACACCTCACTGGAGGCAAGTGAAGAGACCTAAGCTTCCCTGAAGGGATCATTGTTCAGGTGGATCAGGGATGTGGAGAACACTAAGGGAAAGTTACAGTGTTTCCACATGTGTTTAAAGTTGGCCTAATTACTGCTGTTAAGACCTGCTGCATCAACCACCAAAAACAATAGTAACAAGAAAACTTTCCACGGGAAAGATGGGGTTCACATCAAGTGGAAGTTAGGGAGGAAGGCAGACTGCCTTGGGAGACAACAACTGTCTAAGATAGGGAGAGTCAACGTGGAAAACTCCCATGGTTCTGTGTTAGCTATGTTAATTCATATCTGTCTGTTAAACCCTGTTCACTCCCCAGTTCCAGAATGTACTATCCTGTTTGCTCCCCCATTGGTCCTCTGCTGTTAATCCCTCCCATGTGTTCATTCCATTGGTTCGAGCCCTGTCCATTCCCTCCAACTCCTCCCCTGAGCCCCTACCTGATTGGACCCTCTGTACCCTGATCCCTCCTCCCTTCCCCCTGTTAAATACTGTATTCCCTTTTACTCTGGGCTCCCACCTCTAGCCTCCCTCCGGCGTGCGGTTGTGCTCCTGCACCTCTCTGGACCCTTCCCCTTTACCTTCCCTGCAATAAACCGCCCTGGAATCAGCAATGAGGAGAGTCCTCCTGCTTTCTGGGTGAGATCTACATTACACTATCCGGGCTCGGACGGAAGGTGGGCTGAGGGAGCCGCCCCGATTCATGCGGGTGCCCTGACAGCACCGGTCCGAGAAAGCCTTGAGGAGGTCACCCGCAATCAAGGGCTTGTATTGCCAGAGTTATATCATTCCTGTGTCATAAATTTAATACTGTTAACAAAAGCGGCCTCAGACTCCAGAGGCAGCTGCGTTGTGGCCCTTGGAGTAAAGCACACCAGCTCAGTCTCTGCTGTGTCACTGAACTGCTGCCAGCACAAGTCTCTGGCCCACAGCCAGCTCTGCTGCTTTCCTTACTCTTAGGGGCTTTGGTTCCTTGCAGTGTGTGGTGTGTTCTGTAAAACCCCATCCAGGAGAGGAGGTGTAGCTGGTACAGACAGGGAGCAAAGTGGCAGACCAGATGCAGCCTAAAAGCTGAGAGCACTGAGCCTGTGCAGCAGAATTCTGAATGAACCCACAGTGAAAGCAAGGGATGAGGTTTTCCTCTCCAAAAATGCATCCTATACCTGAGGCACAAGTACAGCCCTGCATTAACTCTCCTTAGAATCTCTTTTTGGGCTGTTCTGCCTCCCTGCTCCCCTCTGGCTCCAGGGGCTGACTGAGCCAGCTGGATTTTCTTGATTCCCCCCTCCAACACAGTTCCAGACTCTTCCTTTGGGAACCACCTCTTGGTAGCAGGAGCTTGCACTTGTGCCTCTGTCTCTTCTTTATTGCATATCCTTTCTTCTCTCCAGTTGTAACTTCTGCATCTCCAGGTGATGCATTCTGCGTGCTGCAGCCTCCTCAAGGCTGTAAATCCCTTCCAGCCACATAATTCATGGCTGGCACAGGCAGATTGTCACGTCCCAGCACAGTGCATTCCTCACCACTGCCTCTGTCCTGAGGCCTGGCGTGGAAGAGGAGTAGCCCCTGGGTAGAATGGGTCCTGCATTCTCCAGACTTTGGGAGCAGGGCTTTCTTTGCCCTTCCATGGTCCTGCTGTGCTGTTTGACATGAGGGCTGACTCTGACTCCAGAGAGATGCAGAAGCCCGGGCAGAGGGTGGTGGAGGATCTGTGTGAAATGTGGGAGAGGCACAAGGGCAGGATGGCACTGGGCAAGGCAGAGAAGCACTGAGGATAGGAGCAGTGAGGCTGTGGAATCTCAGTGTTTGCACTAGGTGCTGTGAGCTGGAGAGGATCTTTGTCATTCCAAAAACAAATAAAGATGGTTGGGGAAAAAATAAACCGTACATGGCTTGTTAAGCAGAAGAGAGTGTGACTGTCATGCCTTTGGCAGGCAGGAGGAAAGACAGTAAGGTTTGAAGGGGGAATGAAAATGGCAAAAAAAGAGCTGTCAGGATAGTGTGTGTTGGACAAAACAGGGTTAAAGAAATGAAAGAACGAATCAGTCCAGAAATTCATAGTTTACATTGCCCCATTTTTTTCAATGTATAATTGGAACCTTTTTCAAAGGGAGGGAGGAGAAATGGAGTGGGAAAATGCTGTATATCATGACACCTCTTATTCTGATTTTAATTATCCTACAGAGGGGCAAGTCATCTCTGCACAGATGGGCCTCTTTCCTCACTCCCTAAAGTTTCTTGACCTTAACCTGTCTGAAGGGGCCTGGTAATTATAAGTTCTACATGTTGAAATGTGGCTGGAAATTACCAGCACATTTAGATGTGGAAGGATGTAGATATTTTAATAAGCAAATATTTGTATTCTATTTTCTTTGTTCTGAGCCTGAAGTCTCCATGTGGCTTAGAGTGGGAATAAAAATCATGGTGAAGATCTTGCTGGAGCTCTGCATATCCCATTTAAAACAAGATCAGTGTGAAAATGGGGCCATCATCTTCCAGATTGCAACAAGTGGGGTTCAACCTTATAAGGTAAGACTATTCCATCTTACATTTATAGAAACAGGAGTTAGAAATGCAGCCTGGTCTAAGGCAGAAAAACAAAACTAACAGGAGTGTTACAATGAACATAATGATTTTAAAAATCATAGAACACTAAAAGAATCTGCTATTCAAGGGCCTTTGTTTCTTAGAGAAAATGTTCTCCTGGACCTGCAGGGTTTCAGTAATGCTCAAAGATTAGGCAAATTTATTAAAATATTGATTGGATTTGAATATTTGATGTTAGAGTGACTCTCCTGCATTGGTTCTCTTTGGGAAGAGATTTGTTTCTGCAATAGGGAGTGACTGTGCCAAGAGTTATCATGCTGGTGTTCAGCTAAATACTCAGAGCAGCACAAAACTGACTTTGAAGGCCGCTTATTTCAGTCCTGATGATTTTTTTTTTCCCCAATACTCTTAAGGTTTTGCTTTTAAAGAATTATACCTCCTGGTCCTGGGAGTGTTCCTGCACAAAGGTCTCCCCTCACAGTTGCTTTTAGCTGGGTTTCAGCTGAAGCAAAGCAGTCAGCTCTTGCTAATTTTAAACCCAAGGGGCTCCTCTTTCTGTACATTTCTTAAATACATGAGTTATTAAATAGGGAGCAGAAATGCAGCAAATGGTATGAAAGGGCTGTATACAGTGAAATAAACCCCTGCTCCAGCCCAACCCACATCCACATCACAGACCCAGGCTGCTGAAGGTGAGGAGGAGCAAACACACACTACGCAAGGGTTTGGTACCTTCCTATTAAAATCACTGTCAGATTTCTTGACAGATTCCCTGGCCCAGGAATTCCAAGACAGCTGCATGCCTGGAGACTGCAGGATTGATGCTTCTGGTTCTCACAGGCTGTACTGATCCTGGAGAATGAGTCCCTAACAAACACACTCAAGTCCCACCTTCTCCCTAAAGCATAGTCATGCCCCTTACTCGGTGTTTCAAAAATTCCTTTCCTATTTTCTTAGCATAGGAAAAACCCACAAAAGGAGCCACCAATGCCCCTATTGATAAATTCTGTTTTAATGCTTGGTTCAGGTTTTTTCCACTAGATTTTATTCTGAGTGTTTTGGGAGGTCTGATGAGTACTTTGTCTGTTCCGCTGTGGAATTTTCTGCCATCTCCCCGTGCTTGGAGAAATACAAAATTAAACAGCAGCAGAGTCTTCTGCTGAATCAGGTTTCTTTCTGCCTGTCCCCAAGCACACGTTCTCTCAGCACACAAGCAGGTGGCATCAGTGTTTCCAGCCAGTGTTCCCCCAGAATTGTGCTGCTGTGGATATTCACAGTGCTCACGTTTATTAAAGGTGCTGCAGTGAGGAAAGGAGGGATCTGCTCTGTTCTTGATTAATAAAAGAAGCAATATACATTTATGAAATGCAGCCCAGAACCAGATTAGATGTTAGCAAAGACACCCAAGTGGCAAAGAGGGGAAGGACTGGAAGAGAATGCCTCAGGATTGGGGACCATCCAGCACCAGGGATTTTCAGAGCGAATGAGGCAAATCTTTGCAATGGACTGTGTGAGTGTCATTGGTCCTGCTCTGGGTGGGAGAATGGTGTAGCTGACTTATTGAGCCCCTTCCAACCCTACTTGTTAGAATTTATGCTGCAGAAAAGAAGCTGTGTCCAGAGTTTCCCCAAGCACAGGGTCTTTGCCATTTGGGCTTGCAGGACTGAAAGGGCAGCAAAGCTTTATTCTTAGAAATTCTCATGAAAGTGTTCAGAAAATTTCTATTCTACAGAAATTTGTTACTGTGCTGTATTAACAGTGTGAGATACGTGTGTAAATCTAGTATGGGTGAGCAAGCAAGGTTATAAAACTTAATTTTGCAGTTGGTCTGGTGTTTGGCTGCTGTGTTTGCATCAAAAAGAATGCCTTATTCATAAACTCTAGTCCTGGTTCTTGACTTGATCACTGATTCTCTCTGCTCTTTCCCCAGACTCAGGAAATTAATGACTTTGTCTAACAGGGCTCTTTTCAGTGTGCAGTTCACAGTTATCTAAATTGTTGTTTCCCTGCCCTTCTTTCCCTTTAACTTTTTGACTCCCATGTCTCTGTGGGTTTTGTGTCATTCCAGAGGCAGCCCTGCAAAGTCAGCTCTGTTTTTCTTGCCTGCAGTTCTGTTTTGTTGCTTAATGGATGTGATAACAATCTGCAAAAATCTCAAGGCTGTAAACACTGAAGAGGAGCAGGAATGGTTCCAAGGATGTGTGGGAAGCAGTTGACCAAAGGAGCATGCATGGTGTGTACTGTGATAAGTATCTTCACAGCTGGAGCTCTGAGAATGGAATATGCTTTCAAAAGATTTTTCAGACCACTTTAAATAAATGATGGGGAGTGTTCTGCAGCGTCAGCTCTTGATGGTGCTGCGGCTCTCTCAGCACACTTTCAGAGCACATATGCTCATTCTTTCCCCCAGAAAACCAGCTAAAGGGCATGAGAAACCTCCACTGCAGCTGCTACATATCACAGGGAAAAAATCCTTGGAGTTTTGTTGCTGATTTGAAAATTCAAAGCTGACTTGTGATCTTCATGACAGTTGAATGTCTCTAAAAAATTCAGCTGTCGTGCTTGCCCTATTTGAGGTGTCTGTGGGTCTCAGGCAGCAAATTTTGCTCCCTTCCTTGCAGGATCCATTATTATTTCCACTTCCCTGTATTCCAAGCCCAGAAGGTTGTAATGAATTCCGTGTTGTTTTCTGCTCCTTGCCAGTGGTGTTTGCTAGTGCAATGTGAAAATGCTAATGGCAGTAATAAATTTGGTACATTTCCTATCTCCTAACACAAAACCTCACTGGGTTAGGTGATAAGGATGTCTTTCTTCTGTGCTTCTTTATAGGATTGTGCTGCTGTGGAGCTCTGAGGAGCTGGGCAGATACGGAGCACACCAAGGCATGCAAGAAACAGCCCCTTCTGGAATTCCAGGATTTAAGTCTTCGAGCACATATGGATCTGTGAACCAGCAGAAGATCTCTTTGCCCTGCCTTCCTTCCATTTGAAACTTCCACAGCCATGATTTCCTTACTGTAGGCTTCCTCCTCCAGGCTCTGAGCAGGGCAGGACATCTCTCTCTGGGCTATTTCCTATCAGACTGTCACCAGAAACACTGATTTTCCTTGTCTTCTGCAGGGATTTACCCCAGGTGAACCCATGGGAAATTATATTTGTGCATTCCCAGTGGCTTTTTTTACTCCACTCCCATCCAGAACCTGGGTGCAAATGTATAACTGATGCTCCAGCAGAGAATCTGAGGTTTTCAGCTTTTTCCTTCTCACTTTAAAACTTCACTATTGGTTTTCTGTCACTTGCCTTCAGGCCTGATTAATACTATGTAAAACTGAAGACTTCACAGCTATTCTTCAAAGGGATTTAAAGTCCCCTGATTTCCCATAGTGAAGTAAGCAATTGCATTATTTCAGTGTGAAGGAGAGAAAATTGAGATCAATATCCCCTCATAAATACAATGCTGCAATTCGTAACAACGATTTAATTTTTTTAAAGGCTGGGGGACCAAATATGTGGCAGTTCCTGTGTTCTTCCACAGTCATATATTTATGTATTAAACTTCTCCAGGTGATTGACTTAAGGGCTCAGGGAATGTGTCTTCAGGATATGTTCTGAAGAAAATAAATAATTTGTCTTACAAAATTTGGGGAAAACACTGTCAGTTCCCAGCAGTTTTGCCTTTTCCACACTCAGTGGTGATTCAGGATTCAGTTCACCCCCAGACTACAAACAGTGAAGGGGATTAGACACTCAATCAGGCTGGAAATTCCTAATCCACATCCTGACTGGCCTACAGGTGAGGATTTAAATGGCTGAGAGGTAAAGGTGAGTGAGGAGTGCTTTGAAGGAAGATTTTTTTCTTGAAGAGAACTGGGAATTTCTCACGGTGTGATTTTCTGTCAGGATGCTTCACCTCAGAGGCAGGAGCAGCCTGAAGGCAGTCAGGAAAAAAAAATGGCTGAAAATTTGGTCCTTTTTTTGAAGTGAAGAAGTTGAGGTGGTTTTGGTTAAATCATGTGAGAGGAACTGAAACACAGCAGAAGTGCTCCTGCAACTGAAGAACAAGACTTTTATGTGTGAGGACATCACTCCAAAGAGAATCTTCAAGTCTGAACTCTGAATCCTAGGAGGGAGGCTGACTGTTAATATTGATAGGGTGTGACAAGCTCTCTTAGGGACTTGTGGAGTATGAGATGCAGAGTAAATGCATCCAGAGCAAGGAAAAAAGCAGAGGAGGTTCACTGATTGTCTCCTCAGATGAAATGTATGGATTACTGTGGATTAGACCATGGTCATTCTCTGCTTTGCCATTATTCCTGGTGAACTCTGAAGGGATTGCATAAATACATGGATGCAGCTTCTCAAGAAGAATGGATACCCTCTCTGGGTGACAAACATATTCCTGGCATCCAGAAGGACTGTGGTTTCCAGGGTTCCTTATGGTGCTGAGAAATCACTGAAAGCTTTTTCCATTTGAGACCAATCAGTTTGGCTTCCAGAGCCAGATGGGGAAGGCAATAAACTCTTTTGGGTGTGGAGGGATTGAAGTGTTGGGTAGGAGTTGGAATTAATTTCAGATGAAGAGATGTTTGCATGCAAAAGTCTGTGCTGACTCTAACCATTGGACTAAATTTATTTGGAGAAAAGCTGTGCTAAAGGGGTGAAAAAAAAGTTACACACCTCTCCCAGGAAGTTTGGGGAACAGGAGCAGTGGGATTTATGTATCTCCCCTGTGGCTGAGATTAGATGGCCAGCAGCTGTAGCCTGGGAGAAATGTGCCATCATTTGCATGCAGGAAGGTAGTTCATCCATTAAATCTCCCCCTCTGTATGTGGATCTATGGCTTCCTTAGGACAAGTCCAATTACCTTGCTGCTCTGGACATGGAGATGTACTTGGAGTTCACTCAATGCAAAATGAGGCTGCCATTGTGCTTGGTGGGTTGGTTTGATGTGGATACTCTGCACCAGCTGGAGGACTGGGATATGTTTCCATTTGCTTCCATGTATAATTCGGGACATTTATGGAGAGCTGAGCATCCCAGGTACCTGGAAGGTACTTTGGGGCCATCCTGGGAGTTCCATTGATTAGTTATTAGGGCAACAGTGCACAAAGCTTCACTCCAGTGAGTGAAATAATTCCATGCTCCCAGCCAGTAGACTACTCAGGCTGTTTCTGCAGCAGAGAGGGAGCAATAGGTGCAGGTAATGGGACCTTGGGTTTCTTTTTTTTGGATCTTACGCCTTTAATCAGCTTTGAATATTAATAGTGAGGTGTCATCGGCTCTGCACAGGGGTTGTTCTCTCTTCAGCCTGAAAGCTGCAATTCTTTCCTGTCTGTTGCTTCTTCTCTGACCTGCATCTCCTTCCAGGCGAGGAAGCTTTCAAACTAAACCGATTTTGCTTATTTTTTCACAAGGTCTTTTTTAAGACAAGGTAAAAACAAGATTGATTTTCTGCCTAACAAGTCTTTTGAAGTTCAGTTTTGCCCACACTGTCTCTTCAGTGGGCCTGGCTGTGCTCTGTACCTCATGCTTCCCTGAGAAGGCACTAATTCATTTTCCATGTGCCTCCAGTTATGTGATCCTCAGAGGGTTACAAGGAGTTCCTTATCACCCTGCTGTCCAGTGAGGACTGCAGTGAAGTGACTGACCACATTTCACTCACTCATTTTGGCTTTTTTCAACTCCCATATCTGAGAGATTAAGACTTTGCAGGATTTTAATTAAACTGCAGGATCTTGCTTTCTCTCCATTTTTTCTTCAGTCTCTCCTTGCTGATAAATAAAAGACACAGGAGAATGAATAA
Source organism: Peucedramus taeniatus (assembly GCA_013400575.1). Lineage (NCBI taxonomy): Eukaryota > Metazoa > Chordata > Aves > Passeriformes > Fringillidae > Peucedramus > Peucedramus taeniatus. The sequence continues at coordinate 10,855 of WBNO01013147.1, read as the reverse complement.
AGCACTAAACTTGTGTCATGGGTCTGAAGTTGTCATCAAAGTGGTGGTGCAGCCCAGTGTGAAATCTATTTGGTGGTTTCATCTTGCTTCTTCTGGAAGAGTATTACTCCTGCAAAGGAATTAACTGTAAAAAAATTTAGCCTGGCAAACCAATTCCAGTGCCTGCCTTGAGAAAGGCCAAAGATGAAGTTAATATAGAAGCAGGATTATGTCCATTCCCACAGGAAGTGTCTCCAGGGCACTGCTTGATAGACAAAGCGTGGCTTTCAGTGCTTGGGCTTTCCAGTGACATCACAGAATCCCAGAATGGGTTGGGTAGAAAGAGACCTTGAAGCCCATCCAGTGCCACCCCTGCCAAGGCCAGGGACACCTTCCACTGTCCCAGGCTGCTCCAAGCCCCAGTGTCCAACCTGGCCTTGGACACTGCCAGGATCCAGGGGCAGCCACAGCTGCTCTGGGCACCCTGTGCCAGGGCCTGCCCACCCTCACAGGGAACAATTCCTTCCAATATCCCATCTAGCCCTGCCCTTTGGCAGTGGGAGCCATTCCCTGTGTCCTCTCCCTCCATCCCTTGGCAATTGTCTCTCTCCATCTTTCCTGCAGCTCCTTCAGACCCTGCAAGGCCACAGTGAGCTCACCCCAAAGCAGGCTGTGCAGGCTGAACAATCCCAGCTCTCCCAGCCTTTCCTCCCAGCAGAGCTGCTGCATCCCTCTGCTCATCCTGGTGCCTCCTCTGGGCTCTCTCCAGCAGCTCCAGGTCCTTGCTGTGCTTGGCCCCAGGGCTGGGGCAGCTCTGCAGGTGGGGTCTCACCTGAGGGGCAGAATCCCCTCCCCTGCTGCCCATGCTGGGCTCAGCCCAGGGCAGGGGTTTGGGGTCCCAGCACATGGCCGGGGCAGGGCCAGCTCTGCCCCACAACTCCCCCAGGGCCTGTCCCAGGGCTGCTCCAGCTGCCCAGCCCCAGCCTGGACCGATCCTGGGGGCTGCCCTGACCCAGGTGAACTTCGCTTTGTGATATTACATTAATCTTTACATATATATTCATAAGCGGAATTATGTATGCATATGTTATATATGCATACATATATATGTGTGTATAAGTGTGTGTGTATATATGTATACATATACGTATATATATATATATGTACTCACATATAAAAGTAAAATACTCCTCCCACAGTAGCCTCATATGGGGGAAAACACCACCTGGCTGTGACTCAGAAAGTAAGTGCCTAATGTCACTTACATCACTGCAAGAGCTGTTTTTTAATAATGAAAAATCTACACCTGATGTGCTTTTTTTTAAATCTTCATAGCCAGAAAGTCCCCTGGGTTTGACTTTTTACCCTAATATATAATTAATATCTTGAAAATAGAATAGGATTAGGAATTAGTCATTCAGAGTTGGACATTTCAGCCCATATTCTGTGCCTTTTGGATTTCTATGGAAAGCACAGTTCTGTACAATCACTTGTCTTCCTTCAAATGAGTAAGGATAATTTTACGTGAATTGTTTTTGCATGCCATAGTGACCTCAAAGTCCTGGCTGAGCTTCATTGCCAGAAAAGCGCTGAAAGTGGAATGTTTAAGCACCTGTGCATAAGCACAGAGTCAGTTCAGTGGTTTCTCCTGTATTGAAAAGTGAAGGTGTCAGAATTTTCTGAACGTAGTACTTTGTGCTGTGGTCTGAAATCAGCCCTGGATTTTGTAGTGTGGGATTGGTCATTGGGGTACCATAGATATCCATGATAGGACTGAATATTCATGATAGGACTGCTCCCTAAAATTATCCCCTTGTGTCTAAAAGTTGTTTTAATTTTGCTTCTCCTCTCCAGAATACTGGGACAGGTTTCCCAAAGAAGCTGCATCCCTGGAAGTATTGAAGGCCATGGTGGAATGAGATGAGCTTTAAAGTGCCTTCCAACACAAATTATTCTGGGATTCTGTGATAACCCCAAGAGGACTTGGTGGAAAGTGGCAGTAAAAAAGTTCTTTTTTGCACTGGGAGTGTTAGGAGTGTTTTGAGTGGACTGGTCCCTTCCTCCAGGCTTCCACTGATCAAGCTTGGGACAGGAAATTCCTGAGGTTCATTCACTTGCTTGGGCACCTGAAGGCGTTTGCATGAAGCCAGTTAAAGTTAGTGGCAGGTGACAGACAAAGTTTTGCAGTTGTGGTCTTGTGTGTAGATAACGAACTTCACAAGAGATTACAGAATATATCAGACTTAGGAATTAATGGTTACACCTCAGTCTTTGCTGTGTCATTAAAAAGACTAATAACAAAAGTAAATCTTCTAGTATTCCCTGTAAAACTCTGTTCTGCTGCAGAATAAATTCTAAAAAAACCAACAAAGTGTGCCAAATTCAATGGAAACTTTCTGTTGGCTTCAGAGAGTGTTGAGGCAGCTGCTAAATGAAATCTCACCATGAACCCACAATGTTTGTCCTTTCTTCTTGAGGGGAGAAGATGGGAAAGGCAAGATGAGTACTAGAGCTCTGCATTGCTGCTCATGGAGAAGCAAAGCCAAAAGAGGAGCTTGTAGGAGAAAGGAAGCAGCAGCAGGGCCTGATGAAACAGCCTCAAAATGAGAGAGAGCACCGGCGGGGCTTTGCAACTTTCAGCAATACCAGGATGTCTCTCTAGGCAGGAAATTCCTGCAAGAGGCAGTGCTGGCAGGAAGAGGGCAGGTCCAGGTGTCTTCTGCAGAACCTGATGGAGCAGGGTAGGGCAGAGCAGTGGCTGTGCCTCAGCAGAGCTCTTGGGGTTCAAAGGCAGTCTGCTCTAAAAGCTGATGCTGTGGTTGGGAAGCTCTGTTTATCCCAGAGAAATCCCTTCAGTAACAAAGTGGAGCATTAACAAATAGCAACTAAATTTTTTGTTCAAAATGTTGGCTGTGGCAAATAAAAAATTGTCTTCTTGGGTAGCTGGTGTTGCTATGTCCAGGACACCATTTCTGCATGCTCCTGCTCATCACTGGCTCCTCTCTTGAAGTAGATAAATAATATTGACCTTTGGAAATATGTGGCTCAGTAGATTATCTTGGCTTCAGAACTTGCCAAAACTCATGACTCTGTCTGGGAGGGATTGTTTCTGATATATCCATGTCAATAAGAACTTATGTGAGCTAAAATAACCAGTTTAAGAGTGCAGGACTCAGTCATCTTGTTGACAAGCTGCCTTTATGCTAGATATGTTCTCTATTATTGATGACATTTCCAGCAGATCCCAGAACAATGCTACGTGAGTTCTAAAATTAATATCCCTTTCCATGGTTCATTAGTTTGACTAAGTCTAGATAATAAATGGAGCTGCAAAATCCAAAAAAACAAACAAATCCCTACATTTCCTCCCAGATCCAATCCCAAAATTGCAAGTGGGTTGTTTTGTTTTGTTTTTTTTGTAGATAATTTGAACTTTGACTGAGGAATCTTTATGGAAGTTCTAAAAACAGCATTCTCATTTTTCTTTTCACTTTCATAAGCCTACCGAGTCCCAATCAAAGTGATAATTAAAATGTTGAAATGCAATGATATAATGTCTGTGAAGTATTTCTATGCAGAAATAGAGCTCTCTTGCAAGATTTCAGCTCAGTTCTGCAGACCCAGAGGATTTAGCTGTTTCTTATAAGCCTAGATAAGCCCTTGGAGTTCTAAATGCCCAAACTGCAACTCTGAGCTTGTTGGAGTTCACTTATCACCAGTGAATTCCGTATTTAATTTAATATTGTTTTATCAGCTGTCTTTGTATAACTTTCCTTCCTCCTCTCCCCTTCAACATCCCTCAAAATCCTACCTGACATTTTAAACCCAAATCCCACTTAAATATTAGTAACCTTAATAAAAAAATTATAGATCAATATATTTTTAATTGCAGTCTACAGGCCCTGGTAGAGATCAACAACCATATTGAACAGCAACGGTGTTTAAATCACTCAAAAACTAAGTATATTTAGAATTTTGGAGCAATGTTAAGTAGGTAAAGAAGTAGTTCAATTGGAACCAATATAGGTTTTACGTATGTACTTGTACTCTTACAACATTTATTTCTCTTACTGTATTAAATGCAATCTTTTAATTAGACCAAGACCTCCAAGTATAAGGAACATTACCGGTTATTTTATAATAACCAAGATGCTTGAATAGTTCTAATGATTTCCCAAGCATAATATCGGTGATGTTCTTATTGTAATTTGGGATAATTCTTTAAAATGGTAAAATTATATTTTTTAAGAGAGTGATATATGCTTGCTAGTCTGTATTGAACAGTGCTTGCCACTTTGGATTTCGAAATGTTTAAAGGTAATTATATGTATCTTGAGCTGTACTGAAAAAAACACATAATTACAAGTTTGCTTCAGGGCCGTACAACATTTGTGTTTTGTTTTTAAACTCTTCACGCTCCAAGATTTGTAATTGTCCAGAACCTCATGGGATTTGCCTGCCTTTGTTAGCTGAGTAATCCTTGGTGCTACATGAGCTTGGAAAAACATTCCCAGGTCTGTGACCAGAACAAATCCAGACTCCTGGAGTTCAGGGCAGTGCCCCTTGTGTCATTGATTTTGGAACATCTGATTCTGTAGTAGAACTCACATTTCATTATTAATATTTGGTTCCATAATTACTTGATATTTAACCTTCTTATACCATTGGGGAGGAGTGGAAAAAAGATAACTTTCTATGGGACAAAACCTGGAAGTTCCATTCAGTTTAATGTTAAGTTTCTGCACTTTCAGGTATGAAATAATGTGGTTTACATATTCTGTCATTTAAAGTGGCCTTTCACTTCAGTCCAATGTAATTTCCATTACCTATTGAATTCCTGGGCTACTTTTAAGGTTCTGCTCCACACTCTTTAGGGAAGTCATATCAGGAAATAAGACCCTGTGTGTTTCTAACCAGCAAGTTGCATGTGTAATTTGCATTCTTAATTCGGTTTAAATACAAACATGAAGGTTTTGTAAGCAAACATAAAAACCTGGACAGAGGAAATGCTGAAGAAAATGTCAAAGTAATGGCCTTATATAACATTTCAAATTCAAGATTTAGTGTGAGAAATGTACCTGGTCTGACCAGGACTGGGGGATGAGGCAGTGCGAGGTGCTCCTGTATCTGCAGGGAGCCCAGCCCTGTGTCCATGATATTCTGTCTCCATAAAAGAATATAAATTGGTCACGGCGTTCTTTTGCTCGTGGAGGATTTTTACAGGACTTGATATCTGAGGGTAGTTCTGATAAATACTGTAAGACAAAGATTTATGCTTAGAAAAGTGGTGAAGGGAAATTTCTGCTCTGATTTTCATCTTCACTTTGAAAGGAGAGGGGAATGTGCTCTGAGCACAGACAGCTTGGAGAGCTGCATCTTTCCCCCTCAAGCTGTGCATTTAAAGGTCCTTAGGAGATTATATAAAATATGTTGACAGTTTGTGAAACACAGCAATGCTGCAGATTCATCTGCCATGTAGACAAATCTTTATTTCCAAAAATTATAAAGTCACTATAGTCAGGCAAGCTTAAAAAGCTGTGGAGTTCTCACTTATTGTGCCTGTCAGCTGAAATTATTAATTGCAAACTGAAGTTTCTAGAATTCCCATCTCAGAGGACTGGAAGCAGCCCTTCAGACTCCTTGGTGAACTATGTTGGTCTAAATTCAGAGTGAAAATATGTTGCAACTATAATGTTATTGATTCTTTATTGCAGGTATTAGTCTTTTCCTTTAGCAGTAAATAGCAAACATAGAGGCCAGGAGAATAGGATGTGCTTCCCAGTGGAAAACCGAGCAATTAAATTTAGAACTGTAACTACTGGATGTGTATACTTCATATGAGTGCCCTGCTTTTATCATGACTTTTTTTTTTCAGCAAAATCCAGGCTGTATTTTAAGTAGAAAAGAGTGAACTCCCTTAGTGTAGTTACAGATTTTTACTCAACTTACGGCTTTGGGAGTCTGACTCATATTGATATTCAGTTTCCACTAGGAAAATAATTGGTAAAAAGCAGGATGGAGGCAGGAAACAGAAGACTTTTCCCTGTGTATGTGTGTAAAACCAGAAGAGAAGTGAAAAACAAATATAGGGCAGTAGATTTTCAGAGAACTGCCGCCTCTGCTTAGATTTTATTAACATTTAGGCTGAAAAAAATGTTTGTCCTCATTTTCAAAATTGCTCAGCACTTTCCAGATCACTCGGAGTGATCTGAGCTCTGTGCTTCTGGAAATCCAGGCACTTATTTTACCTTAAATAAGGATGAGAGATCAATTATAGCTCTTTTATTTTAGTCTGGGCCTAAGTGCACTATATACCATCATAGCATATTCAGTGAATCTCTAGTTCATGGAATATATTTTTCTATCCCTTAAGACATTTATAAAACTGATATAAAGCCTTAGCCTGGTGAAATGGTTTGAATTACCCCGAGCTTACAGAGGCAGGTGTGTTTTGTGAGCCTCCTTTGGAAGGTGAGCAGCATCCCAGCCCTATCCCTGTCCCTGTCCTCCCCTCTGGGAGGGATGGCAGTGGGTGACCCATGGCCCCTCACCAGAGGGGTGCAGCAGCTTGGGCCCCTGCATTTTCAGTGGGACTGAGGGTGCCATTTCCTGGGCTGGACACCAGCTGGGCAGGACTGCTGTAACTGGGGCTGTAAATCAGCTCTGGGTGTTCAGCGGGCACCAAATGTGACCTAAAATCTGTTGGGACAGGAGGGGTGGTGGCACATTTTGAGGAAGCACAGCTGGGGAGATTTTTTCTGTTCTGATTGACAGATTAAGAACATTTTTACCTTTCTGATAGTGCTGGAACCGAGGCTATGCATTGGCGATGTGACACAATGGTGATGACTGACAATTGGATTTACCTGCCCATTTAATGAGGCCACATTGCCAAGGCCTTCTGCAGAGCAATCCCTGTGTCACTGCTGCACCTTGTGCCCAGGAATAGGTGGTGTCTTTCTGGAAATGTCCAAACTATTTACTTTTTAAAAAGTTTATTCTCATTTCTCTTAGAAATGTGGGGATTCAGGACTGATTATTTTCTGAAAACTTGGGTCAGGCTGTTCTGGAGCCAGTTTTAGTTTCTGCTCTGTGCTGTTTCCTTGTCATGGCCTGAGGTTTTCCTCTGTATCAGCTGGGCAAGACAGAATCCCATTACACATCTGGCTAAAGAAATCTGAAGGAGACTATTTACAAAGGCCTAGAGTGACGGGACACAGGGAATGGCTCCCACTGCCAGAGGGCAGGGTTAGATGGGATATTGGAAGGAATTGTTCCCTGGAAGGGTGGGCAGGCCCTGGCACAGGGTGCCCAGAGCAGAGCAACTGTGGCTGCCCCTGGATCCCTGGCAGTGCCCAAGGCCAGGTTGGACACTGGGGCTTGGAGCAGCCTGGGACAGTGGGAGGTGTCCCTGCCCATGGCAGGGGTGGCACTGGATGGGCTTTAAGGTCCCTTCCAACCCAAACAATTCTATTATTCTATGATTATGATTCTGTAAAATCTAGAATTACCACTCTGGAGGTACCCTGGAATAATTTTTTTTTCTTCATCTTCCTCTATCACAAGAAATCTACATCTTTCATTGGAAGAAAAAGAAATAGTAATCTTCAACTGGTTGTATTTCAATACAGATTCGTGGTTTCGATGTGAGTAATTGTGTTTATTTGATGAATGCAGTGTGACATGGGAGTTTCCTGCTGATAAATTTGTTCTGAGATCAGAATAGACGTGTGAGAGAAGGGGATGCAATCTGCAAATCATCTCTTTAATGATTAAGAGAAATCCCAGGTTGCCCAGAGGATGGCCATAGGGAAAAATGTGAGTTTATGACAAAACCCTGAACTATGCCAACAAAACACTCATTTGTATCTTTCTGGTATGAAATTTGGGGAGTTTCTGCTTTCGAGACATGCCCATGTTTTGCACCCATTTCCGTGGTTTCTCTCTGAAGGAAATAAAGGCATGTTAAGGTATTTATAAACCCAGAATTCTCTGCAGAAGAAATTTCTGCAGTCCTCTACAGCTCACTCTTAATCCCTAAATCAAGAACTCTTTAACACAATGCCCTGCCTGCATGCAATACAAATGAGGGAAGGCTGTGTATGAAGCTTTTGGTACACACAAAGCATAATAGCACTGACTGTGGTGATAGAACACATCATTTATTTTGCATGTTATGCAGCATGTTACTGTTCACTGGAGCTGGGATTGACTCCTCAGTTTGAGCAAATGCACAATTTTCTGGATCAGAGTCAGTGATTGTCCAGCCCACACCTCAGGGATTAGTTCATGTTAATTGTGTGGGCAAAATAGAAGGATTGATCCTGGACTAGGTTTTCTTCTCATCTGCTCCCAACTGTGAATGAGGATTTCTGGCTCCCATGGCATAGGGAAAAAGAGTAGAGTCAGATGGGATAGTGGAAGGAATTGTTCCCTGGGAGGGTGGGCAGGCCCTGGCACAGGGTGCCCAGAGCAGCTGTGGCTGCCCCTGGATCCCTGGCAGTGTCCAAGGCCAGGTTGGACACTGGGGCTTGGAGCAGCCTGGGACAATGGAAGGTGTCCCTGCCTATGGCAGGGGTGGGAATGAGAAGATCTTTAAGGTCCCTCCCAACCCAAATAATTCTATGATTTTCAATAATCCCATGTTTGCAAACATTATTTTGAAGCTTGACATAAATCAAAGTACAATATAAGTGAATTTAGCAGCAGAAACTTTGCTGATTTATATATTGTTTTCATTCTAGTTTGGCGGTGTTGTATTGCACTAAATAGTTTATTTAGTTGTGGTCTTTATATTGGGTGTTGGGAAAAATGTTACTGAGTATGGTATGTCATGTAGATTATTCCCCTTCCTCATCATATGGTGTCTCCCCATGCACTCCTTCCCACACACCTGATGGCCTGTCCCCATGGATACCCCTCCCCACGCCCCACCCCAATGTTATCCCATTGGCCACGGTCCTCTCTCCCCGCCCCCATCCCCTGGGGTATAAAACCCCACTGCAGGTAAAGGTTCAGCCTCTTCCCTGTCTGGGTGGTGGCTGTGGCCCAGCAGTGTCCCATCCCCAGCCAATAAACAGGATACTCGCTCCCACGTGGGGAAGAGCGCTTCTCGTCTTTTGTCTTCAGTCCATGCAGGTCCGTGTGGGCTTGGGCTCCAGCTAGCTGGACCAGACCCATACAAAGCCCAGAGAACCATGGATTACTGCATGGCACCTTTTGTTCCTCTCCACGCTTTCCATTTTTAGGCTGAAATTCTGTAGCACACGTCAATATGTGGAAGTTCCTTTAAAACCTTCTCATCACGTGAGTCTTGGTTATTCATGTGGAGATGGGGGGCCAAAAGCAGGGAACTGGTGCAAGGAATGAGGGCAGGGTGTGGCTGTGCTGCACTGCATCCTGCAGGATGGCAGCTCCCACCTGGGGCTTCCACCAGTGCCAGGGAATGTTCCCAAAGCTGCCCTGACATGTGATGGATAGGCAGAACCGAAGTTCCACCCTCAAATCTACCAGCCTGCAGAGCTATAAATCAAACTCTGAGCCTAAGGAAAGCCCAAGAGTTTTAGATTTACTCTACAGCATCCAAAATAGAGTTTGATTATTTGTAAACAGATACATAGAAACAGTGATCAGCTTTCAGAGTTAGACAAGTGTTGGGGGTTGGATCTGTTTCTTTTGTGTTTGTGGAATTTTTTCCTGGTGGTTTTGCTAGGTAACTAATTGCTGGGTACTTTATGGATACTTGACTTAAACAAAGGAGGCAGCAGGTTTCTCCGGGTGGAACAGCAGTGAACAGCAGTTTGGTCCGAGGACACCGCTCCGAAAGGACTGGAGTACCAGGGGACCCTGCTTGTTTTCTCTCTCTCCACTGGATTTCTCTCCAGAGGAAGACTGAACACATTTTCGTCACCATCGGACTTTCCTACAGGACTATTTCACTTCATAGAACTGCATTTACTGCTCAAGGAGGATTTCATCTGGACTGCTTTCACCACCCTGATACCCAGGGTGTCAGGTCACATCCCTGACTCTGTCAGAGCATTTTCTGAGGTTTTGTTGTTTCTTTGTTTTTGCTTGTCTCTTAGTGCTATTACATTTGTATTTGTCTTTGTTTTGTCTAATATTCCTAGTAAAGAACTGTTATTCCCACTCCCAAATCTTTGCCTGAGAGCCTCCAATTGCAAAATTATAATAATCTGAGGGAGGGGGTTTACATTCTCTATTCAAAGGGAGATTCCAGTTTTTTTGCTGGCAGGTACCTGTCTTTCAAACCAAGACAACAAGGTATATCTGAGATATTTTTTAATATATTTTAAAAATATATTAGCCATAGGTGAAACTGGATAATATCTACAGCACTGTATTTTATCATCAAAGCAAATGGGCTTGAAGTCAAATTAGTCACTTATTTTGTTGTCATCTCTGGTCATTCATGAGAAAAAACATAGAAATGAAGAAAAAATGTGCTAAAAGGTAATGCTTATTTAAGTAAATGTATGCTAGTGTGTACTTTAGGCTATGCAAATAAGAACTTTGCTGTGTTCGTGCAAAAACATAATCAAGATATTTCCTTCAAATTAATTTGTCTTCCCTTAACCAAATATAATGTGTGAGGTATTAGTGGCCTCATATTTCTTCTGCTGGTGGCAGCAGACCTTGTGTACCTCTTGTGGCTTTGCATGGCTTTGTTTGACCTGGAATTTGCTGACTCTTTGAAAAATCATTGGGTTCTTATTTTTCCAGCATGAGATGAGCTCAGTGTAATTGTACTAAACTTTATCTTCAGTTTCAAAATGAGTTGTTATTGCTGTGGTGGAGGAAAAAAAGGAGCAGGAGCAGGATCAGGAAATTACTCTGGTGTCTTGGTTTGAAAGAC
>WBNO01013146.1:0-22345 GCA_013400575.1 Peucedramus taeniatus | reverse complement strand
AGGAAGAATTGCAGTTGATTCGATGTTTAGCAGTCCAAAAGTTAATACTACCATTGATACAGGCAGTTTTGTTGGCACCCACATTTCTTGGGGGGTGGGGGGGAGGGGAAGGAAGTAGCATTTGAATACTTGTGCTTTCTTTCCAGAAAATTATTAAATTTCAAATTATGACGTATTATCTAATCAGAATGTGCAACTTTTCTTCTCCTCCTTGGAGAGTACCTTCAGACAAAATATGTGCTGTCAGAACAGTGTTTGACTTTTCAGACATTACTTGATTTAATTGAGTATCTGTNTGGTTTTTGTTTTATTATTTTTTCTTGTGTGGAAATATACCTACCTCTTCATCTGCTGAAAAGAATATTGAGCATTAAATAAGTGGTTTCTGAAATATGGAGTCCTCTAATCTAAATATCTGTTAATACTAATTCAGGAGAACGTGTGTTTCCCTGTGGGAGCAAAAGGGATTTTTGGTGGTATCCTTTGATCAAGTCATCATTTTAATGTAAACTGAAATTTTGGAGTGGTATTTTTAGTAGGGCCAAATCAAGAGTACATTGTAAGAATGTGTAAATATGAACAAATATATTGGTTGAAGCAAGCAGTAAAAATAGGCCTGCTGCTTGTTGTCCGTGACCTGCATTAAATCTGTGGCACTGACTGATACTCAAAATGGTAAGATAATGCTATGGTGGAGAGAAAACAGCATGTAATTCCATTTAGAAATGTTGTGTGCATGGGTAGTCATGCTAATTACAAGACCAACCATCACTTTATTGGGAGAGAGAATTCGGTTCAAAAGTACTAAGTACAGCAAACATAAAACCTTGAAAATGTTGCTGTTGCTTGATACCTGTCAAAACTATTTTGTTAGACACTTGCAGACAAAGTATTGCTGATAGACAGGCCACTGTTATAAGTCAAAACTGCTAAAATAAGTAGAAACTTTTAGATGGACTTTCATTTACACGTTACATAAAGGACTTTTTACCATTCTTTTGTGAAGAAAATAGGGAAAGATTTATACTCCTTCTGAATAATGTGATTACTAAAAGATACATTTTGAGCTGCTTAGTATGCAATGAGTGGAAGATGCGTGGAATTAGAAACTATATCCCGAATTACTGTGTTCCTTGGCCATCACTGCAAGAGCTGCATTGTTACTGTCCAATGCATTCTCCCCCCAGCTCTGTTCAAAAACATACCCAGAGGTAGCAACAAACATATAACTGGCAAGTGGCACCATTGGTGCAGAAAGAGTACGCGGAACCGTGAGTGTAAAGTGAGTGACACATTTAATAGATTTTTGTATCTCAATCATTGATTGACTGTAATATGCAAGCAGGTCACATATGCTGTGTCTCAGGTTTGTCTTGTTTCTATAAAAGAAAATCTAAATCCAGAAAACAGGTCCTAGGAAAAAGAGTTTTGGATATAGTCTGTTGTATTAAAAAATAATTCCTGATGCTGGAGTTGGTTCAGCAGGAAGGTGTTTCATCCCTAATCACCACCACTGTGGATTTTTGGGCAGAATGTAGAATTGTGAAAAACTGTCTCTGCTGAACTCAAATGCATGTGACCATTAAGTTTCTTATCTGCTGTGTCTTCTGATTCTTCCAGCCTTTGTACTGATGCTTTTTGCATTTGCATAGCTGCATATTTACATAGTGTGGCATGGGGAAGAGGGATGGTGATCTACCCTTCCTTCTTGGAAAATGCCACTACCCTTACCCAAGCCAAAATGCTGGCTGACTCAGTAACTTTGGAATAGCTAAAGGAGTAAATAACTACAGAGCAGATTTACAGCACACCTGCTACTCCAAGGTAGTGACTGGTGTGAATGCAGTTACCCTGCTGTAATTTCAAGGTCGTTTACCCCACTTTGATTAAAGGATAGCTTCTTTCTATTTGCCATGGGATGTGGGCAGCTAACTTCTAAATCTGTATCATTCCTTGAATTGTGTTAAATTGGTTGTTTGGTCTGTCATTCATTCAAGAAGCCAGATCAGCTAAATTGATACTCTTAATGTGATCTTGCTCTGAAGCAGCATACTAGGGAGTATTCCAGTACGAGTTCAATTGTGTCTTTGCTACACTTTCTGACTTAAGAATTGTGTCTTGCATGATGGCAAATATTTGAATAACTGAAAGTTAAAAATTTTTACCCCTCATCATGCATGGAAGTGGATTAAAGTTGATTGCAACTTGAACACTGTTGACAGAACTTGAGTCTAATTCTACTGTCAAATTCTGGGGTAATTGTTAAATACTGAAAAACCGTAAAAAAGCTCATTGTGAGGATGCATGTGTACATGCACATCATGTTGCTGGCCCTGTGCATAAAAAACCAGTTTGAGAGATTGCCATTTCATGGGAAAAAAACCCCAGTTATTAAATTACTGAAACACTGCTGTTTTGAGTACACCTTTTGCAGTATAACTTTCCTAGGTCTATTTATGATATATTTGATTGTTCATGGAATTCAAGTCCCATTACAATCTTGAATATAATGGCCTTATTAAATGTGCATTTTTGTAGGCATGGTCTTGAGTGCAATATTTCTGTTTCTGACTACGCAGCCAGACTCACAGAATACAGGGCTCAACTTGTACAGCTTTTTGTTTTTCAAAATATAGGCAATAATGCACATGTGAAATATGACAGATTGATCAGAGTCATCTATTAATCTAAGGAAGCTTAAAATTTTGCCATGAAAGTGTGTATAAATATGTGTATTTTCTATACATGGTACTGAAATTCAAATGATACAATCTTTTGCAGTACAATTATTCTTTACGTGGTTACTGGGGAGTTGTTCTTCTAAATCCTTTCAATTTATTGAAAAATTAAATTCAAACCATTTGAAACTTTTCTTTTTTTGCCAACGAATGATATTTTTTTGCTAAGAGTTCTGAACCTCTTGGACCAGAGTCTTTAAATATTTGATGCCATATAAGTAATACCATTTCATTTAGCCTCATTTCTAGCAGTGACAGTTGTTGGATTATTTTAGCACTTTTTCAGTGTAAAATTAAATACAAATTATCTATACATGTGTGTATATATGTGTACACATACATAGTGTATGTGTGTGTGTATATATGTATGGGTTCTTAGCAGATTCTTACAGTATGTGAAGTAAATTATATTTCTTGAATGTGAATTTGGCAGGAGCTAATAGAATGATTCCTACAGCTCCAGCAGGAAAATGAAGCAGTTTTCCTTCCACTGATCCAATATCATTCTTGCAAACATAAATAGTATTTGTTAGTTATTTTAGACATAGGATGGCAGACAAGACAGAGCCATTTCTACCAGTGTAATAAATATTTTGAGGCATCAGTTGTAGGTTCTGAGAGGAAGAATCTCAACTCAGGGTAGCTGGGGAATTATGCTGTATTATGGTAGGGATCATTTTAGTATGAGTAACTTGCTCCAGGTGAGTCTTTGAAATCATTGCAACCATATTCTCTGTTTAACAGAAAACTTCTAAAAATAAATCATGGAGTTAAAAACCATTTAGGTTGGAGAAGATCATTAAGATGACTGAGTCCAACTATTAAACAAATGTTTCCCTGTAAGTTCAAAAGCATGGCCTATTTGATTACAGGATCATCAATTACTTCCAGCTCCAGACCAGGAGAAAAAGGTGAAGGCAAAATGAAAATGCTGCACATTTTTTCAGGTTAACCTGAGGGCACATTTCTTCGGGGTAAACACTTGAACTGCATGTGCTGGGAAGGAAGGTAAGAAAGGACAAATATCTTTTGTGATGCAAGATCTCAGTCCTAAAATAGCTTACAAGCACTAGCTATCTCTTCAAAACTTGAATAAAACCGTTCATGGTGCATAAAGTTAAACCTTGCATGAAGCTGGTGTGGGATGAGAGTCATATTTAAAATGAGATATATTTCAGTTAAAATTGAAGAGAATGGGGAGCTAATTAGCTATCTGGATAGTGTATTTTTCTTGGTTAGAAACACAGACTTACCTAATTTGGTACCTAAAGCAAGACACCCATATGACATCTCATTGCACTGCAGTCAGATGTGCCAGCCTCTTTGCTAATGCAAGCAGAGGGAGCTCCATGGAAATGAGTGGCTTGGTTCCCATTTACCTCAGCAGAGTATGGTGAGCACTAAAGAGCAGAGAAAATACTTGCTTTCTGCCAATATCCCAGGAGGATTGAGGGAAATGTATGGTTCAGGGTGCTGCTTTTGCATAAGGTGTTCATGCTTTTGTAAACATTAAAAATAAACATTACTTTTTTCATGCTGTTTGAGTTTGGTTTTGTACATTCTGTAGTATGTTCTTCTCTGTCCCATCTTGCCTCAAGATGCCTGCTAATTTTAATGTTGTGCAGATTGTGTGGTGCAATCTGTTTTGTTGCCCAGGAGTTTGAGAAAACCATTTTTGTGACACATCCTCCTATTTTAAGGCTACAGGAACTACCTAATTTTGAATATTGACCCCAAATAATAGTGGAGTGACTTTGAAATCACCCTTAGGGAACTGACTGAAAATAGGATGCCCATTTAAAACAAACAAAAAAATTCCCTAAGTTTCCTTATTTGGTCTTGGAAGTGTTAACAATTAGGAATACAATTAGCCATTAAGTTTAGCTTTTGCTGGACACTGTGTGATGTTAATGAAGTCTCTCATCCCAGAGAATCTGGAGCACTATTGGCATTAGGTGCAATTCGTGGTTACATGTGCTGGGTACAGTAAGTTCCTTCATTGTCTGCCAAGTATGATCTCTGTAATCAAGCTTATAATATCAAGTTGCACCCATGTTGCACTCCTAGAACCTCAGTACAAATAGCTACTCTGGATGTCAAGTAGTAGAGGATCAAGTCTGCCATCATAGCAAAATATGGTGTGGTCAATTATGTCTTGCACAATTCTCAGCTATTGCTTCAATTCACTGCTTGCATCCTCCCTGGAATCAGAAAATACACCAAGTGTTTAGAACAAGATTTGTCCTTTAGAGGATTAACATGTGCTGGGGTAGGCTCTCTCTGCAGGCATCTTTCTCATAACTCTATTCCCCACCAGCAATTAAAAGTAAGAACATTATCAAATCAGATTTATCTGATGATTGGATAGAACAGACTGGATCCTCTGATGTTCAATTTTCTTCTTTGTATCATTTGCTTCTTGAAATCTGGGAAATTGAGGTTCAGCAGGGGAAGGAAGGGTTTTATTACCTGTTTTCTTGCTCAGCTCAAAGCACTGGGTGAATGTGGGCTACTCTCGGACACACATGAAGCATGTACTCAAAGACAGCTTTGAAGGCAGTGCCTTCTATGGACTAGTGCCTTCCAGTGTCTTTTTATGCTTGGGACTTCTAGGTCACCCATGAATGCAGGCACACTTTTCTGTTGACTGCTGACATGTCAGTGACATTGCATTTGACCTAATTACAAAGATACTTATTGATGGGTAAGTTTATGTCTCTTGATCATCCAAGCCCTGATTAGTGCTCACTATAAAACAGTGCTGGCAGTTCCTGCCAGAGCACCACACAGTCAGTGCTGCTTTTTCCCTCAGTGCTGCTGCTGCTGCTGCTGAGGGAAAAAGCTATTTGCATTTTGATTCAGTAGGTGGGAATTGATACAAGCTCATATGGCATCACTGCTATCTGTCAAATCAATATCAGGTAGGTTTAATTCTGCTCAACAAAAGGAAATCTTTGATTTTTGAAATGATTCAAAGTGTTTTCTGTTCTCCTCATCTTTAGCTAGAGAGTTATTGTTCTTGCCGTGGTATAACCTTAATTTGTTTGATGAGAAAACCACTGTTATGCTAGTATTTTTTGAGTGGATTTATGAGGAAAAATAGATAAATACAAGAAACAACTTGGACCTAAAGCTAGAGAACATGAGGTAATTGCTTCTCTCATTTTTGCTGTTGCCCCTAGATGTTGCAGGAGTTAAATGGCTGCTCTATAACTGTTACTGTTGTGTGTTCATCACAGATGCTTTAATGATACTCAAGTAGTGTGCTTGTGCATAAGAACATTCTGAAGTATAAAAAAGTTTGCTTTGTCTTAAATGACAACCGAGAGAGTGATTATCTAACTGCAAATACTTGGAGTGAAAGTAATGACAAACATCATACTCCTGCATTGGCAGGACTCTGTATTTTCTCATTGATAATCTTCAGAGCTTCTGAGTAGCTTCTTGCAGTAACAAAAAGCCCTCCGAAGCTGAAAATTGTTGTATAACTGCTAAAAACCTATTTTTGCAGAGCTTCTGTTACTGCTTTATTTTTTTTTGTATGAGTATCTTCAGGACAGGTGCTTGCCTACTAAATTATTCCAGAGTAGGATGTATGTCATAGAAATATCTTGTAGCAGCTGCAAGTGAGTAAAATGTTAAAATAAACTTTGGGGTGTTTTACAGTCAAGGGTTTCAAGTTCATGGCATCATTTGGCACCCTGGGTTCAACTCAAATGCTGCCCTTGGGCACAGGGTACAGCAGCCTGGCAGGAATTTTCCTTACTGAACAACAGATTCTCACCTGGAAATTGGTGTCTGACCTGGTTTTCACACATTTGGCAGATGGCACAGAAGAGGTCCCTGGGCCAATGAGGAATGGGGTTTTTTTGCAGTTCTACCTATTCTCAAAACATCAGATTTGGCAGGGGGTGTTTGAAGGTTTTCTGCTGACAGCATGAGGTACAGAGTTAGGAGAAAAAGTGTCCCTGGATTCAGTACTTGTAAAGAGCCTAGAATACTTTTCAGCTCTTAGTTGCTTGACATAAACCAAATATGCTGGAAATGCTCCAATTAAATAGGAAAAAACCTACCACATTCTTAGGATTTACTCAGAAAATGAGATTTTAGCTAATAGCTAGTCCTTTACTGAAAAATTCCCCTTTTTTCCTCTTTGCCCTCTTCAATCACTGTGCCTGCCTTTCTGCTCTGCTAGAGTGGCTCCTTGGATGAAGACTGTGATGTGTGTTCAGGGAATAGTTTACTGCTGTGATTTGTCACTGGGGCATGTGAAGTGACTTTTCTTGCAGTCTGAGATGCCAAATAGCGGCCGCACATTCTGAGCAGGTTGAGTAAAACCAATATTTTTCATTTAATGGTCTCAAATCTGGATGTTCTGGATACAATAAACTAATAGAAGGAACAGCTTTTATTAAATTTTGTCTTCCTGCTTAACAAATATGGGGCTACAAGGACAAACTCCAGTTTTGTATTCTATGATATGAAGGCACACTGTACATTCATAACCAGAGCTTTGGCTGTGAGAAACAGAGAGTTTACTGTGCTATAAAATCACCTTGTTAGAGGTTTTATACCGAGCTCTTCTTTGATGACAATTTAATAAACACCAGATTTTTATATAAATCTGACTATTGGCTATTTTTATTTTAAAGTCAGGTAAGTTTTCTTGCACAGGTAAAATCCCTCATTGTGGCTTTTGATGCTTTTTGGTATTCTCCAGGTGGAGTTTCACTTATTTCAGTGAGAACTTTCACTGAGGACAGTCCATGATGCTAACAGTATTTATTTGCCTAACAAAATTTACTTACCATCTAGACCTCACATTGCACACTAGGAAATTTGGAGTATAACAGAAAAATAAGGACCAAAATCTTTCCCCTTTGGTTTTTTTTTTTTTTTTTTTTTTGGTTGTTATTGTTTTGGTTTGGGTTGTTTGGTTTTTTTTAAGACTTTACAATGAAGGTGTAATTATTTTAGTAAAATACTAAAAGTGGCAATTATTTTGAACTTAGTGTTGGCTTTGACAGAATTCTTACAGAGAAAACTCTGCTTTGTGCTGCAGACTAGTGCACAAAGTTTTTATTTCCTTTCTTTATGACTCTTTATTAAATCTGCTTTTGATAAGGGATGTGATATGAGACTTGCATGTGTGATGCTTGTAACTCAAACTCTCCTTAATGCCTCTAGCTGCACCAGCACTGTGGAAGACTCCTGTAGTACCATTTGATAAGCAGTTGGCATAAGTTGCCTGTCTCACAGGTTTATAAAATCTCTTGGATCCAGAAGGTGTTGTCTGAAGCCTGTTGAAAGCTACAGAGGGATTGATTTACTAAAATCCTTGAGTGGAACCATTAGAACAACAATTTCAATTCCAAATTAAGAAAGCCTGTAACTTTTTTTTTCATACTCAGACTCACAGGGTGCCTTTCAAAATATATTTCAGCACATTTTTGACAGTGAGACAATTTTTCATTTTTTCAGCACCTTGAGTCTGACTTTGCCAGCCTCTGGTCCAGCCACTGGCTGCCAGGGAGCAGCACTGGTCTCTCTGCAATTCATGGCAAGTATTAGAAGGAGGCTGCTCAGCTCAGTAAGAGATGCACTAAGTAGAAGGAAGCCATTTACTTTGTAATGTGTTTTGTTAGGAATTTTAACTGACTGGGGAATAAGTGGGTATTTTAATCTGACCAAAATACTCTTGATATTTTCTTCACATTATCTCTTGATGCATGTTTTAATGGGGAGTAGGAACATGTGCTGTAGGAACAAAGGTATGCACAAAGCATGAGTGGTCTGTTTGCCTTTGCATTGCAAGGATGCTGAAAATAACATTGTGTTTTAGCCAGATAAAGGATTTGAGACTCTCTTTTCAATTTAATTTTTGGTGTAGCAATTTTGGCAGCATGACATCTTGAGGCAACGTAATTCTTTGTTAAAACAGCAGCAGAATGCTGTGCAGTGCCTCCTTCACTGAGCAAATTTTCCATTATAAGCATAATGCCAGACACCAAGATTTATTCTCAACATCATTGTGACCTGGTGAGCAGTCCATTCTGGATCTAAATTAGAAATTTAAAAGAATTCCATTATCTGCCACTAAGTCAATATAGTCAACAGCTTTTTTTTCAGCGCAGTGACCAGGCCAGGATATAGAGATTGTTAGCTGCAAAAGCTATGTTTAGGA
The DNA here is from genome assembly GCA_013400575.1 of Peucedramus taeniatus. Taxonomy (NCBI): domain Eukaryota; kingdom Metazoa; phylum Chordata; class Aves; order Passeriformes; family Fringillidae; genus Peucedramus; species Peucedramus taeniatus. The sequence continues at coordinate 13,423 of WBNO01013146.1, read as the reverse complement.
ACTAGGAATTCAGAAAAAGAAATTTAAAAACTCAACTGATTGTTTCTGTTCTATTTCCTTGATTTAAATAAGTTTTAAAAGTAATTCCATTCAATACAACTTTGTCATGTCTTTCTCTAGCATTGAGGAATAAAGTAAAGAAAAATCCCTGAACTGTGCTCATTGAGGTTATTACTTACTGTTCTTTTTGTGCCCTCTTCTATGTCAAAAAAGCAACCAAATTAATAAATTCCCTCATTTTTGCTTACTAATGCTATTTATATTAAGAAAATAAGTATCAGGTTTTAAATTCCCAGCTGGAGCCTGTTTATCCCTCTTGTTTCTCTTCTCTCTCTCTTTCTCCTGTTTCTCTCTCTCTTTTATTAGATAAAATAGCCATTACAGTTGTGAAGAATGCTTTGGAGAAGAGATTGATGATACACTCAATCAGAGGTGAGGGTGGGTTAATTAACTATATTTCTTAATTCCTTTTTTTCAGCTGTTATAAAGCAATCTCAATGTTTATGCCAGAATTTCAGGTCTTGAAACTGGAAATTCCAGAGAAAAAGGAGCATTTTATAATTTATTTAGCAAGGAGGAATTCATCCACGCCCAGTGGGATGGCCCTGCTGTCCCATGAAAGTTGAAAGAATAAGAAATCATAGCAATATTCGGCCCTGAACCACTTCTAAAATTATAGTATTCTCATCACTGGTCAATCCTATTTCTTGGGACTGGTTCACTTTTGAGGACTTATGGGATTGACTGAGCAGCAATTTAAATATGTAAATAAATAAATGTCTAATATCTGTTCCAGGTAATTTAGTGGATTTAGTGGGGAAAGTGAAAATTCCCATAGCTGGAAACTGTATCCACTTGCAAAACCTTTTTTTGGGTGGCACTTGACTTTAGCAGGTTTGCACAACCTGCGAGCTGTCACCAGATGACAGGATGAAGGGATGAATGCAGGTGAGTGGTGGTGAAGGCACAGACAGCTGGATGATGCATTTCATTACAGTGTTTCCTTGGGAAAACCTGGAGCCCTTCCTAACTGCTGATGTTTTCTAAGGAAGAGCTAAATAATGTTCTGGCATCAATAGGAAGGGCGTTTCTGCAGCTCCACCTCCATGGCTTTAGAGCTTTAACTGATGGGCAATCTTAAAATGGCTTTTCTGGCAGGTACCTGCCACCAAAGCAAAACCTGCTCCTTCCAGAGCTCCTCAACATTGGTAAAAGACCACTCTCAGTTGTTTAGCTTTGGGACATTCCTTACCTTAACAGGGAAAGGAGACCAAAAGAAGACTTACAGTTTACTTTAAATGGCTGCTGTGCAAACTGTGAGAGGTTTGTATGTTTTCCAGTGATTTACAGGCAAAGATGAGAGGACTAAACAAGTTTTGAGCAGACACCCTTTCTGCAGTGTGGTGTCATGCCTTAACAATAGTGTTATCCCTCCTGGCAGGGCTATAAAGTAAGGAGACTATTAATTTAACACAGTAGGTAATTTTATTAGTCCTAGTTCTCTGTTAATTTTTTTTTTCCAAGGGGAAAAAAACAAAAGACACATTTACAAAGTGGTTGGAATACCTGGTAAACAACCAGAAACAAGACTTGCAAGGACTTGGGTAAGGACGACTTTCTCCTTTGATCCTGTTCTTTCTGGAACAGGCAGAACGCGGCAGGTTAATGCAGGGCTAGTGCTGCATCTGCAAGCTCAGTGCAGGACTTGTCACACTGCGGGGCTGGAAATGAGGTCCTACAGCCACTGCTGCCTCCTGGGACATGGTGGTGTGGAGAAACACTGAGAACTGGCAGAGCTTTTGCTCTGCTGCCCATGCCCAGAGCACCCTGAATCCTCTCGAGCAATGGACGTGCTGCAACGCGTGACTTGTACCGTCACAGCGTTTGCAGTTTCTGGTCTGGGAGAAGAGACTGAATTCGTTTGCACAGCATTAAACAGGAATTGTGCTGAATGCTGAAATCAAATGCCAAATCTCTGTATCTTACTCATTAATAAGGTCTTTTTTAATTTGGGATGTAATGAGCTTACATCACTATTAAACTCGAGATAAGCATTTTCTAACAAACAGCTGAAAAGCAGTCACATGGAAATATTCATAATTGCTGGAAATAGAGCTAAAACCATTTTGCTTAAAAAGCTTCTAGCATAACAGCAGTTGTGTTAGCCAGAAAATCAGAAAGTGTTTATTTTTGCTACATATGTGTAGATATACACACATGGACACCCATCTTCCCAATCACGGTGCTGCACTTTTTACTTTTTCTACAGCTCTTGCAAAGTAAATTATAAAATGCCCAGCATCTTTCTGGTGTTATTCATGAGCATTCCCAGATACAACAGTTTACTGGCTATGTGCAAACCCTAAAGCCTTTGTCAGCTGCACAACAGCTCTTCCTTAGCTTTGACTGTCTCTGAGTCACAGGAGAGAGATTTTTGTAATGTCACAGAACTCCTCTGTCCTGAAACTCCAGAGCACTTGGAATAGTACAATGCCAATGAACAGCTGGTTTTATAAGGTATTTTTATATAAGTATTTTATCACCCTCTAGTGAACATTAATGATGTGACAGTACCACAGCCAGCAACAAAAAAAACCTACATATGGAAATATTTTGAAAAGCCAGCAGCAGCTCAGGGATGAGACTGGTGGCTCCCTCCCAAAAGGCTCATTGGCACACGGGGTCCAACCCCTTCACCTTGTCCAGAGGATGAGTGTCCCCACAGGGCTGGCAGTCACCTCTCCACCCATTCTCTGTGTTTCCTCATTCCCAGCCTAACCCTCAGCTCATGCCCATCTCTTATGGAAAGGATTGGCCAGTCTGGCTCCTGCTGCAGCAGCACTGGCTCAGGCAGGAAAACATGCCAAAACCTCACCAAGCAACAGGGAAACACGAGCAGGTTTGGTCTTGGTGTCGCCCAGGCTGTCTCTGAAGAGCACTGGCAGTGCAAGGCAGGCCTGCCCCTCGCCTGCTGACAGCCCTGCCTTATCTCCCCTGCCATCCTTCCCATCAGCTCATTCTGCTTGGCTCTACCAGTGACTCAGTCCATTAAAAGGGCGTCATATTTTATTACAAACCTGAGCTGATTAATTACATGCTGTTAGGCAAAAAAAATGCAGGGCAGCTGTAGAAGAGAGCGGTGATGCAATGGAGGTGCAAACAGAAAAGTTGTCACTTCTGGAAAGGGAGAGAAAAGGATTAAAGCATTAACGTAACCAGAAGAGCTGCTTTCCTAAGTGGATCAGTCACTGGAGGCATTGGGAAAGCATGGCTTCACAGGGCTGCTGCCATGGGAAGCTCTGCCACCCACCATGCCAGTGCCTTGCAGCTTCACTTGCAGGCCTGGAGAGATGGGGAGCTCTTTGTGCCTTTTCAAAAGTAGTCATTGCCATCGGTGCTAGTTAAAACAAAAAATGGTGATGCATTTTAGAAAATATTTTGAAAGTTCTTTAAATGGAAAGTATCTGAGCTAGTATGGGGGAATCCAGAAGAAGGAGAGTTTGGAAACATGGTGCTTCCCTCCTCTGGCCAGTAGGAAAGCAGGAGGAGGAAGTGCCTGCTCATCCTGGCTTTCTGTTTGGGTCAGCATCATAAGTATGCAGTCTGATCAGGAGAGGGCAAGGCACCTCTTCCCAGGAAGAGATGGAGAGTTCCTGGCAGCTCTGTGTCTCAGCTGGTGCCTGTGGGTAGGGAGGACACACTCCATCTCTTCAAGGGGAAAAGCAAGCATGAGGGAGATGAGTAAGGCCTGGGAGGATGGTGATTTTCCACTGCCAGATCTGTCTCTTGGGGCACAGGCTGGGATTGCCTGTCTTTCAAAAGAAGGCTCACACACACACATACACATACAAGCACCCTTTAAAAACAATTTGGAAATTTTGGGTCCAAGGCAAAGGGTTAGTGGTGTGGTTAAAGAAGCCAGGAACACCAGTAGATGAGAGCATGAATCATTCAAAAGACCTTTTGCAAAGGGGAAGTCGGCAGGAATCCCACTGAAATTACCATGGGTGGCAGCTCACACCCTTTGAAACGCTGGCTAAGCCAATTTATTTTTTGCTATACATGTTTGTTGCTTATGCTTGAAATCACACATTAAAAAGCCACTTCTGCTTGCTCAGTAAAATAGCCTGTCTGCTTAGTGCTTGAGCTGGCACATCCCTGGGTGGTGGGTTCATCCTGGCTGGATGCACAGTGACCCACTAAAGTCACTCTATCACTCCTCTCCTTCACTGGGGCAGGGGAGGGAAAATGCAATGAACAGCTCATAGGTCAAGATAAGGGCAGGGAGAGATCACTCACCAATTGCTGTCATGGGCAAAACAGACCCAGACTGGGGAAATTAGTTTAATTTATTGCCAATTAACTCCACAGTAAGGTAATGCAAAATAAAAACAAATTTGAAAACACCTCTCCCTGCCCCTCCCTTCTTCCTAGGCTAAACTTTACTCCTGATTCCTCTACTTCTTTCCTCCTAGGGGCACAGGGAATGAGGGCTGCAGTCAATTTATCACATGGTTTCTGCCTCTCCTTCCTCCTCAAAAGGGGGCTCCTTACGCTCTTCCCCTGCTCCAGTGTGGGATCTTCCAGGGGCTGCAGGTGGGTCTTTGCTCCAGCCATGGACCTCCATGAGCAGCAGGGTCACAGCTGCCTCACCACAGTCTGCCCCAGGGGCTGCAGGGGAATCTCTGCCCTGGCACCTGGAGCACCTCCTCCCCTGCTTCTTCACACAACTCGGTGTCTGCAAAGTTGTTCCTCTCCCATCTTCTCACTCCTCTCTGGCCAAAGTTTGCTCCTAGGCAGTAAATATTCTCCCTCCTTAAATGTGTTATGGCAGCAGAGCTACCATGGTCACCAATGGTCTCAGTTTGGCCAGCAGCAAGTCCATCTTGGAGCTGGCTGCCCTTGGCTCTGTTGGGCATGAGGAAGGTTGTCAGAAGGTTTCTAGCAACTTCTCACAGAAGCCACTGGTGTAGACCCTTGCTACCAAAACCTCGCTGTGCAAACACAATACACCCTGTTTTCCAATGCCACATGGAAGTGGAGTAAGTGAAAGGGAAAAAAATCCTCCCTTATTCACCACTACACTCACAAAGCCAAACTCAGGGACTTGCTAACTCTGGCAAGGCAGCACAATTGGTAGATGTGCACTTGCAGAGCTCTCTGACAAACCAAAGCTATGTGATTTTGGGGCCAGTTCCTTAGAAAACCACCTTTACCATTTACTGGCACTGGACAACTTCCTCCTGTGGCCCCACAGCGTCTGGTAGGCATCTCAGAGCCCTGGCTAAAACACAGCTGGAAACAGCACAGATTTTGAATGTATTATTAGCAAATGCAAGTGACTCACTGCTTTCAAAACAGCAGTGTTATCAGTGTCTCACTTACCAGAGAGGACAGGTTCTGTGTAACAGAGGAGCCCACAAAGAAATGTACATCATTATGTGCTGGGTGCATCCTGGGCACTAGCCCTGCAGAGTGTCATCAACTGAAAGCTTTCAAAGCAGCTGAAAATATCATTTGGTTAGGGAATACAACATTTTAAAAGAATGGTTACACACTTCCTGTAGACTACTTACTTCAGGAAATACAATTTTAAAAGAATAAAGTTTTTCAACAACGTAATTATGTCATGTGACTCATCCTGTACTCTGTCTTTGCCTCCTTAATACTTTTAGCCAGCTTACTAAGTGATATACCATATTTTTACATAGAATTATAGAACAGTTTAGCCTAGGAGGTCTCTCTGGTGGCCTTCTGACCCAATTCCTGCTCAGGTCAGGACCCATTTTTAATGACCAAGAAGCTCCTCAGATAACCCCTTCCCATTACTGAAAATGTGCCTTTCCAAACATTCACTCTTTGGACACCTTGACTAACCCAGAGACTGGGCAAAAGGGGGTTGGAGGTGTCCCAGCTGTTAGTGGAGAGAGTGAACCATGGAGGATCTGAAATAAGAGGTTAGGGAGAGGGTTTGAGGCTCAACTGGCCCATCTGTCACCTACCTGCACATAGAGACAGTCTGGTTTTCTTTTAAAACATGACAAACTGAGAGCCAGCTACTTTCTGGGAAAAAAAGGGGAACCAAAAAAAAAAAAAAAAAAAAAAAAAAAAAAAAAAAAAAAAACACACACCTCACCCACCAGGATGGTTCAGAAATTGAAAATTCAGAATTTGGCATAAGAACAGGGCAGATGAGGCCCAACTCCAGGAGCCATGGCCAAAATCTCCACAAGAAAAGATGTTAAAAAAGGAGGTGAACTTACAACATGCCACCAGGAGAGCCCCAAAGTCTTCTAAGGTGTATATACAGAGGTCTGTATTTTTTATGAAATATCCAACAGACCAGCACAGAACTTGTGCTCCAGAAGGGAAACAGGACATACAAAAGGGAAAGCCTGATAGAAACCTGAAAAACAGCAGGCAGCAGTGACATCTTACTAAGGAGAAGGGTAAGAAAAGGTAGACAATAAACAAAGATTTCTCTTACACATTTAGAAAGAAGCAGGGTGGTATTTTCAAGCATAATGAAAGAAATTACATTGTTTTAGCTGCTAAGTTATAAGTGAGGACATTAAGAATCTGCAGGTTTAAGTCTTGCTACATACTCAGGAGACCTGGAAAATCTGCCAACGATATAATTGACCTACTCATCTTCATTTTGAGAGCATCCTGGTGTACCAGGGAAATTCCTGAAGTCTTACAGAGCATTAGCATTAAGCCCCTGATAAAAGGCATAAAGAGGAGCATGCTAATGGCACAACACTTAGTCTGACATCAACTCAAGACAAACTGACAAGACTGGACTGACAGGTGACAGAACAGAAACTAATGCTGCTCAACCCTTCAGTGAAAAATGTTACTGGTAAGTTGTATCAGAAAGAACAGAAAACTCTGGATGGGCAGGGGAGGAGGGAAAAAGTGAGAAACAGCAGAGGGGACACCAAGGGCAGAGGAGGAGAAGGAAGGGGGTGGGGGAGGAGGTACTCCAGGAGCTGAAGCACATATCCACTGCACTGATGAGGATCCACACCAGAGAAGGTTTATCCAGAAGACCTGCAGCCCAGGGAGGACCCCCTACTGGAGCAGGGGAAAAGCATGAGAAGGAAAGAGCAGCTATTATGGACTGATCCCAACTTCCATTCTCACATCTCCCTGTTCATTCTCCCTGTTAACCTGGAGGTAAAAGGAAGTAGAATGGTTGGGGATGTAGCTGAGCCTGTGAGAAGTGTGAGAAGAAAGGAATTCTTTTAATGTTTATCTTTGTTTTTCACTACCTGAATCTATCTTAATTGGCTACAACTTAAAATATTTCCACCCCCCTCCATCAAGTGTAGTCTGCCTGTGATGCTAACTGGAAAGATACCAAGCTCCCTGTCCTTCCTGTGACACAAAGCCTTTCTCACACATTTTCTTACAATTGGGGTGAGTGACTGAGCAGCCAGGAGGGATTTAGCCTGTTTAGGAAGGTCAACATAGACATCATGGGAAGCAAAAAGCAAATGCATTAACTAATTTAGAAAAAAAACCCAGATGATTAATAAAGCTAATAAAGGGTAGGGAAGCAAATCACAGGGATATATTCTTGCTTCTCCCAGGAGCCTGTCCTTGGATGCCATAGTTCAGGGGCCCATTGCCATCTCAGACTATTCCAAAAACTGAAATTGAATGCTATTGGCAGATTGATTTTCCTTACAGGTACTTTTGGCCTTGTACACATCTACCAGATTAAAAAAAAAAAAAATCAAGCAGTTTGTCTGGAAGTATTGATTTTTAATCGTGTTTGCCCTTCCTGATTGATTTAACTAAAGAGAAGGAGCTCTTGTAAGGGTTCACAACTGTTTGCATGTGCTGTGCTTTCTGTAATCCATCCCCTGTGTACCTTAACTATAAACATAAGGCTTTCCAGAGAGCTGCTGCCAAGGCTCCAGGGGCCAATAAAGAGCTGAGCTATGTTTTCCAAAATATCCACTAGAGGGTACTCAATGACCTCCTAGTGGAGACAGGTTTGCGGTCTAGCGGCTGGGAGAGGGAAGCCAAAAGAAAATGTCCCTGATGGCTGCATTAACAATAGCAGAGCACAGGGAAGCACAGGAGAGCACGCTAGGTAGGATTTTAGAGGAAAGAAATGTTGGACGAGCCTAAATCCATCAGGACCATATCTGTACCACAGCTCCAGTGGCCCCAGACTGCCAGAGGGAAATGGGGCAATAGGAAATGGGGGTTTGTTGCCCTTCCCTGGGAAGTGTGAGCTTGTACCCAGCCCCACTGTGCTGGATGTGGGGCTGGCTGGAGCCCGGTTCACATCCCTGTGACAGAACATTGCTGGGATTTCTTCCTTTCTTTCCTTCTTTTGCTGTCTGACCTGCATTTGGGGTGACCTCTGTGCAAGTTGGTTTGGCACAGATGAGGTTTCCTGGAGACAAAAAAGTGCATTTTTTCATACTGCTGGCCATTGAGAGAGTTGAAGTGGGATGCTGTGGTATAACCACCCATCTCATAAAGCAACAGTGATTGTTATTCTACAGAGATTTTTTTTGTTAATCAGTCATGATCAGCTTAAATGGGTAGTCGATGACTGTTCTTTTTTGCTAGAAAATGAGATAATTTTACCTTGCAAATAAGACACAAACAGAGGCTTTATAAACCCACCAAATCCCCTGGTCACAAATTTCTGTTTGTTTTATTCCAGGCTTTTATTTCCCCATTAAATGCTACAAAGGACATGTAAAATGCTAGGCATGGCCTCAGAATGCTGGCCCTGCAAGGATATGCCATTCATCTTTTGCCTTCTGCTTCCAACAAATCAATAATAAGCATCTTATTTCAGTGTTGAAAGAGAAGATTTTTACTATCCAGCAGGACATCTGAGTTATTGACCTTGAATGCTAATCAGTATGTTTGAATGTTCTCACCAGGTTTAGAGCTGAGGCTAAAAAACCTAATTAAATCAGCAGGGGGCACAATTTCTTCAAAATATCACAGGATTATCCAGCCATGTGCTGGGTATTCTTTCTGTTTCACAGAGCAGAGCTGCCCACCAATTCTATTTCTAAAGATCTAATACATTTTTTCTGAGTTAACCTGTTCAGGCCCTGAACTTTCCCACAGGGACACCTCAGGTGTTATTGACATAGTGCATGCTCCAGCAAAGGGATCCTCTGCCCTAGCAATGGGTCAATCCTCCAGGACATTGCTTAAATCATCCTGGCATCCTTTTTTAATTCTTTTCCCACAAGTCCAAGTTTCCTGGGGACAGCCCAAGCCTTGGCTGCTTTACCATTAGTCTGCAGAGTGCTGAAGATGTGCTGATTCACTGCCACGGGTCAAGGGGACCAAGCCCAAAGGTCCTGGTGGGATGCAGGAGGCTTGCCTGCACCACTGAAATCCTTCTTAGCAATAAGCAAGCAGGAAATCCTTTCCTCCCTCCCCCAGTATTTAGCCTGCTCCCCATTATGTCCCATTGCAAATACTCTATTGAAATGCACATCTTCAGATCAGATTCAAAACTCAGGGATAAAGCAAAGGCCAAGGGTAGCTGTGGGTGAATAGATTTTATCTACTTTTAGTTCAGGATAATGAAATTTTGCCATTTCTCTAGCACACTGGCTGTGTGTACTTGTCATTTCTTTACCAGTTACACCTCTGGATGCTTTTCACAGGCAGAACAGGCAGGGCAAAACCAGTGAACATCCAGAAGGTGGTCACTGGGATGGTGCTCTAAAGTGGAACTCAGTCAGGTCTGATGCCCACTGCAGTATGGACAGATGACACAAGAAGCTGTCTAGTAAGGACATATCCTTTTTTCTGTATGTCACCTTGGATACTCGATCCAAAGGCTCATGCCATTTTCATTGGAAATTCTCATTCAGACTCTCTCAAGTTCTTGGAAATTCAAGTTCACCTTCAGTCTTTGATCAATAGAGAAGAGGATTCTCTCCTTGGCATCAATGATTGTACGTAGATTTAGAGACTCAGATTGACTGAATTTGCTTTGTCTTGCTATAAAAAATTGGCAATAAAGACACAACTATGTGAGTCAAAGTTCAGAATACAGAATAACCCTAAATGCGTGGCTCGTCATGGTTTATAAAGCAACATATTAGTTATTTTAGTAATTACACAGTGTCTTTTTGTTTCATGTAGATTCCCTGCCTTCACTCTAATTAGGTCCCTTTGCTTCAGCATTAATGGCCTTTCATGTGCATCTCCCCCCTTCCTTCTGAGGCTTTTTGATGCCTCAGAAAATGAAATGGGGCTGGTAAGGCGCCTGTCTGGGCTTTGTTGCACAGGTCTGAATGACAACACAATATTTCTGTTTCTGCTCAGATTCTGGCAGGAGGAAATCTGCACGCTCAAGAAGACTTCCCAGAAGACAAAGTACTTAATCTTTGCTGCTTCCCCCGTGAATACACAGGTGTGGATTAAAGGACACCCACCCTCTTCCGATCTCAGGCATAAATCATGGCTCATGAAGTGGACACACCTTACTGCCAGTTGCTAAAAAGCCTCAGTGATGCAATTTTAAAGAGCTATTAAATGCTGAGGGAAAAAAAATATACACACAAATGTTTTCCACTTGGGAAATGTTTTCCAACCATGTTTATTGAAAAGGCAGAGGGCATAGAAGGCGGGCTGCAAAAATCTCTTTTTACTTTGTCCCCAGTGCCCCCAACAAGTGCACATGTAACTCCCCTCCTAAAAATGTGTGTGCCAACAACTTCCTTGGGACAGGTCTCTATCTCCTGACCTGTAGATCAGGCAGAGGGATGCTTGTGCCTGCCCACATTCCCTCTGGCACTTCATTGTAGACATTTGTGCTAAATGGGCTGACAGTGCTGGATTGCTCAGTAATGGGGTGTGAGTGAACTGCAGAAGCAATGGCTGCAGGAAGAGTCAATTGTCCCATCAGCCAACACTGGCAGCTTACTGTCTGGGTATTTCCAAGGGGGGAATATATGAAGACAAAAACCAAAAATCTGATTTTTTTTAGTTTCAGGGTTAAGGAGAGAAACAAATAGTTGATATTTGCCTACCCTAAAATCCATACATCTCAAACAATGGATATAACTTAAGGGCAGGCACTGATCTCTATGTTGACCAGTGACAGGACCAGAGGGAATGACCTGAAGTTGTGTCAGGGGAGGTTTAGGTTGCATGATGTTCTTCCCACAGAGGATGGTTGGGCACTGGAAAAGGATCCCCAGGGAAGCAGTCACAGCACCAAGCCTGGCAGAGTCCAAGAAGTATTGGGACAATACCCTTGGGCACATGTTGTGACTCTTGGGTACGCTGAAGGGCTAGGAGTTGGACTCAGTGATCCTTGTGGGTCCCTTCCAACTCAGCACATCCCATGGTTCTTTGAATATCTGGGTGTCCTTGGTAGCTTTTGGATATTTCCTTATATCCAGCACACTGCAGTTTCTTCTCTGAGATGGTTTCTACAAAAGCACAATCTTACCAAAGGCTGCACAAGCGTTTAAACTCCTTTTTGTCCCTGGCTGTGGCAGCTGGCTGATCTGTGTTGGTGTCCTTCTTGGGAGGCTGCTCAGGGGGGGACACACTTCTGCAAAGGTGAAAGAAAAGTCAGTTTGTGCTCTGATGGGTATCCACGATATAGAACAAGTGTTGAAAGCTGGACTGCTCTTTCAAGATGAATGGAAAGCCTCCAGCTACTTCTAGCTCGAGGTAGAAGTAAGAAGAGATTTTCCCTGCATTTATTTGTTTGCTGATCCTTCTCTGAAGATCATCAGTTTCAACCTCGTGTTTAAAGATTAGGTGACCAAAACTGTCTAAAGCATTTGAGTACAGGAGTACTACTGACTCATGAAGTGGCATTTTCTCATTTCTCTATCCCAGTCCTTTCTGTGTTTTGCTGAAGATGCCTAGATCAGAGCCTGCTGTTGGATTATGGTCCCAAAGATTGCTCACATTTTGTCCAAAAAAGGCAGATTCACAAAGAGATGAAAAAGGGGATGGACAGCTCGACATATTTTTGTGAAGGTTCATTATCTTATACTGGCAACAGCCAATTTTCTCTTTTATTTTGTTTCATAAGTGCCTTTCTTTCGCTAGTTTTTCCTGGAATTTCCCTAGTCCAGGAAAGAGAGATTTACCTAAAAAAATGCTGGCCTCTTCAAATTTTTAACTCTAAAATTTGCACTCTGCACTCAAAAAAGCACTCTGTACTTTTGAGGTCTCTAAATCTGTTTCAAAATGGTCAACAGGTTTGCATTTTTCCTGTCTCTTATTTCCATTTCTGCTTTTACTAATACGTGTCACTTTTTTTTTTTTTTTTTTTTTTTTTTTTTTGCTTCAGTTTTGTTTTCCCCCTGTAAAAAGCTGAAGAAATCTCTTCTACATAGCCCCTGATCCTTAGCTAAAATCATAACTGGTATGTGATATGTGGGTGGATACACAAACTCTTGAAAATCTCCGTAACTTATATCATGTGAACAACTTCTCATTTTACTCTCTATTTAGCAAAATTTACTAGCACTGCTTGTTTTTCATTGTTTCAATATGCTTCTCAGTAAATGTTGTGTACAAGATGATCATAATGTAAAATACTTTAAAAAGTCCAGATTTATGCTTAAAACACGTCTGGCACCAGTCTTTGGCATACATACATATGTATTTACACACACACTGTATATATACAAAAAAGAGAGCCTCTGCATCCAAGGTGTCCTCAGGAGCAATGCCATTGGGAGTAGCAGAGATTAGCCAAGATATTTCCTGGCAATGTCCTTGCTTTTGGGGGAGAACAAGTGTGTTGAGCTGGAGCAAACCCCAGACTTTATACCACAATGCTCGCACCTTTTTCACACTGCTCTTAGGTAGCACACATCTGGGATTGCTACATCTTAGCCACCAATTTGGCAGTTCAGGGCCAGAGCTCCAGGATCTGGAAACAAAAAGGAGAAGCAGCACAGCAAGGAGGGGAGTTGGGCAGGCTGAATCTCATGGGTGCTCCTCTTGGTTTTGGAATCCTGCAGCAGAACAGCATTTCCTTAGATACATTTCGTCCCAATTTTAAAACCTGAGGCTGTTAAACTGGCACTCCTCTTATCATACACACCCCTTGGTTGAATTTTTGAAGCAAAACGAGTGATATTACAGCAGAGATGGGTTTCTTGCTCTACTCGATTATGTCATCATCTTGATGTATGGACACCCAGGAACGCGTCTGTCTTGATTTATTCATTCCTAGTGGGCAATGCTCTCTTTGTTTTCCAACCTCTCAGCAATGCAGGCCATTAATTAAAATGTATGGCTCTCTCAAGTGCTGTTTTAATTGCATTTCAAGTCCTACCTACAGGGCTGGCAAATAATAAAACTGGGTATTATGTCCATTTTGAAATGCTGAAATATATAGCGGGAACAGACAACTCCTGCAATTTATCTGCAGCCTCACACTGCTCAG
>WBNO01013143.1:0-31903 GCA_013400575.1 Peucedramus taeniatus | reverse complement strand
AGAGAAACACATTTTTCCCTTGCTAAATGACAGAGGAATTGAGCTGAACTTGAAACCATCAAGTGTGTGGGAAAAGCAGACCCTGAACCAATCAGGTTAAAGTTATACTAAAATAAAAAAAACAAAGAAATACATTTTTAAAAACCCCAAAATCTTCTATGCTATATGATAATATCTCAGAGGCAAGTTTTTTGCTGTATTCCCATGTGAATAAAGTGGAGTGTAGCCTGGTTGGTCAGACCCAGGACAATTACTGAGTTTGCTGTAGTCTTCCCTAGACTGCCTGGGGAGATAATGTCTATTTTATCAACCTTAATAGGCTTGAGGGGTGTCACAAACATAGACCCATACCCCAAATTCACTGCAACCAAAATCTGAGGGAGGGAAAAGCACATGTGTATGTGAATTACTGCCTTTTTCATTAACTAGGCAATGGCAAGAAGTTTGCTTCCTCTGTTTATTATTTCAATGTATTTGCCAAAACATTGCAATTGCTACACATCCATTATAACCCTTCTGTACAGAAGAAAATAATCCTTTAATTTATAATAGCTTGCTGTTTGTTTAGGATTGAGAAATGTGAACTCATGTGCTAACAGCTATACTGACTAAGCACTTACTAACAAATTAAAAATAAACACCAATCTGATTAAAGGAAAGAGGGGGAAATACATGGAATAGATGTCGCATATCCCTAAATCTTCCATTAAAAAAGGAATAGAGAAAATCCAGCCCCAGATTTCAACAAAAGTGCAGAATGCCTTTTTGAGGCAAGTCAGAGAAACTGCAGATAAAATCCCTCTAAAGAAAACTAAAAATGTTTTGACTGATTCCAAGATGCTCTAGAAGAGCTTCGATTGCAGTCAAAATTTTGGCATCCATAATAAGTACAAAAATAAAAAAGAGAAAGAAAAAAAGGGGACTTTTGCTAAGGGTGTAACAGCATAATAATACTGCAGGCAGGCACCAACTCTGAGACACTGTCCCAGGTAAGCTCACCTTCCAGGCCCCAGCCTACGTAACAAAGGGATAATCCAAGGGGTGGCACTGTTCCCCCTGCAACTCCAGAACTGCATTATTGAAGAAAAAAGGGAAAATGAAAAGGCTGGTCCATTAGACAGGAGGTCTACAGTTAATAATGAAGAGCCATGAAGGGACTCTAGAATACTCTAGAAACACTTGAATATTCTGTGAAAGTTGAAACAGAACTCTTTGAAGTTTCAAAGACAAATTCTTGCTTATACAAGATTAAATTATCCAAACATAATTAATACAAAACAGCATAGAACTCAAGAGGCAAACCAGAAAATCAAAAAGTAATAATAATCTATTTTTATTTTCCTCCAAAATTAAGTATTAAAACAGGAAGTACGCAGTGAAAAGAAAAAAACTTTCAGAAATCTGTAACCCCTAACACCTCAGGGCATCAGAGAGTTCTTATTTTTTCTAGCAATCTGTTCTGTACTGTTCTTCAAAAATGTTTCTTCCAAACTCCTATTCTATGGTTAAATCATTCAACCCAAAGACCACTGTAATCCTTAGAATATACTAGGTTTTTAGGTATTAATATTGTTTGAAATTCATGTAGTTTTTATTCCTACATTCACACAGTAAATTCTGCTAATAAGATACTCAGTTTTATCAACTATGATTTAAAATAAAATTCCATTCATTTTTGTATTTATAATCAGCTATGGAGAACATTAATTATTTTCTATATACATAAAGCTAAAACCTCAATGATCTGTTAAACTTCTGTTACACAAACGTATGCACTACTAAGATGCAAATAGCCTGATGTTTTGATCTAACTAGAATGAAAATTCTCATACCTTAAATATAAACCCCAAATGTCCTTTAACCATCAAATAAGAAATCAATTGTAGTTCTTTTATAGACAGACAGAATTTACTTGTCCAAATTTGTTAGGAATGAAAGCCGTAAAAATCTAAGGACACACCTGCTTAAAGCTGCATTTCAGAAGTTAGCAATTACTTCTAGCTTGGCAATCCCAGCATTACTTTGCAGACTCCAGGAGATGTACCCACATCTCTGCAATTATTGCAATTTAACAAAAGTAAGACCTTCTTGACCATAGAAGATCCAGAATGTCTTACCTAAAACTGCTGTCCCACTAACTGACACCCTATATGCAGAGAACAAAATTCAGAAAGCGCTCCATATAGGCAAAGCCATAAGTGGTAAGAAATTATGCATTGCAGCAGACACAAACAACTGAGCAATGAATGTATCTCAGATTAATATAAATACAAATTAAGTGCTATTTACTATAAAACAATATAAATGCTTGCTCTTAAAAAATCAGTGTTCTACCTTTTTGTACTGTAATACTTCATTGAGACATTTTATTTATATTACCTTTGAACATAAACCAGTGAACTAAAGCAGCTGCTTGATGTCAAACTATAGAATTCATGTAAGTTCATCCAACAAAAACGCCTTCAGAACTTTGTAATTTATCCAGTCAAATAAAATGTATTCAGATTTTTACAAAAATTGGTAGTGAATTTCTGTTTAGAGGCTTTTTTTCCCACTGTACTCTGCCTGATAACCAGGAGTAAAGCAGAAGAGGATCTCTCAAGTCCATCAACAGGACCCAGGACCATGCTCCAGATGAAGTTGTACACTGACTTTTCTCTGGGCTTGAACACATTGCCCTGCCTACAGTCTTTCTGCCATTTCTTTACCTGGGCCCTCCTGGGCCAAGATATAACAAACTAAAATGCCCAAGGCAAATGTACAAAATATCCACCATCTACTCTATGCGGTCATGAACTCCCAAGGGGCTCCTAGAATGCCATTCTACCTCACTCAGGTAGGCTAGATCCCATTTCTTACTGATGAAATCCTCTCTTAATATTTTCTAGAACTACTGCATTTAATGCCATTGTTCTTCTCTTTAAAGAAAACTGTCTAAGCATGCACCAGTTGTGAGCCACCTTGCAAGAATAAACCATGAAACACAAGCAAATGAGGGCGGAAGTGAATAGGAGGAGAAAGATGAAGTGAGAAAATAATGAAAAGACTAAACAAGATTCCATCTTGCTCCCACCAGCAATAAACACTAAATGAAAAGCTCCAAGAAACTGGGAAAATTTGTCATTTACATTTTATTCAAGAATGCAGGGAAACAGATTTTGGTGTTATATATTCCCTGTATAAGAGTGAAGCTTGACAGGACATAATACCATGACCAGACAGCAGTGATACATGAAGTGAGTCTCATGCAAATACAGGCAAAGTGCAAATTCTACAGCCAGCACCTACTCTTGATGACAGGGGACATGCTAACAGCTATGAATCTCAAGGGTTCTGTCTGCTGGGCAGTGTCCTAGCTATTAAATATGTCTCAGTGGCTTAGTGAGCCTACCACTTTGCATGCAGAAAAGGCAGGTGGTGAAGGAAAAATAACAAAAAATCTTCATTTCTACTATTTTTTCCAACCTTTGAATATCAGCTAAGATTTAACATCCAATCCTAGAAACAACTAAACAACTTCAAACAGTTGATGAGCAACCCCATCTTTCAGGGAAGTCAGAAAAGGTTCAAGATAACACAACTATGAAGTGACTTTACTAACTCTTAGTTTTGAGCCTGAAGCAATTAAAACACTAAATCCAAACTTTGCAATTGTTATAGCCACATTAAAAACTTTTCAGAAACCCAGACTTGAAAATCTTTTATAAGATTTTACATGCAAGTCATTTCCTTTCAGTGACATTTTCTGATTTTGTTTTTTGTTTACTGCTCTTACACAAAAAGGAGTCAACTAAAAAGTTAGTCAGCTATTAAATTTTACGGTAACTAATTTAGTCATCAGCACACGATAAAAACAGTAATGTAAATTTTGGCAGCTATACAAGATTTTTTGCTATATAAATTTTTCCCTTCAGCAAAGCTCATATGGACTTACATTTTTCAAGTCTGAGTTTATCCAAAAGAGGAGGTGAAGGGGAGTGAGAAATGACTACCTGATAAACCAGTGGGCAGTAAATTCTCAGTGAACTCCTGTCAGAAAATTCACAGCAAGGATTTAATTTTAAAACCAAACGGCAGCAAAGTAGGCCAGCATGAGCTCTGATTGATGACCATGAGTAATTAGAAGACTTGGCTATTGTCCCTAGTCCTACCATTCTTGTGATGTGTGACTTAAGCATATTACTTGACCTTTTCATGCTCCCAGTTCTCCCTCTTGCTTTCATTTGGCAGGAATACTCCATGTCAACTCATTAGGGCAACTCTCTTCACTTCAGGTGTTTGCAGTGGATCTTGCACAGTTGAGAGCTCTCCTGAGGCCACAGCAATCACCAAGACCCCAAACAGGACATGGCATCAGTGGCAGCAGCACTGCCTATAGCAGCAAAGGGGCTTTGTGCATTAAAGGGTTTTATTTAAGTAGAAAGGTGTCAATAACTCTAGGATGAACTTCTTGCGAATTTTTCTGGAACTATATTTTTGGTACCATTAAGTTACTACCCAGTATAATAAGGTTTTAATTTATTACTAAAATTAAAATTCTGTAGTTATGGTAAATATATCTTAAAAAATACAGTTCTTATGTAAAGCATCTCTTTTTACAGACTTCAATAACACTGATAAAAAACAACATTTCTGGGACAGAAAACAGATACAGCAGACAGAGAAGAATTACAAAAAAAAAAAAAAAGGTGCATATTTAATTCCCAAATATTGAATTTATGCATCAGAGCAGTAATTTGGGTATATCTGAAAGGTACAAGTAAAAGCCATGGAAAAGGCCTGAATCACTGTGAGCTTGCCTAACTACTCATGACTGTAGTAAGGAACTGCTGTAATAGGTCACTGGGAATAGAATATGAAACATCTCTGAATGAAACCACACTAAGAAGAATTAGCAAATTCAGTCTGCCTGCCACAAGTTCTGTTTTCTTCTCTCTCCAATAAAAGATTCAGCTTTCTTACATAAACTTGAACAGACTACCTCTCACTTGAGCAGACTGCTAATTGTAAGGAATGGTGTGAAATCAAAATTAAGAAATTATTAGAGTAGACATCAGATGCAGAAATATGAAAAATCAAACCAGAAATTAAACAAAAAAAATAGACTACCCTTATATACTTTTCCACACACAATTCCAATCTGATTTGAGGACAAAATTTTAGAACGTAAATTTTTTGCTGTGATCTGTTCTGTACATGCTTCAGTATATGCTGATATTTCAGCTTCATTTTGCTTTCTTGATACAGATTGGGGTTTTTTTCTCAACTTTCTACTGACATATTGTCAATAAAATGAAAATTTCTGTTAAGTCCATAAATGTGAAAAGACTGAGATTTTCTAATTAGTGAAAAAATACAAGACAAAAAGTCCCATCTGTCAATGGTGCTCTGTAGCTTGAAGTTAATTAGGTTTGCTGGGAGAGTGCCTGGCAATATGACCAATTAAAATACATGCAACTTTTCCAATTCAGTATCATTAGTCAAAAAAATAGCAGTACTTTCTATCAAAATGTGCAATTTTCTAGAGCTAAGTGGAAGGCATTATATATGCCATCTGTAAATATCTGTGCATGCACATTTGAGGGGCTTTTCTGCTTTCCAATCTGAAAGGTTCTTCCTCCTGATTACCTGGCAGCCACCCAAATTAAGATCAAATTCATTTGTATATTGGTAGAAGAACAGCTCTCACAGATTTCCGGTGGATGCATGACTGGCTCTACAACCACGCTGAGCTAAAGCATTTTGTTGGTGGCCATCACCCACCAGCTACTGTGGATGTCAGTGCTCTCCTTTCCAAGCTCCTCACTGTCCCACTGCAGATCAGGGGTGCTAATAAACCTACTGGCATTTTGTTTTAGAGAAACCAGTGATGAACTGTCAATCAGATCCTGCAAAAATGAAAACCAACCAGCTCAACTGCAGAACCACGCAAAGGCCAAAGAACCCAGGGCAGGGTCCCCCTGTCACACACTGCTCAGCACCAGAGCAGCACTCATACTGGTGGCTGATTATTCACAGCCCCATGCCCATTGCTCTACCTGAGAAAGCCTCTGGGTATTGTGTCAGACCTTGAAGCACAGCATGTGGTCATTAATTTTTTTCTCTGTTTCTATGTCACTATGCTTCGGTTGTGACAAAAGGGGGTTTATCTCCACATGAAGAATTGGAACCAGGTAACTTCAGCTGGAATACTTTGTTCTAACAATACTTTGGCCCACCTCTGGATAAACAAAGTGATCAAGGTGAGATGAAGAAGAAAGCTGCACTTTTTGGTATAGTGCCTGCACAAAAAAAGTCTCCACCTGCGTAGGGAACATCTTGGAAAATACAAAAGTGCACTAATTCCTGGACAGAACAAAAGACAAGATATTACCCCAAAATCACAATCAAATTCTTTATAATTAATTTATAAATCAATCTAACTACATGACGGCACAACATCTGGGAAACTAATTGACTGAAATCAAATAAATATATTTACCAGTAAAATGTAATGTAGTCATTTGCCGACCCACCCCTGTATCTGGAATACCACAATACAGAACTGAAAAATCAATAAACTGTAAAAAAAAAAAATACTGGAAAACATTGTCTTTTTTAATTAAGCAATTGTCTATTTCTTAATAAGCATTTTTTTAAAAAAATAAAACATTACATAATAATAATAAAGATTTTTAAAACCCACAAACCCAAACAATAATATTTAAAAAAAAAACACAAAACCAAACAAAACCACAAAAATTAATTTCACAGTTCTTGTCCTCACTTCAATATACCATACTCCTCATCAGTTACCATTCACAGTTTTGTAACTGACAACAAAATAGGAGAAGATCCAAGAAACTGTCAAAGAAAATACAAGACAGAAAACAAAGAATGGTGGTAAAAATACCAGAGAAGAATAATACAGTAGGGTAAACAAAATGCTTTGTCTTTAAAATGCTAAAATCAGAAAGATATTTCTGAAGTAAAGGGTTTGAGGTAAGGAAACCACTCAAACAAATTCACAAGAAAGAAATGCAGTCCAAAATGTGGACCTTCTGAGAATGTAGGCATCTTCCTCCAATTCACAGTGCATTTGTACAATAATTTACATACTAACAGTACTGTTAAAGGGAGCTCTTAAAGCTTTACTGCCATGTCATAGGAAATTACTAAAAGGAAGCACATTTCTTTGTGAATGAATCACTTTAAAGATGACATTTAATGAAATTATTTACCTTATACATTCAAATTAATACTAGATTGTATGGCAGACAAAAGGAATCCTCACATTCTTCAGTTATTTTGACATTAGTCTGACATGCAACCTACACAACAGACAGTCATGCCAATAAATGTTCAAAGAAGAATTAGAGAAAGAGGTTACTCCTCCTTGCTAAGGTTTTATAATGAAATAAATTGGTACATTTTCAGATTTTGTGTTACTCAGATTTCCTACTATTACTCCTAAATTTTCAAACAGCAGAACTCCACAAACACAGAAACAAGTAACCTCCCATTTGAACTGTTTAGGTTCTTAGTCACAAGAACTCACACATACAGCAAAGGTAGATGCAGCTGTGCACGTATTTGAAAAACTGAAAGCTCTTAGCTTCAGTAAAGCCTAGTAAATTTTCATTCAAGAAAAAGACTGAATCAAGAATGCTGAAATCATTCAGCACACAACAGAGCATTTGAATGCTTGTCAAAGAAAGTGCTTTAAAACATTATGAAAACAAGACACAGAAGGGAAAAGACTCACTGCTAAATGCACCTGACAGGCTGCAAAGAGTTTGCTGCTGCAGTACTAACATCACAGCTCTCATCTTCCACATACTATTATCTAATGTGGGTTTTTTATTAAACCTTTCGTAATATAATAGAATAAATATAATTTAGCACTTCTATATCCAGACCAAACATAGCATATAACACTTTCTGATACTTGCAAATACATTGGTCAACTTCTACTCTAAGTCTAGAAAAATCCATAACTGTTTCATAGACTTCTAAAGAGAGGTAGCCATCAACATGACTTTTTAAATAGGGGCCACTAAACCTTCAGCCCTTCGCACAAGGATTTTCAGGAGCTCACTGCTCCTCAAGCCATGTTCTGTGCTCAGCTATTTAGCACAGCTTATGTCAACGATGTCAGAAACTTTCTGTGACAATTAACAGGGATATCAAACACAGGACCATCAAGGAGGGAAATTAACAAAAAGAAACTACGTTACGTAGGAAGGGGGGAAACTTGGTGATAGAGCTAAAGAGCACAGTATTTTTGAAAGTCACCTTTTTAAGCATCTTTTTCCTTCTTTTTCTCTGACATTGTTTGTCCTTCCATCATTTTGCCAAAATTGATAGCTTTGACTGATACCCATAGGAAGATCTCTCTCATACCAACCTGCTTTGAAAATGAAAAAATTGACTTTTTTATCACTAGGAATAAATCTAAGCCTTCTTAATCATCCAGCTATACATGAGAATTCATGAATACAAAAAGCTGCCTTTAATTAGTGTACAAAAGAAAATGATAGAAAGCAAGTCTGAGCATTGTAAATTGTAGCATTCACTAAATTTTAGTCATTTTAGTCATTTAATCTTAAGACGACTGATAGTTCTAAACAAAGGCATAAACCTTGATAGTTTTACAGAGGCTAGGTCAAAATATAACTCTTATCAGTCCTCTCAATTTCTCACAGCAACAAAAAAAAGAGACAATGTGAGCTCTTCTGGTTTTTAGACTAATTTGAACTGAAAAACCTGCCAATTAATTATTTGATACAGTCATTGATCATGAAATGTGAGTTATCCACATAATTAAAAAATAAAATCTAGCAATTTTAAGGAAGCAGCTAAACCTAAAGTAGACTGTTCAGGGTTGTGGTTGTGGTGATCTTGGTTTATGGGTAAGCATTCACTCACAGCAAGAAAGCCATTTTCAGTGGGCTTTGGAATAACATGGAACAAATGTTCATACAGTTGTTTCTGCAACTTGAAAAAACATGAATACATATTTTCCTTTTCTCTTAGGTAAAATCTGCACAAGCATAATTATATGCTACTACAGGTAAATCTTGATTCACAGTTTGGTGCAAGAGTGCACTGATATGCACACCTTGATATTTCAGAGAAAGGCAAGGAGGCCTTTGATGCCACCAATTACAGGCACTGGTGATTTCCATACTGTAACTGTCAAGGTGATGGCATGTTTTGAATATTGTTAATCTGGAATTATGATTCAGCATTATGTACCAAATGATAGGAAATTCACATGAGGTATGAAATTAAATCAGTGATTTGCAACTATCACTATAGACCAATGCAGAAAACAAATGATGCAGCAAGCAAATGTAAATGCTATTTTACACAACAAACCTTTTCTTGCAGTGAATGTTTTTTCTCAGTGGTAGGATGGAAAGATTAGCTTCTCTAGTCAATGCAGATGCATCCTAGAGACTAGGATGTGAAGACTGATTTATTCAGCCAACCTGTTCCCTGCAGAGGAGCTTTTCTGTTTTGCTATGTAGTTATAATTCTAAAACTGAAAGCTTTATTGTGAGTCTTTTTCTGTGTGGTTTGAAGATGGCCAAAGGCTTGCAGAAACAACTTCAAATGTAATTCTCTACCAGCTTTGTATAGTACCCTTACTTTTAAAAAAATAGAGCAGTGACCACTAAAAAAGGCCTTGAAACCAACTATTACCTCAGCAGACCTCTCCTACTGCTAGTGACAACATTGTCAGGTCCTTTAACTTTCACCCTCTGGTGTCATGGCTTTTGTTTTTCTTTTTATATAACATGAAGAGCTTAATTTAAAAAAACAACAAAAAACATTCTCAAAGTCCTCCTTTCCTCTAGGTCCACAGTCTTTGCATCTTTATCTGGCTTTGCTATAGTATTAGCATAGTATAGTTGCTATAGTATTATTAGTATTATATTATTAATAGTATAGTATTTCTCATCAGCATCTTTATTTTTCATGCAGACACCATCTTGAGGGTAGAGACCTAGGAAATTGCCTGCCTTCCCACCTGCTTTATAGGGTCCTTTATAAAGGTCTAAGAATGAAAGGCCACCAAGTTTCATTATGGTGTGTTCTCATTCACAGGCATAAAAGAGGGTGGTGAACAAGGAACATCCAACTTCAGCTTCTGCTCTGTCTCATAAATGTCAGCTGGTACATAACTTTTCCCCTTTTCTGCATGCTTGCTTCAGCCTAGCTATAGTCTCTTTCCAAGGTACTTCTGAAAACCACCAAAAAAACAAAACTGGAAAAACTACCAGGTAATCACATACTTGTCATGGTGAAAGAGTTTTATAAGAGATATTACTACGACTCCATGTCTTTATGTTAATATGCAGTTTTAGTTCACATTTTAACATTACAGAATGGGCAGAAGTTGAAAGTACATAATGGATTTGAAGGTTTCTTTATGTATTGCAAGAAAAAAAATATATTTTTCATGAACCATAAAAAACAACCAGGAGCAAACCTTGTGAAAGACAAAATGGATTTCTCTGAATAAGTACTGCAGAACCTGGTTGAGATTCCTGTAAGGTAAATTATGCCATTGAAGTGTAAACCCTTTTCTTTTTTCTTTTAATGTGCTTTCCTTCCCTGCCTCCTGAAACTCTACTTACTATTGAGCTCCTACAGAGATTCAGTCCGATGTTGCTTTATTCAAAAACCATTTTATTTTAAAATAGGTCACCTTTCTAGAATCTATTTTTAAACACAAAGTTTTAAAAGCAGATGTCAATGAAATTACCTTTTTAACACATCTTTATTTGTAAGAAGAGTTTAAGTCTTTAGCCTGGGACGAGAAGTTTCTCTCTCCCAGCTGTAGGTCCAGCTGCTTTCCTCCACTGTGCTACATCCACTTCTTTGATACTCAGCCTCCCTAAAGACACTGTTCTTATCTAGTAAAGGAAAAGTTGGCAGGTAAAAGAGAAAGACCATCAGGGTGAGTGTGTGGTCTATTTTGGTTTTCTATCAAACTGAAATCTCATCAGCCCCTGGGTTTTGTCAATGACCTCCTCCCTCCTCTGAACCAGTTCACTGCACTTACAGCCCCACTCACACGACCAAAAAGCAAGAAAACACAAGAAAATTATTAAAAGTAGTCCAATGACTCTTAAAAAATGGCAATAACACTTGAAAAGTGCTTATATCAAATCTGCAAATGGGAAATATTTACACTGCAGTGATGACACTGCACAAGAACGAACACTATCAAGTCCTAATACTAACAAATAATTTGTTTTCTCAACAGCTTGGCTGATGTGCTTCCTTTCTGACTCTCAGGCAGAGCTGGATGACAGAGCTTTCAGCATTCATAATTTCAAACACTAAGTTAAAATTCCTTTTGCTGATTGCCTAAAATCTCAGAATGCCTCTCTGATCAATCTTACAAAGACCTTTGTAAAAGTGTGCCAAGGCAGACTGCTGACTCTGAAAGGAAGTCCATGTACTGATTCATTACCGTGACTGCCAGCAGCACTGACGCATTCCTTGGAGATACCTTGCTGAAACAGTTTCTCCATCCATAGTTTAGTTTGGTTTCTTATCATGGTTACAGGAATACTGGACACCAGGAAGACCAAGCACACATTCACATGTGCTTACAGAACTGAAATTAAAGCTGCAGCTGTCTCTGAACTATAACAACTAGAGTAGGACGTCACCAGCGACAAGACCATGCTGCAGGGCTATTCCACAACATAAAACATGGGCACGAGAAAAGGCTTCTGTGGATGAGGAGAGACTTTGCTAGAACAGGTGACACAGAGTTTGCACCGACACTCTGCCACAGACAGTGGAGTTAGAAGCTGCACAGTAACCAAACAGTCTTATTTTTGTACCAGTTCATGAGTGAATTAGAAGCAAATGACCACTGTACTGAATAAATAGAGCAACTGTTTGAATTTTGTTAACTCTGACCACTTTACATAATTTTCCAGAACAAATACCAACAAATGAAGAATGTCTTGATACATATGATTGTACCTGATGACTAAATCCACTTATCCTTGTGAAAATTTTCAGACAAAACAACTGTGTTTGTTTGTTACCACTGTATTTTAAGAAAAAAGTCAGTTAATTAAACAATATATCAGTAAAAACTTAACTAAGTTTCATCAAAGATGGGAATTCCATCCTTTTCAGAACAGCCAATGGTCTGTAGAAAGATGATTTTTTTAAACTTCTATCTGTTTAAAATCAGATTCAGGTGTTAAATCTCAGCCTTTGAACATGAGAACCTTCACTGTCATGGCACGAACTCCTCTAATTTGAGATATTCTATTTTGTAAAAATAATTGAACATTCTGTGAAAGGGGAACATGTCACATTTCCCACAACCAAGTTAAGCGATGTACTCTGCTCCTGTCTCCTTTTAAGTTTGAGTGATTATTTTCAAGTAATATGGTTTATCTCAAAGCTTTGCAGAACTGGTCAGCTCCTTACTACTGAGATTTTAGTTTCTTACCTATTAAGTTTTTAAGGTTTTTCTTACATAGGACTATCTAACAGTTTAGTGGGGTCTTTTGGTGGGGGGGGGGGGGGGGGTGGGGTTTTTTTTTGTTTTTTGGGGGGGTGTTTTTTTTTTTTTTTTTTGGGGTTGTTTGGGGTTTGAGTTGCCAGCTCTGTTCACTTAACTGTTTTCAGAACTGAGCATTAATAATTTTTGCCAAAGAAAATATAAGCACTGACATTGTGCTGAGGCTAGAAAATTATGTAGGACTTCATTTCAACAAAGCAAATTGCAACAAAACTGCCAAAAATACAACAGTGATCCATTACACGTGAAAAGACAGTCAGCTTAAGCCCAGATCCATTTATTATGCAACAAACTGAAGAGTCTAATGCCTGCAGTGTAAAGCTTTGATAAGCAATTGCCCATTCTAAGCAGATTCATAAAAACTATATTATTTAGCTGGTTACTGGTTTTTAATTTTTGTGGCTACTTTACAGTTTTATTATATATTTCTTCCACTGAAGACGATTTATTAAGCAAATCCAATTGCTCCAGGGGAAAAAAAAACCTCAAAGTCCACAGTTTAAAGGTGACAAACTGTGCAATTCATAGACTAGTATAATATCTTCACCACTAAATAACCTTTTTTTTCCTGATAATCCAAAAGAGTTTCTGAAAGGAAGAAAGAAAAAAAACAAAGGGGAGGGAGAATGGGGCCTGTAGTACAAGGGGTAGTGGCTTTAAACTGAAAGACAGCTGGTTTAGATAAGATACAAGGAAAAAATTCTCTACTTTGATGGTGCCAAGACAAAGGAAAAAGTTGCACAGAGAAGTTGTGGATGCCCCATCTCTGAAAGCATTCAAGATTTGAATGGAAGGCTCTTTGAAAACCTGGTCTAATGAAAGATGTCCCTGCCCATGGTAGCAGGGATGGAACTAGATGATCTTCAAAGGATCCATTCTGTGATTATAAAAGTTCATTATTTCCCATTGGTTATAAAATCATTGTAGTCAAAAAAACTTTACTGAAAAAATGCTTCAATGGAACCAGTTAGCTACTAAACCTGTCCAAGAGGCAAGACAAAAGCACTATAACCAAAGGTATAAAACCAGGGGGTTTATCATAATAATTTTAAATAGCAATTATCATAACAACTTTAAATAGTTTTTATTGGTTTGGGGAGGTTTTTTGATTCTTCTTTCAGGTCAATGTCTATATCTTGTTATGGACAAATGGGAGTACATGCCACAGTTTTCTCTGTCTGTATCCATTTAACTACTGAACACCCTGGGTTTCTGTCAGCCTCTGTAGAATCTGGATGCACAGATAGAGTGGGAATGGCTGGAGAGCAGTGCCATGGAAAGGGACCTGGGGGTCCTGGTCGATGGCCAGTTGAATGTGAGCCAGCAGTGCCCTGGAAGCCAGGAGAGCAAACCCTGTCCTGGGGGGCATCAGGGACAGAATAGCCAGCCAGGCAAGAGAGGGCAATGTCCCACTCTGCTCTGCACTGGGGCTGCCTCTCCTTGAGTGCTGGGGGCAGTTTTGGTCACCAAAACATAAAAAAGACATTGAGCTGTTAAAGAGAGTCCAAAGGAGGCCATGAGGATGGTGAAGGGCTTGGAGGCAGCCAAATGAGGAGCAGCTGAGGTCCCTTGGTCTGTCCAGTCTGGACAAGAGGAGGCTGAGGACAGACCTCACTGCAGTTACAACTTCCTCCAGAGAGAAAGAGGAGGGGCAGGCACTGATCTCTGCCCTGTGGTGACAGTGACAGGACCCAAGGGAACAGCCTGAACCTGAGGCAGGGGAGGTTTAGGTTGGATATCAGGAAATGGTTCTTCACCAGAGGGTGGTTGGGTACTGGAACAGCTCCCCAGGGCAGAGGTCACAGCACCAGCCTGACAGAGCTCCAGCAGTGTTTGGACAATGCTCTCAGGCACATGGTGTGACTCCTGGGGACAATTCTGTGGAAGGCCAGGAGGTGGACTCGATGATCCTTGTGGGTCCAACTCAAGATTCTGTTATTCTAACCTAGATTTCTCAGTTTCATTATATTCCATTGCTTACGGCAAAGGACTTTTGTAGTATGTAATGAATTGCAATAAAATCCAATACTGACATAATAAATAAATAAAGTACCCACCTAACAGTTTTCCTTCAATGACCAAAAAAATTAAAGGTGCACCAAAGTAATGGCAGCTAATTTATGTGTCCTCCAGTAGCACTAGATTTTACACAGAACTCATGTTTTTTATTATATTTGGGGTTGAGTTTAACTTATTTCATGAAAATACTATGAATAATTTTATCTGAGTAGTATAAGATGTATTTTAAAATATGTATGAAAAATTAAAATTGTCTCAACAAAGTACCTTAAAGTAATATGCTACAGCTAGTGCTCCTGCAGTAATAGAGAGGCAAACCAGAACAATAAAACTCTCTCTCTAGTGCTACAAGGCCAGACATTTATGGCTAGTAACATATTCAATTTAGGCTTTCTAAAAATGGAGCAAGATTTTTTACATGAATCATCTTCCATTTCAATAATCTTGACACTAAAAAATGCTTGGTGAAGTTATTCTCTCACCACTTTTTAAAATCAAGTATTTAACAGCAATGAGTCAGTTATTAAATAGTTCTCCTTTTGTGCAGAAGCTTTTAAACTCTGTGGCCAAATCAATGTTCATATATTTGATGTTCACTCTGTAGTCTCCTGATGCATACACAAACTAAAATGAAAAATGTACATTACCCAAGTGCATTGCTACTTTTTCACAGAAAATAAAAAAGAGAAACTGTTATTAGTCGGATGTCAGAGCGAAGTGTTCTCTGTACATGAACAGCATTTGCTCATGTTGACAGACTGAAAGTATGAGGATTTTACCATCTTAGTTTCATTTATACTGTATTTGCTCACATACACAAAATACTGTTTCTAGCAGACTGATGAAAAGCCCATACTTTCATCTTTTTTACAACAGAAAACATTTTAATGGAAAAAAGCTCCTGCCTTCAATTCAAGCTCCTGAAGCTGCTTCACTGTGATGCAGAACTCAAAGGAGACTGTGAAATATTACTTTAAAGAACACTCTGATATAGTGGTGGAAGCCACAATAATTAAGAGCATTTTGCAGGTTTCCAAACTCAGCCTGTCCATGCAGTTTAGGATCTCGATTACTACAGAACTCCCTAGGGCTTGCATGAGCAGTTTGTGGTAGAGGGGCAGGGGGGCTGCAGGGGGGAATTCTGAGAGAAGCTACTGGAAGTTTCCCTGTGCTCAGCACTGCTGTTGCTAAGGCTGAGCCCGTCACTGATGCTGGGGGCTCTGTGGAAGCTGTGTCTGGGAAAAGGCAGGAAGCAAAGCACAAACACACCTAAACAAGAAGGAAAATAATACACCCAGCATATACATTAACTTCTATTTAACTATAAAATCCCACATCTTAAATTTACCTGTTTATAGCATGGACATTTTCTTCACACTATTTCTTTCACACCATGTGGACTGACACAGTTGAAAAGTAGGCCATGCAAGTTTTGCATCAATAGTGTACTTCAAAAATTGTTCTGGCAAGTTGTTTAAAGAGCCAGGTTTTTCTCTGCTAGTTCTTGTGCAGGAAGATGTGCTTCAAATTTGAGACCTATATGTTTGAACTTCTCATTGAAAGACCACAATTAAGCTTGATTGTGTGAAAACTGAACCTGTTTTGAAAACATACAAACTTTTTTTTTTTTTAATATTAGCTTCATACTTACTTTGAATTCTTCTCCTTATTGTATGTGTGACTAAAATTCACTTCAAGTCCTACTTTGAGTCATGAACTTAAGAGAACCTGGATTATCTTTTCTGCTGCACCAAATCAAACTCAGTTTGAACCAACAACTGACACTCAGCCATCTTCATTATCCTATTTTTCAATATGATGACGAATTCAAGCGCTTTAATGATCAGCAGTATCACAGCTAATATGCATTAGTCAGCTTTTAACGTCATTGCAATAAAGTTGCATAAGCCATGAACTTAAGAGCTCATTTAGTTACAATTTCATGGACTGTAGTTTATAATACATCCACATGTTTGGGGTTTTTTTTGCCATATGGAAGGAACTTGCACTTATAACCAATCAATCGAAATTAAACTTCTTAATCAAATTCCTTCTTTTTGCAGCTAAATTATATTGCATTTTTTCACTGATTATTGTATGGGTTTTTTGAGTTTTGTATGATTTCTTGGATTTATAATTTGGTGAGGCCTGTAGAGCTTAAAAATATGACAATAATAAATATAAAACAAATACAGGCAATGTTTTAAATCTGAATGCTAAATATGATGGAAGTTAGTGTCAAAATAAGACACTTGCTCAGATATCTTAATAGATTAAGCTCTGGTACACTGAGCTTAACTGGTATGCACAGAGAGCAAAAAATTAAATTTAACAACACTTGTAACACTTGAAAAAATTAATGAAAAATATTTCTATTTGTATGCTATTTTTTT
Organism: Peucedramus taeniatus; assembly: GCA_013400575.1. Taxonomy (NCBI): domain Eukaryota; kingdom Metazoa; phylum Chordata; class Aves; order Passeriformes; family Fringillidae; genus Peucedramus; species Peucedramus taeniatus. The sequence goes on along the minus strand of WBNO01013143.1, from coordinate 14,947 downwards.
TCCATTTAGGAATAAAGACAACTTATTGGCATCATTCAGTTCTGAAATTTTATTTAAACCACAGTAAAAGGTAAATTTTACAGTAGGAAAGAATTGTCCCTTTGCATTCATCAATTTGATAAACTGTTCCATCCAGTATTTTTTTCTTTTAAAACCTACATTTGGCACAACCAAGGTTATGCAAACCTGTATGAATTTTTCTGTATTATTTGGAATAAAAAAGAAAGTCAAAGTGTTATTTCAACCATTTCAAAAATACATTTACAATTTTGTTTTACTTCAGAATTTTTTTGTATTATAATACATAAATGTTACTTGATGAGTAAGAAAATTACTTACGGCTTTGTGCGAAATAAAATAGTATCAAATGCAACTTTAATTGTACCAGCTTGTCAGACATCACAAAAATAACCTGCCTGTCATCTATTTGCACCAGTCTCATTATTCTTTTACTGTCTCTACTTTGTTTCCAAGTGAAACTGATTATTACTGCTTAAGTATTACCTATCTGGAAATACATCATCTTCTGAAGGGCCTTGCTGATTTACTAACTGACAACAACTAATTTCCTTGGTGAGTTTCCACTTTGCAAAGGCACTCATTAAAATTCACAGGTTTAAGTGTTTAGTGCTTTGTTCTCCTAACAAACACTGGAAAGTGCTGTTGGGGGAAGAAAAATAAATAAACCTTCCGAAGTATCTTATGAATAAGTAACAAAACAGAACATACATTATCAGGTTTGACTCATTGTTCTTAGCTACAATATGATGTCACAGCAAAACAAGGTAATTAATGTATAATTAGTAGCATCAGTAGCAAAAGGATCACTTTGAATTATGTGAACAAAACCGTATCTCTTCTGCCTCAGTGTGTGCATTTTTATCTACTCTGCATAGCTGCTACAGAGGCAAAGAGAAACTAATTTTGTTTGACTTCATGATTTTTGGAGTGACATTGAAGTTACAAATCCTCTGATGGATCCAACTTGAATTTATAGTCAACAGCAAACTGTATCTTTATTCTAATGTAATGTCCACGTCAAGCAGTATCTAACTGCAGCACATGCTATCAAATATCTTCCAAACCTTTATGAAACTTTAAAAAGCAAAGACATTTACAGAAAATTACCTCATACCAATATAATTAACTTTTAGCAACCTTTTTTTCCTGTTAAATTACATTCTACAAACTAAAAGGAAGGGGCAGCCATTCTCTATTGTGTCCTCCATTTGTACATTTTTTATCAGCTCCTGTTCTCCTTTCTTTCATTGCCTTACATTCACAAACAACTTTTTCACATGCATTTTCTTCTTCTTCTTCTTGAAAGATGTTTAGATAAGGAGGTTTTGTGCTCCATCTATATAGATCACTCTTAACAGGTTTGCCTTTGGCTTGGCAAAGGGCAGGGTTTGACTCTGCAGTGTGGAGATTCCCAGCTGGCTGCCCCTGCCTCCCCAGCCTCTTAACTGGCCGTAACTGCTCCTTGCCAAATGTGCTTGCCCTGCCTTTAATCTCTGTGCAGGGCTGGCTGAACACATAGCACATATATTGCATAATACTTGGCATTACACAATTATTCAAAATAGTGGAGTATAAGGATAACTTTATTGAACATATTCACAACAAAAAGCAAACTTTACATGAAAAAAAGGGAGAGTATATTTACATTAACTAAAAAGATAAAACAGGCTGTGGGCTTTGACAGATACTTGTTTTGCAAGGTTTTGAGGTCCAGACTACTTTGAGACTTAAAAGACAAAACTGTATTTTGATTTTTAACCAATCTGATAACCATGTTCTCTACTGCTACTAAGATGGATATATACACTCATACAAGCTCTCAGTTCTCACAAAACCCTGGGGGAAGATTATCACTAATAAAGCCTGGCACTTGGTATGTGCTAATATTCAGTGCTACCCAGTAGAATAGCTTTGGAAAAAAAAAAAAACCTCAAAATAGTTTTATTCCTAGAAAATATATAATTTCTTAAAAAAACTTCAGCTAGGTATCAACCACACTTTTTCCTCCAGTTTCAGTAAACATCCTGCTCTGGAAGATTTCGATCTCTAGTGTCTCTAGACCTACAGCAAGGTCCTGAATTTTTAAATATACCACTGGCAAATAAACATGGTGATAGGTACAGAATCCAGTCTTGTACATATAACAACCTAAGTAGGAGACATCATTTTCAGGATATGTCAATAAACCAGACCATATCCAAGGCCACATCCAAGCCAACTTCATACAGTGAAGCTATATGAAGCTATATACAGATCAGCAGCTCCATGGCAACATCATACACAACACACAAACTTCCCAAGAAACAAGATAAATAGTCAGACATCAAATGTATAGTAAGCTCCATCTGCCCTTTCTTTATTGCCAGAAGTACCTCATTTGGTTTTCATAGAACTAGTCTTGATACCCCAATACTACCAATTATACTTTAAAGAACAAATCTGATTCATTCTGCCTTGAAAATAACATCTGTGCTGTGTTAAGTACAAGTAGCACTCTCTTGGTGTTTTCCAAACTGAGTAATGGCAATGTGGGGGTTTACTGGGTAAACTAAAGGCAACAAGCATTACTCAGCTGCTGAGGTCTGTCACCCTTCTTATGAAATACTGCTTTTACATATAAAATTTCTCATTGAAACAGAACTATTTGGAAGACTGTGTATGAAGTTTGAATGGGGATAGGTGTGCATGTTGCTTTTTTCAACACAAACATGCACAAAGTTCACACAAAACTCTTCTCAGCCTACGTGGATATCCTACATGGATGTTCACTGCAAAGTTTTAGTGTTTTGGCACCTGAAACATACTAAAGAAAGGAATAATTATGAATAATATAGTTGTGAAACTAAGAAATAAAATTATTTTAGAAAATTAAGATGCTACAGTATTTAAGATTAGCATGCCCTGATGGATATTCATACTTCTGAGCACTGTATCTGAATACGTCTCCCAGATCCCAGCTCTAGTCGCACACTTGTCTTTAGCATTTCTCTGTATTGAAGGGATTTTTTCATCTACAAATGAAAACTCACAAACTTATTTGCAGGGCTCCTTGATTGACATTATTTTTACTCAAATTTAAATCTGGTTTGGTAATTCATTTAACTGCTTTTGGTAATTTTTTGGTAATTCATTTAACTGCTTTTAGAAGGAGGAGTGGACATTCTGGTTCAATGAGGTACAATGACTTCCAGAGCAGCAAGAGAAAAATTTTCAATCTAGAAATGATAATACATTTGGTGGCATTCAGATTGTGTGAGTCCCACCTTCCTTTATTATTCCCCCATTTTAATCTCACCTGTTTAAAATAATTTTCTGTTAATTAAAATGCTCATATCAATGGCATGCCATGAAAATTTATTATTTGATATTTATATTGAGTTTAAGATATTTCAAAAAATCTTTTTTTTTTAATTGGAAAAATATCTCATATTTTCATATAGTGCAAAGAAGGACATACTCAGAATCAGACCAAATTGTGATTAAGAAATTATCTAGATAATGAGATTAACAAAGGGATTTACAGGTTTTCACTTACACTATGAAGTTTGACAGTACACAAAGTTATGAGATACGACTTGTTCAACTCAATATTTTACACATTCCTCATCTTCTCTGCTTACACCAGAAATATTACTTTTTCCCTTGCTAAAACTTTTGAGAAGGTAAATATGAGGATGAGGATTGTCTCTCTTGAGAAGCCTTTCTCTCCTGTGTCCAGAGAGGTGCACAATCACATATCCTAAAGTTAGGTTGCTCAGTTTCCAGGCGCTTCAATGAATTTCAACTTATGGGCCACAGAAGAACAAGCAAGAAAACAAACTTCCAATATACTAAAAATACTACACATTTCAAATATATTTTTTAAAAAATGTAAAGTTTATTTGTACCAGCATTTGAAGAAAAAAATTAATTCTATTCAGAACAGCTATTACAGAAGAGTGAAACCAATTTGAATTTCTAAGCCTTTGTCATTCCCCTTTACTGCTTTATTTTTTGTTGAGGTTCAGCTAATTAAAAACCTGCTTACTTTAAATGAGGCGAAGCTTGTGTTTTTATTCCTTTTTTAGAGGGGTGGTAGAATCCTTCTAGAGGTTTTGAAAGTGTGCCCCTATGGACAATATGATGTTGATTCTGTCTTCACTTTAATTGGCATCTCTTTCCTTCTTTGTTCAGTCTACAAAATCTCCTGTGTCTTTTTTTCCACTCACCCTGCTATGTTTTTGACCGATTTTTTTGCTCTGCTTCCAACCCACACTTCATCTCCTGCCAAGGGAATTTTAAGCCATTAATCGCTGTCAGATTTCCATACTCACAACATTTAACCAAATTCAACAACTCATTCATCCATATTACAAAAAAATAAATGAAGGAAAAAAAAATAGAACTACTTGAGAATAATGGAGAGTGCTAGCTTTCTAGAGTTTGATAATTTTGCTTAGTACATAAATATACTGAAGGGATAAACATGCATTAATCAGGATTGAAATTATCGTTTAATCACTTTTTTTTTTTTTTGCTGTAACTCTTTAGACATCTGCATTAATAGAATCAGAATGCATACAAGAAGAATGATCCAGGAGTGATAATGCACTTACTGCATTGTGCTTACTTTTCAAATACTAAAATACTGTTTGAAATACAGAAATACCAGAAATACCAGAAAACTGAATATCATCCTAATATGTCCACTGCCAGTCATTAGGAAAAAGACTTCCATAAGAGGTCAGTGCAACACTGGAACAGCCCTCCTGGAGACATTATGGAAACTTGAAGGCTTTCAAGACTCAGTCAAATAAAATCAGAGCTGAGCTCAACTCTTTGGTAGTTTACCCCTGCAAGGATTCATTCTGCAAAAGTTTCATCAAGTTCTCTCAGCTATGTGTTAAAAAAATAATCTGTTGTGGAGTCCCTAACTGGAGGGGAATGAGCAGCCCACAATCACAAAATCATAGAACATGCTGAGCTGGAAGGGACCCATCAGGATCACCAAGTCCAACTCCTGGCCCTGCACAGGACACCCCAAGAATCACACCATGGGCCTAAGAGCATTATCCAAATTAACCTGAAGAGTAAAGAAAGTTCACCAGCACCATGACATTGCTGAATTTCACAAAATTCTCAAATAAAAAGACACGATAAACCAAATCGCATAGTCAGGTAACTGCAGAATACTCTTAGATATGATTATGAGGAAAAAAAATTAAAAAACAAAAAATAAAGTAACTACTTTGAAAAAATAAACCAAGCATACATTTAACACAAATTTTAAATTCAAGAACAAGAAAACAATCAGTAAGATGAAGTAGAAACTGAGATGACCAGAAAGCAAAAAAAAAAGAATAAGTTCAGATAAACATAATAGCTGAAAATTAAGATTTCAGAAGTTTTTCTGAAGTATTTTATTATATCCCTTTCAAGGTCATTATACTTGTGGGCAGTTTGCTATGTCCAAAGTGCATGATGTTGTTTCTCATATAAATGTTCTCTTAAAATCAATGGTTTTGGTAGTTAAAAATGATCACAAACACAGATCTATTTTAATTTTAAACAGCCTTTTCAGCAGGAGGCCCTAAGGTCATGGCTGAATTTCTTATAAACAGACCTGGACTAAAATAAATGGAGATTAAGCAAAATATTAAAGAGTTACAGTTAAAGCATTACCTGCAGAGGATTACAGTAGATGAGCAGTCACATTTCATGCCAAACTATGACCTTTGTCTAATAGAAATGTCACATTCATTTAGGAAAGGTGTCTGTACAAGGAGAACAGCACTCTCTCAACCATTTTTTCTCTAAAGTATATAGATTGGCATATTTGATTTCCTTCAGCAAGAGCCATATATAGTAGGGACCTGTATTATGAAACTTTGCAATGCTCCATTCCACTGAATGGAAAGCTAGACTAACACTCAGGACTGTACTTTCCCTTTAATGCATATGCAACTTCTGACATTACTAATGGAGCCTAATTACACTCATTAGTCCTATTCAACACTTCCTTTTCAAATTATTAATTGCAATAGGCCTCATGCTTTAGTGCAGCATGAAATGAAGCCCACACCAAAGAAAACAATCACCTCTCCACACTATTAGACTTTTTGTTCATCTTCCAGCTTTGCTTTTTATTAAGAGGTAGGAGGATGTGATCTAAAGAAATCATAAAACAGATTTAAATATAATAATGTTTATCTAATAGTTTTGCCACCTCTTTGTTGTCTATTGTGTCCTGGTAAATGGAATTGGGAAAAAAAGACATTTTGCCATGGATTAACTGCATGATTTTAGAGCATCAGTCTTCTGCTGGAAACAGACACAGAAGAGAAGCAGCATAATCACCTTGTTTCTAAACAAGTTAATTTATCATGAAAAGGTACAGAAAAATAAATCCTTTGATGGCTAATAAGTTAAATAGGGCACAAGGATAAATAAATTATAATGCAAAGCACTGGGAAGACATGGAAGAAGAGACAAAAATTATGTGAAATTTCCAGACTTCAGCCAGGCTACAGATCCTTAACTGTATTACAGAAAGAAAAGCTACTACCACTATGAAGTCACTTTGAAAATTATTTCTCTGTTTTTTGTTGTTTTGTTATTTTTTTTTAATAAGGCTGTTGAGAACTTTTAAATTTAAATAGAGACTAAAACATTTTTTCCTTTGTAGGTTACTCTGCTTTATATTAATGAGGCCATAGCACTGAAAATACTTGCAAATTTGTCAACCACAACTAGGGCCTGAGCATTCCATGGTTTTCTAGCACCATGACTGTTTTCTGAACAAGGGCCCAAAATCTGAACTTTCATTAGTTTAACTATCATTGCATTTACTCTGCTAAGATGAAATAGTGTAGCATCATCTGCCTTACACTGCTGACAAAATGAAAGAACAGCTTAGATAAATACAAGCTGTCAAAACTATCTTGGCGCTTCTAAATACTTTTATTCCATAAATATAGGATTCTCTATGTGGGTTTTTTTAATGAGAAGTCAGTAATGCATATTATCCTGAAGCCAAGTTCACCAATATTTTCTTTGCTGTTTCTTCTCTCTGCTTCATCCTACTCAAACTTGGCAATAATTATACACTAGTTTGTACTTCTGGTATTAGCCCTTACAGGTGAGCAGGAGGTTATCAAGGGGACAGAGAAATGACAATAGGAGCTGAAAGAATCATCTATCTAAAATAATAAATTTATGGGCTTTTGAAATGATGTGGTCACTCAGGCACAAAGACAGAAAGTGGAGTAATAGAATGTGATTGTCAATTCCCTCCTCTTCCTCTACGTTCTAAATGGAGATCAAGAATACCACTGCCAGAAGTGAGGAATAGCAGAATCATGAGCAGAGCTGCGAGTCTGTGAAAGCCTAGTCTGAAACTATTTTCCTGTATGCATTTCTGTTATACTTATAACATACACTATGGAGAAGGACACTATATCAGAGCAAAGTAAGCTGAAATAGAGACACTAAGAGCCACTGAGCAAATTCATTCTGTACAATATCAGAGTTGCTATTTGTATATTATAACATTATAGAAAATATCTGACATGTCAACAATTTCATAAAGCTAAAAAGGAAAACGTATAATCAATCATTCAATAGCTTTTTCCTGACTTGAGTTCTGTCCAGCTGCAAATGCCTTCATACACCTTTATAGGAAACACTTTATAGGCTTCTTAAAGCTTGTACTGCAATGCCTTGGTCATGGTAAATCAGCCAGCTAAATGGGTGTGCACATGCAAAACCCAAAGCTGGCATAAGCAGAAGCATTTTCACTAACACCAGTTCTACTGTGCCTACTTTCACTACAGTACTTGGGGCTTGAGAGTCCAAAGCTTCAGGAATCTTGTAAAATTAAGTGCTGTAACAACATGTGGATAAGTTACCAGCATATTCTACCATTAAATAGCAAGCAGTGTTTCGAGTACCCATTTATCTTCTTGCAGCTCCAGGGACACCACAGAAAACATGTTCTAAGCAACACTGTGCTCTATATATTACACATGTGCATCAACACCAATGGCATATTTGTTTCTGGCTTTGTCAGCTGGACTTCTTGACAACATTTCTGCAGATTGCCTTAGTTTAGAACATTACTAGAGAATAATTTTTAATATTAGTAGTAGCAATATATATTATTAGTATGATGCATATATTTTTGTTATAATATTAAGATGATATAAAACTAATATTTTGCTTAGTACTGTAACAGGTTCAAGTTTAAAAAACACATACAGACTTGCAATATGTTTGAAAAGCAGCTTGATGTGAGAACTTTCTCAAGCAGTTATCACAAGTGGTAGCTGATTCTCAGTCCTGCTTCAGGAATGCTACTTAAAGCAACATGACCATATCATCTGAGCAACTGAATATTACAAACACCTCCTCCTTTATCTCTGCATTTTTGGCAGACTCAGAAAATCTTAGCCTTCATAGAATCAGAAAACTCATAACAAAAAATCTCAGAAGGATGGTTGGTTTGGAAATTATTAATTAGGTAAAAAGCACCCATCACTATAATTGGCCTGAAAGAAAAAAAAATGAAAGTAATGCCTAATTCTATAATCTGATTCCATTAAAATAACAAAATTAATTTTGGGGGGTAGGGATGAATGATGTCCTGATTGCTGAGGGCATGGCCCTGCCTGCCACTCTCCCTTTCCCTACAAGGCAGCCAGCCCTGTTGCTGCCTGGCACAAGCTATTGAGGTGCAATGGGTGAAACAGCAGGAAGAGGTTCTCTACTTAATGGGCACTTACAGGAAAAAAAAAAAAATCAGATATGCTCCTAATAATCCACAGCCCAGCTCTGAGAGCAAAAGACCCAAATGGAACAGGCAACTCAAAACACCCTAGAAAGTCATATCTACAATTCCCAACCTCACTGATCAGGTAAATTGTGGGTATGAACATATCTGTTACTTTCCATCTCTAAGGCATCACACTGAAGACTTTTTTTGATTATTAGGAGCAAGATTAACCTGCAGAAAGTGTTATGATGCTAGGAATGTAACAATTTGGGAAGCCAAGTGAAACTTGTGCATACACTAAGCCCTATTTGGGAAGCCTTTCCACCAGTGCTGTCCTCCTGGATGCTGTGCAGGCAAGCACTGGCATTTACACAGAACACAGTGAAGACTTCAGTTTACCTCCTCAAACTGTTCTGCTCTCTTCAACAGCTGCTGTGCAGCCACAAACTGAAAATGCTTTAAGCAAGACTAACCATAGTAAGTCCTTAACAGAAAAAAATATACCTTAAAAAATTTAACAAAAAACACCTGAATTTTACACAGTACAAAGCTATTATTAACTTTCCTCAGAATATGCTCTCTAGGGCCCAGATATCCTTTCCTCTGTTCCCTTTACTTCTTCTTACGTTTGAGCTACTGAAGGTGTATTTCAATCTTTAGAATGTCACAAGTTAGCCTAGGAGTTTATTACATGATCACATGACAGGAACAGCACTGAAAAAATGTATTAATTTTACAAATGTATTGTATGGAAACCAAAACTGCTTATTTTCAGATTTCCCTTCCCAAATGTACAAGGCTTACAGGTCAGGCATCAATTATTAAAATACTTTGGTTTAGACCAAAATTCAGTGTTCTTTTTAGTCATCTCCTGGTGTGAATTAGCTAGAGACCATGCTTTTAATCTTGGTCTGAGGTTCTTTAATATATCTTTAATTATCTTTAAGTTTTAAGAAGAAAAAACAAGCCAATATGCTTAGACACATGATAAAACTGTCATATCTGTAACACATTTGTGGATGACCTTTTTCACAAATATGTATTTAAGTAAAGCCTTCTTTAATGAAGTATTCTGTGATGAAAACAATCTACCATTCATATATCCTGAAAGATCAGGTTTGAAAGGCAAATATAATTCTTTACATTGATGAAAAATAATTTAAGGTTGACATGGAAAGCTCTAAAATATATGGAGATTATGAAAGGCCAATAAGGATGGATGAACTGACACTTTGAATTTTTGGTGGCCACAGAGGAGATAGAAACAACACAGCTATTTTAGTATTGGTTAATAACAGAAATTGAATAGTCCTTGTTTTTCTTATAAACAGTCAGCATAACCCTTAGGACAAATTTTTATATTTTTTTCCACATTAAACTGTTTACAAGATGTGATGTGCCCTTCATTTTTAAAGGGTACATATTATAACCTTATTTTATTTTGAGACAAAACTTAAAAATTCATTAGACCAGCTTAATTGTTAATATGCTTTTTTTTTCACTATATCTATTCATAGAAACATGGAGGTCATGGACATGGCTTATAAAATAAAATATAGCAAAACAAAGTTAGCCAAAGTGTCATGCTTCCAACATTACAAATCACAAGATTGTAAAAAAAATATTTCAACACAATCATTGTGAACAGGTAATTCATTTTGTGTATCGAAACACAAACAGAATGTGGACAAGACCAAATTTTTCTTTTTTAGTACATCAGTCTAAGTAGTTGAAAGCTATACAGTTATTTCACAAGTATCCAGCGGACTTATAAAAATTTCTTTATCTAGGCTGAAAAAATGGATTCATTCATCTAATCTGTTCTGACAGCTGCAGTCAGAGATCATAAGCGCTGCAGATAAAGGACCAATTTTTTTATGGTATGTTTATACATTGTGATTTGCAAAATGTGCAAAGCATAAACTATTACTGCATTTTACATAATAAAAACCAATGACAGACAGAGACTTCACAGTGATGTGAGCACTTTTTCCCTGTAACTTCCCAGCCTCTAAAGGTGTTTGGGCTTCTGGCAAAGTATATTCCACTGCACTTCATCACAGTTGTGATGAAATCCCACTTATTTTTCCCCTATTGCTAACACTTCCTTCCCCCCAGTGAATCTTTTCTCATTGCATTCAGCACTTCTGCTCTAACATTTATAGGGTGATTTGTCAACATGGTGACGTGTCTATTTAAAAAACAGATGCAAGGTCCCTGACACCAACCTGATTAATGAGAACAAAGTGTAATGAGAATTTCTAGTGGCTAATGTCACAGCAGGAAAGAACAAAAAAACACTGAAGACTCTTCTGGTACAGACTACACCATATTAGAACTGTGTGAAATATGGTACAATTTGTCTAAATCTGAACTAGTAACAGAAAAATAGTTCTAAACCATGTCAAACTTTAGCAAAATCAAAACAAAGCAAACAAGCATGTACTATTAACTGGCCTACAAGAGTGCCAAATATTTTTAACCCTCCACCCAGAATTTACACAGCTGCTCAGAGGGTTTTATTGGCAAAAATTGGCCTTTCCCTCTCAGTAGAAAGAAGCTCAGACAAAAAAAAAAATCAAGAACCAGTGGACACAGCTGAATGAGGAAAGCTAGCTGGACATTTTCTACTATAAGGAAACGTAGGATACAAGAGGGAGTGAAGCATGCTCAAACGCTGCCATGAAATAAGACACTCAAAAGCAAAAACAAATTCACTGCTCTGACTTCAGTTGTTTCCCCTTCTGTCAGATTACCAGCCATTACTTTGCATATCACAGTAGTAAAACAAGAGTATTCCTGACCTACATTCTTACATCTATTGGAGTTAACTAAACTCTGAAAACCGACTATTTTTGGAAGTTTGTACTCTGCATACGTAGTCACAGAATTATGCAGGAGAAAAGCAGAAGTAAAGGAAAAATTAGGGTAAAAAGGCAAGTCATTCAATAGTTTCTGCTTCTTCAGAAAAGGCTGTATTTTTCCTGAAAAGTGTAGCATCTGGCTTGCTCACTACTTTGATGAAAAGAGGTAATGATCTGTAACATGCACTAATTTTACTCAAGTATTTCTTTTCTTTTATCACCTGACTTACTGGCTAAAATCAATGTTCAAGTTACTGGCCTAGTTCAATGCTCTGAACTGAGGGAAAAAAAAAAAAAAAAGCATTACAAAATCATATACAGACCGAGATAAACATTTCTATCTTTTGCTAAGATGGTATATCCCCACTGATTGTGGCCAAAAGGCGTTTATTCTTGTTCTCACTTTTAAATAAAATGATCCAAACTTTGACCTTAGGAACCTCATCTGTAAAGTTATTAATATATTTATGTTTTAAAAAACCTTTCATTTCTTTAAGGCTCATACTCTTAAGATGTCTCAGGGGACAAATCAGAACATGTAAATCAGGCTCTTGCTTTTAAATGGCCACTGAAGTGAGCTAGTTACTGTTGCTTTATTCCTGGTTTTCTCATCCTGTCCCCAGTGTCATGGTATTACAAAGAGCAGTTTACCTGTCCAGAAAATGCTTCCCTTAGAATTAGAGGTAGGTGCAGCATTATCTCTTTCCTTTGAAAATGTTGTCCAAGGATATTAAGCATCCATTAGAACGACAGTCATGCACATACACACAGCACCTTGTGAGCCATCTCAGCCCTGAAAAGCTGCTAATTCTGTTACACTGCAGTCTCACAGCTGTTGGTCAATTAGATGGATGAATGGAGGTAAAAGTCCTTTCTAAAGAAAAGTTAGTGCTAATGACTACGTTTTTTGAGAGGGAACCTAAGAAGAAAATGTAACTTTGCTATTCACAAACTGTAAGTATAGAGATACACAAACGGTATTTCAGATCACTTCTCCTTAAAGATGGACAAAGCAAACAAAAAATTAGATGGGGTCATCATGTCAGTGACCAAAAAAACAAACAGCTGATCTCGAGTGGCACTAGTAACCTGGAAATTATGCCTGTGCTTTTCAACTATGATGGAAAGCTCCACAATGAGTATGCCATCAGTAAGCTGTATTTTTTTAGCCTTATTATTATTGAAAAACACAGATGTGGACTTTTTAGCTTGTCATCTTACTTAAAATTAAATTGGGATAGCTGCAGAAATCTGTCTTGATACTGTGCCTACCATCACATTTCAATGAGATTTCTCAAGGCAAATAAGAACAGGTTGCTACTATGACTCAGGCATCTTTTGAATCATACCTGCTATTATAAATTGGCTTGGAGAGCATTATGTTATTTTTTTTGTGCTTCTGGAAGTAAAAGCCATTGCTGCTTTCAAAATGCAACCCTCTATTGCAAAAAAATATATCAAAATATTTTAAAAAGTTATATTGTTCCATACATATGGAGATGTACATATGCATGGATATGTTTTCTTGAGAAAAATCAATGGAAGAAAAATTTTAGGAGAGTAAAACATAATGGGGAAGGTTTATACAGTTCCCTCAGAATGTAATTCTTATAAATTAAACAGCAGTAGAAAATTCAAATACCCTATCTCTTGCAGTAAACTGAACATCCATTACATGGAAGCTCCAGTAAACAGGAACATGTGCCTGGATCTATTAAAAATGCAACACTGTTGGGTCACAGTTACTTCAGTCACATAGCTGTTCCCCATTACAGAGTAACTCTGCATATACACTGACAACACAGAACTAAGAGTACCATCTTCAACCAAAATATATTTTAAAAGAGGTCCCTTAATGATAAGCATACTACTTTAACATACCATTTTAAATACATTGCTTGAAGTATTTTAATTTTTTCCTTAGTGGTCTAGAAGCAATTATCATTCATTTTTGCAACCAGCCTCTACACATGTCTATTCATCTTCAAAAGGGAAGAGTAAGGTAAAATCCCTAGTCACAAACAATCCTTCTCTGTCCTCATTTATTTGCACTACTGAAAGTGATGTGGCTGCCAGAATCATACTTTCCTTTTTTATAGTTCTCATCTGCCTTATCATGTTTTCCAAAACAACCTTAGTTCTACGAAATCCTTACTTGCACTAAAAATTCTTTCACTGATGCAGTCTATGTACCCCCTGCTTTTGTATCTTCCTGATCTGCCTTGGAAGTTCCGAGGCACAGTCAGGCAATGAATTCAAAAGACAGCAAAAGCTTGAAAAAGCCTGAAATTACAGCATAAAGTACACTTCCCATAAGCCTTTCATTGCATCCTGCAACACCTGAATTGGCTGACATACTGTTTACATGCAAGATTTCAAGATTTGAATTAAGAGTCCAATGAGCTCAACAGAAATCTTTCTACTGATGTCATTTGGCTTTGGATCAGGTCCTAAATCGACAGAGGTCATTAAACTGTTCTCTTGCTCCTTGCTTTTTCTGTCAGTCACTTCAATTTCACTATGATGTCATTCAAGGATTCATGGAAAATGGGCTGACTTTTTATACAGTCACATTAACAAGACCTGATAGCCAACAACAATATTCAAGAGTATAGAAATTCACTTTTCAGTACATTCCAGTTAGTGCCACAGCTCGGTTCAGTCAGCCAGCACCAATGAGATCATTTTTGGCTCCTTATTTGCAACTTAGTGTTTGGAAATTAACAGTTTTGAACTCCATTAAGAATTTCAAATATAGAAAAAGTCTGTTGGAAACATCCCTTACCCATTTCAAATATCTCCTACATCCTGGTTTATAATTGTCAAATTTTATAATGCACGGTTATAGTCATATGAAAATTTTGGCAGAGTAAAGAGTGCATTTTATTGAATTTTATTTACTTTCCTGTAAACTATTTCCTTCTTTTATGTTTTATGTTCTTATCTTTATGTTTTCTTTTTGCCTATCACACCCCATTTATCTGGGTGCTCAAGAACAAAGCAATAGCAACAAAGTACTTCAGAGAATTTGGGAAAATTGAATGCAAACTGCACTCTCACTGACCCTCAGGGAAAAAGGTACCTTTAAAACATGTTTTATCTGGGAAAAGAAATTATATAATGCCTTTAAATGAAAGCAGTGAAAACATCCAAAAAGTTCCTAAAATCTATTCCACAAAAAAGTAACTTGGTAATCCTGGAAGTTGGAACAAATCACAAGCAATTAAAACTGCATGTGAGACAGACAAGGGATCTGTCTTCATTTCAAACCCTGTAAGCTCAGCACTCTGCCTTTTCAGGCTCTTTACATGAT